>PVJL010002397.1:0-200845 GCA_004026885.1 Lyroderma lyra
CCGCTTCAGCCCGAAACCGGCCTTTTCAGACCGTGGCCGCACCCCTAAACAGGACCCTCTCTCCTTGGCTGGCTGCCCACCCCAACTTCCGCCTTGCCTGCTGGAGACCCTGCGCCTCCCGGAGCCAGGTGTTTAATTTCTTGCCGGGTGTTTTCAGGTCGCCCAGCTGGCCAGGTGGGTTCGGAGCCCGCCCGTCAGCGCCATCGCACACTTGCACACCTGGACGCCTCCCTGGTCTTTGAGCCGCTTGAATTCACAGCTGAGGCCGGGCCTGTGGAGAACGCGGGAAGGTCGGAAGGTGGTCCCGCTTCTCCTGTGGTGTGAAGGGGCGTTTGGGAAGCCATCGGTCCTCTCCCCCGGGCCTAAGGCACGATCGCGGCAAGGAGGCCCACTAGGAGCTTATCCAACTCTGTTCCTTTCCAGCCTTCCCAGTTCCACCGCCCACCCAACGGGCAGCCGCAGATCTCCAGGTTCCCCTTGGAGCCACTGCAGTACCCTCCGCCCCGTTCAACCCCTTCCCCATCCTGTGTAGGCCCTCGGTGCCACTCTTGGTTCTGACAGCAAAGCCACCAGATTTGCCACCTCCCTCAGGCCTCCCCGCTTTGCTCAACGCGGGGGCAAGCAGCTACTGGGACAGGGGCAAGTGATCCTTTGTCATAGCAGCTCTATTAACAATAACCCCAAGGTAGAAGCAACCCAAGTGTCCACCAATGGGTGAATGGGGGAAAATTATAGTACACTCCTACAGTGGAACATTATTCACCCATCAAAAAGGAATGGAGCACTGATGCATGATACAATGTGAAGGGACCTAGAAAACAATGTGCTAAGTTAAAGAAGCCAGACACAAAAGGCCACATGTTGTATGATCTTATTTATGAAGTGTCCAGAATAGACACATCTGTCTAGAGACAGGAAGTAGATTAATGGTTTCCTGGAGGAATGGGGAGTGACTGCTAATAAATATGGAGCTTGGGTATGAAAATATTCTGGAACTGGATAGTAGTAATGTTTGCTCAGTCTTATAAATATATTAAAAACCATACAGTTGTACCCTTGAAATGGCTGAGTTGTGTGATGTGTGAATTGTATCTCAAGAAAGCTGTTGTGATACAAAAAGCAAAGAGTACAGCATTTACTTCAGGGAAATCCGTGGCCTGGGCACAGAGGTGAAGGCGATCAGGGACTGCCAGGTTTGGAGTTGCAAAGAGAGGATACAGGCACAGGGCACACAGTGTTCGCCTAGATGATCCACTCACCTCCGGACTGAGGCTAGATGGGGGTGAGTGTCAAAGTGCTCCAGGTGCCCAGGCAAGATGACCTACCTGTGACTGTGCCTGTGGAAACAAGGCTGGCCTGAAAGATGCCAGCAAATATGAAAATAAAACAACTGGGTTTCACAGATGCTCCATAGACACCAAGAAACCAATTTTGCTGGGGACAGCTGCTGGCACATTTTGAAGAAGGGGCAGCCGCCAGGACCAGAGATCCTGGTGGGAGTTTGTGTGGGGGATCTCTAAGAGGCCAGTCAGAAGTGGGTTAGGTCGGGTGAGGGGATGGAGAGCTGGGCTCCTGTCCTCCAGCTCAGAAATCTGAGGTGGGTCTGAGAGGGCCGCGGTGGATTGCACCTAATAGTCACCCTCGCCAGCAACCAGGTTGAGCCAGTCAGCACGGCCAGGGGCTCCTGAGAGGGAGCAGGAAGGGGACAGACCTTGCTGGGAGACCAGCCCGGCCACCTCAAGACAATTACAGACCCCTTTGGCCAGTCATGTGACTACGTCATGCGAGGCTCTTCCCAGGCAGCCCTCCCTCTGAACCCCTCCCGTGCTCCAGTCTTGCATGGGGACTCAGTGAAATAGTTTTCATTTCAGCTGTGACTCTGTCCAAGTTGGTATTTTGTTGTGTGCCTCTTCCCCGTGTTTCCTGAAACAGTTGTCTGCCGTAATTCCGGCTCCTAGCGTCAGAGTTCATTCCGAGTTACTGCATCGCGCCGCTTGCTCTACCCATTTTTAACTGACATGTTCGCTCTGTCGGCACACAGAGGAAGTCATTCATGTTTCTTTAATTTGGGGCTGTCTTCCTGTTATCAGCCTGCACCAAACACGGGCCAGGATGTGCTCCCCTGGCACGCAGATTCCCTCATCGGCACGTTATCCCATCACCCACTCCATGTTCACAGATTCCGCTCCAGCCCTAGTTAGCTATGTGATTCTGTTCGTGTTTTTCAGAGCTGGGAAAATGTGATTGCATTTCCTGATGTTAAGATTGTCGGCTAGATCTCAGAACACACTATTATATTTACACGAATGCAGTCACACTTGGCTATCCCAGCCACTTTGGATGCACATGTGAAGAAGGACATTTAGATCCCCCCGATTCTTTCTTTGTAAAATCAGGGTGCGCGCTATATGCTGACAAGTTGGCAATCACAACCTTCCCCATAAGGAGCTACAATTACTTCCCCTTTTTATGCAGGGAAACCTGAGGCTCAAAGAGCAGGAGCGACCTGCCCAAGGGCCCACGGCGGGATTTGAAGCAGGACTGCTGTCCCCAGGCCACTTCCTCCACTTTCTCAATTGTCAGGTGTGTGCCGGCACCAGGTGAGCCCTGGCCTGAGGCATTCTGGGAGCTTCCAGGCCGGGGAGCCCAGCAAGGGCACAGGCCTCGAAACGGGGCCCAGCCAGAGGGCCTGAGACCCCTGGCGACAGAAAAGAAGGAATGATGATCGTGTTGAGGTGGCATAAACGTGCGTCTTTGTGGTCAGTGTAGTGGAATCCTTTTCTGAAGAAGGCGACGGGCTCGGCTCTGGAGACCTTCTGCGGGCCCGAGCAAGTTCGTGCTGCGTGAAGACCAGAACAACAATGACAGCCGTGGCGGCCCTATTCCCGTTATGTCCTGGGCACAACCCCATGCCCAGAGCACATGGCATGATGGCAGCTTTGGACCAGAGAGAGTTTGGGACTTCTTCCTCAGGGAAGTGAGAGTAATAGTAATAGCCGCCCTCAGGGTTGTTGCCAAGATTCAACCCGAAGGTGTTCAGCACGAGCCCCGCACCCACTAAGCACCCAACAAACCAGAGCCATGCTTGCACCACCTGCACGGGGCACCTGACACGTGCAGGGAAGCCTCAGGAGACCAGGTCCCCCACTTGAAGATGAGCAGGTGGCAGGCAGGGGGCCCCCGCATGGGAGGGGATATGCCCTGCTGGCACTGGTCCCAGGAACATGGACCTTGTGGAGGGCTGACAGGTCCTGGGCCACGTCTCAGAGTCAAGGCCATCCTGAGGAGCTGTGGCTCTGGTCTCCCTGTACCTCCACTGGGGGTCACTCCCATACACCCTGTAAGTCTGGAGGCTGACACCTTCAGATCTGGGCGTGTTGTGAGAGCCATGCCACCTGAGTCCTGTGGGGTTGACCAGGAGCCAGGACACTTGGTGACGCTGGGCCAGCTATACTCTCTGCTCCAGTGTAGTGACCGTGACACCCCAGCTTGGGTGGAGGCTTCCCTAGGGAGCATGGCCCAGCCACCCTACACAGCTCCCCCAGGGAACCCATCCAGGCTCTCCCCAAGGCCACGGGACAGGACGAAGAACGATGCCTGCGACAGGCTGTGCTGGTGCTCTCTGCACAGGCCCCAGGCCCGGCTGGGCCTCCCAAGAGGAGTGTAGAGAACAAATGGTCACCTCTCTTTTGTCCACTTTGAACTTTTTATCCCAACAAGTGCGTGTCACTTTTGTGATTTACCAAAAAAAAATGCATTTTTTAAGTGCTCAAATAATAGCCAAAAAAGAATAGGCAAAGCAGTGGCTTCTGGCTGAAGTCCTGGACACTTACAATTATGTGACCAGGCTGTTTGTGGCTTGAACACAGGTGGACATGGCCCAACCGTGCCAGGTACCTCGTGCAGGCAAGACCTGCCCAGCTCCCTATGCATGGCAGTGTCCCCCGGAGGGGGAGGCCCCTGTGTGCAAGGATGGGCTTGTCCAGTGTCCTCAGGGCCTGGCCTAGCTGTGCTTCCTGGACACCTACTCAAGGACTGGGGACTTCCTGAAGGAGGTGCTGCTGAGCTGGGACAAGGAGGACCCAGCTTGGCTGGGGCCTCAGGGGGTCACCCGAAACTTGGCCGGAGGTGGGAAAGCTGGCACCCCTGCTCCACCAGCCAGACGCACCCCAAGGCTACCCCTCCAGCCCCTGGGGTGCCCGGGGTGGCTCGCAGTCGCTGCTTCTGACTTCTGAGGCTTTACCATGGGCACCTGTGCCCCGCATTGCCCTCCAGCAGTGCTGCGATGGGCCTGCCCCCGCCCCCGCATCCTGTGAGTTCCCATCATTCCCAGCTCCCAAATTGGGAATGCCAAGCCATAGCCTCTCCTGAGGGTCTGGACAGGGAAGGAGGTGGTTGGGGCTCCCTCTTCTGCCTGCCCTGCCCCCAGCATGTGCATCAGAACTTCCACTGGGGTCACCTAGATGGGTTTCTTTGGCTGGGGGATGGGGACAGAAGGTAGCTATATACTCCTATATCAGGACTGAAGGCCTTGGTTCCTCCTGCTGCCCCAGCACCTCTTGTGGTGATGGTGTGGGGAGGGGGGACTTCAGGCTTCCTGCAGTGCCACCTCCTTGGGCTCCATGGGAGGTATTTCAGGCCCAGGTCTCCCTGGGGGTTGCTTGGTGTTGGACAAGGCAGGCCTGGTACACTGGGCCCCTCCAGGGTAGAATCTTGGGAAGGGGTCTCTCCCTGATAAGGAAGGTTTGGGACATTCTAATGTCACCACAGGAGTTGATAAGCTGGGAGCACTACAGGGCGCCCACACAATAAGAAGATGAGCATTTACTGGGGTGTTAGCCACATGGACACGAGTTCCTGACATGCACCAAGGGGAGCACTCGCAGGGGAAGCTGGGTGCCCCCAAAGGCCATAAGAAGTGGTGGGAAGTGGGGCAGGAGCACACGAAATGAAGCAAGGAAGGCAGCACTCAGATAACACTTGTTTTTTACAGTGGTGTTTTTGCACTGATGGCTCTTTTATGAAGAGTCTCCATCACATTATACAGGAATAATAAAATAACCCTACAGCCGACGTTCTGTGTAACAATGCGGGCCAGCCAGAGACACAGGCTCTCGGGCAACTCCGCACGGTGGCCCTCAGCCCAGGCTCTCGGGGCTCATTGGCGCTGCACTAGCCGGGAGTATCTCGGGATTGGTGTTCAAGGCTTTTGGCTCCTCTCTGGGAACCGGCCAGTCCACAGTGTCAGCAGTTCTGCTGCAGTTGGGTGAGGAGCCCAGCCACCCCGCTGGGGGCGTCCAGAGCCCAGAGGGATGGAGCTGCTCCCCTGGCCGCCCCTTCTGTACATTCCGATGTAAGTGGAAAGGCGCTCAGGGTATGTGGAGCCCAAGCTGACCTGGCATCCCCCACACTGTCCCTGGTGTGTCTGTGGTGAGTCCCTCAGCACGACATTGATTTTCCTTCCTCACTGCAATGGACAGGCTTTGATCTTGGTACTCGCTGTACTTCCAGGTACTCAGTGATGCTGACCTTGGCCTCTCTACAACCCTGCAGAGCACATGGCTGACATCCTCCTGTGCATCTTGCTGCTCTCCTGGAGAGGCCCCCAGGGCACATGGCCCAGCCCTGTGGCCATCCCTGCACAGCTATGCAGGCCCTGTGGGCCCTCGAGGGGCTTGCCATGCAGATTGGGCTGAGGAAGGGTGGCGGCCTGTGACAGACCCTGCCATCCCTGACAACAGCACAGAGGAGCTGCCACGGCCTCTGATTAATGTTTAAACACATGTGAGGGAGAGGGGAGCTGTGTTCCCTGCCTGCCCAGACGTTGCCAGATGGTGGGGCTAAAGGGGAAGCAGGAGACCGTGGACACTGGGGGTCCTGTGCTCTCTCTGGGGCCTGAACCTGGGGAGTGAGGGTGACCACCCCAGGCAAGCCCCAGAGTGTTTTCCAGGGACCAGGGGGAGAGACTGAAGAGACTGGGGTGGGTGCCAGAGAGCAGAGTCGGGCATGCGTGGGGCACAGTGGAACAGTCCTACCTGCAGGCCATGAGGACGTCAGCAGGAGGAGCCCTTGGGGGCGCATGAGCGGCCCAGATGCTATGGGGAGGCTGGTGGAGAAATGTAGTACACAAGCCCATGGTTCTAAAGGCAGAGCCCTGGGGGGTCTCCCCAACCCCAGTGCAGCCCCCACTTCCTCCTTAGACTCCTCCCAGGTTCCAGTAACCTCACCCTGGTACACCCAGGCCTCACCTCAGCCTCTCAGGGGCCTTTCCGTGCTTGAACACCACCTGATGTTTTGAAAAAACTCCTTTCCTTTCTGATTATAAAGCCAGCTCGTGCCTTTTGTAGACAACCTGATAAATACAGGGAAGGGCGAGGGCCAGAACATTGTCACCCGTGGTCCCAGCACCTAGGCAGGAAGGCAGAGATGGAATTTGGGTGTATCTCCCTCCCTTTTCTCTGTAGACGTGACACACACGTGTGTGCACACATGGTGTGTGTATGTGCACCGATACGTGCACACCCCACACTCAAGGCTGCTCTACTGTAGAGCAGATGCCTTGTTGCCATTTCATTAAAAATTCACAATGTATTTGTACCTCATCAACCATGAGCTCCCTCCTTTCTGGGACTTTCCACCTCTCCTCGCTCTGGGCTCCTCTGCTCCTGGCACTTCCTCATGGCATCCGTGGTGTCCTTATAAGGACCTCAATGGCTGGCTGGGACAAGCTCAGTGGCAGAACGACAACAGGACACATTCTCAGGCAGAGAGCCCATGCTCACACTGCTCAGAGTGTGGAGGCCTCAGGAAAGCCGAGAAATGCCTTCGGCAGCCTTCAAGGTGAGTGGTCCTGCACCCAGCTAGTGGGGTGGGGTCAGGAACATTGGCAATGTGGGACACACGATACTGCTCCCCTCCAAGAGCAGGGCAGGTGAGGGGCAGGAGCCTCGGGGTGCTGGGGGAAGCCAGAAGGGGGCCCTGGGCACCGAGGGCTTCTCAGCAAACGGAATCTGCCCGAGTCACAGTGCTCTCACCCTGAGCACTGCTTGTCTGGGCTTGGAGGGTCCGGGAGGTGGGGGAGAGGCAGAGCGCAGAGGGGACCAGGCCCACAGTGACAGAGCTGGTCAGCAGAGGGCAGCAGAGAGCCATGGAGTGGCCCTGGCTGAGTCCCCTGACCCCCGGGGACTTGTCTCACCTCCAGCACACACAGGTCCTGACCCACAGCCCCAGAGACTCCTTACCACAGGTCCGCTGCTGACCTGGGGGCCACCTCTCTTTCAGGCCTGGCTCCTGCTGCTTGTCCGCAGCACAGAGCTCTCAGCACCCTCCCTGTACTGTCCCCACCCCTTCCACACATATGGGTCACCCTCCTGGACACTGTCCTGGTCCATCCCAGAGCCCAGCATAGGGTCTGTCTCCTGCACTTCTGGGCCTCAGAGGATGGGGTGAGGCTCCAGAGCATTCCGGGTAGCACTTGGGATGAACACATCCCAGAGGCCATAAAGCACATTTATGTCTCTCCTGCATCCCAAGAATGTAACTCCCAGCAGCTGAAGACCCCCCACTTGGCAGGAGGGCTGGTGTGGCCATCAGTGGCATTTCTGGATGCCTAAGGTGCAGCCCTTCTGGGCGAGGTCCCCATCCATAGGCAAAGGAGCAACTTCACGGAGCAAGACGCAGCCTCCAGGGCCTAGGCAAGCATCCTCAGGGTCCAACTTCTCCCAGTGGGGGTCCTGACAGAGGGGGTCCGTGTGAGGCTCCCTCATGTCCCACATCATGAAGGTTATAAAGCCTCTTCACCTCAGCTAATAGTCTCTTTGTGTCCTCTGGTGACGGGGAGCTCACCCCTTCCAGGCTGCTGGTTCTAGCACCTGCCATGACTCCTTCCCATCAGCCCAGGCTCATGTCAGCCCCCTCAGCCGCAGGAGTGTATCCCGAATTTGTCATCGAGACCTTCGAGCCCTCCTCCTGCGCCCTCCCACAGCTGGCCCCCCTCTCGGTCCTGGGCCCCTCCCTTCCCCATCCGCCTTCTTTCTCTGGTGAATGCACCCAGTCTTGGCTGTAACCCAAGCCCACTGCTGTAACTAGTGAGACCCACAGTCCTAGGGACCACCGCTGTGGCCAGGTCCCACTGTTGGCCACACACACCGGACCATCAAAAACTATCCCTGACCCTGTCCTTGCCATCTGCCAAATGGTACTACTGGCCCTAGGGACATTGCCCTCCCCAACTCTTTTACTTGTCCCACCTCCATCCTCTTCTTCCTCCTCCCCCACCCTACTTCCTTCCTGGACAGAAGTCCCCAACTGCCCTCCTTCCCCCACTCACGCCGGGAAACGTGCCAGGGCCACCTGTTGCACTTAGGATCACTCCGGCTCCACACTCACTGCCCGCCCCGCCACCACACCGGCCGGTACCACACGCCACCTGCAGTAGCTGTGACCTGGCAGGGCCTGGAACTCTGCCGCCCTGAGGACTGGGGCCTGGCTGGCTCAGCGCGTCTGCCCTGACTTGTTCCTGCCGCAGTGCTGCTCTGGGGTGCGCAGGAGCAGGCCGTCAGGTCGCTTCGGCCTTCCCTGGGCACGTGAGCTCTGAGGGAGCTAACGGCGCCTGTTCGACCAAGGGGGCCCCTGGCCCAGAGCAATGAGGTCACTCAGCCAGGAAGGGGTAGGCCTATAGTGTGAGCATTTGATCCCAGCTTGTCTGTCCCTCTGCTTTCTGAGAAAGAAAAGAGAAGAGGACGCTGGGAGGCAAGCAAGAGAGTTGGGGGCACCGATTTCACTTCCAGGGTTCCGAGGTGTTCGCTCAGCCATACCTCAGTTGTCAAAAACACACTACCGCCCAGGCCAAAGATGACGCACAGGGGCTCCTAATTAGCAGTGTGGCATGGCAAGCCACTGAGCCACAGAGTCCCCACGTTCTGGTGCAGGCGAGTGCGCCCTGGCGCTGGGCTCCATGAGCCCGCCCCCTTAGAAGCCCGTCTTCCCAATTACCTGCGAGCGGCCCACCTTGGGGACAATTGGCTCCCTGCAGCTCCCCGCCAGGCCCTCTGCCTCTGAAGGAAGCAGGCGAGGAGTGGGCTGGGCAGTGCCGCCCCGAAACAGTCACAACCAGCCTGAGACGCCTGGGGGCCCCCAAGGGTTCAGCGCCAGCTGGTGGGGATGCCCATCGGAGGGGCAGACTGGCGAAGGGGCACTTCCCAGCAGGTGCTCCCTGGAGGTCATCTCATCCAGGAAGAGAGTGCTTTCAACCCAGACGTGCAGAGCTGGACGCTGGAGGGTCTGCCACTGTCCTCCCACCGTGCTCCCTCACCCCCAGGCCCAGCAGCCCCACGTCAAGTCCATGCACAGGGGCTCCAGCAGGCCCAACGCTGCCCATTGCCCTACCAGTCCACGCCCTCATCCTTAGGGGACTGCAGCCCCTCGGCACCCTTTGTCCAGCCTCCAAAGCCATCTTTAGTCCCCTTCCCCACATGGGGCACGCCCAAAAGGCAGTGGGGCTGCCTGATTCCAGAGCCTTTCCCAGGAGCCGTCTCATGGGTGAGGGATGGCAAGGTAGGCATCTCAGCCCACCCACCCTTGCTCCCCCGAAGCAGTGTTTTCAAGAACAGGCATTTTGTAAAGAAGGGGTGTGATAGTTCATGGAAGCAACTTCCCACTTACAAAAACCGAGCGGAGCCTCGGCCGCAGGCCACAGCGTGGGCACAGAGACATCCTACCTGACCCTTTCCGTGCAGTCCTGCCTGCTCCCCTGGAGCCCGCCCTCCCTCCCCTGCCTTGGGCGCAGACCCCAAGGTTGAGTATGTGGAAGACCCACTTGACACGAACGTCATGGAATAGGAGGCAGTCTGGCTGGGACAGAGGTGGGAGTGAGGTGGGTGTTGTCTCCAAATGTGAGGGGAGGACACAGCCCCAGTGGCCCTAAATTGCCCTGAGGCTGGCAAAGAGCTGGCGACCATTGTGGAGGGGGCGAAACTTCAGACGAGCCATGTGGGTCTCAGCCTCCAGGCTCCCCAGAGGGCTTGCAGATTCCCAGGCCTGCTGAGGCCAGACCTCAAGTTGAGGGGTTTCCTATGAGCCCCTCTTAACCCTGGTGAGTTGTCTCCTCACTAAAGTGTGAGGACTAGAGGGGGGGGCCTCCCCCACCCCTCCTTGGGCTCAAATCAGAGAATGTGTGTGTGGATCATTGTATGTGTTGGTTTTGCATTTCCAATGCAGTTCCCCTGATTTCACAAAATAACGCCCCAATCTAGACATTTACAAGGAAAGGAGGTGGGGTGTGCTGCCGGGAGGACGCAGGGGCTCTTTGTTGTGCATGGGCCTGGGGCGAGCAACCACTGGGCTATGACACTCACCTCCGTCTCTCTCTCTCTCTCCAATTTGGCTCAAATACTTTTAAAAATGAAATAAAATCTCTGCTTCACGGTGGTGGTTTCTACACCGCTCTTCCCAGGTCTCTGGGGTCAGAATTCTTCCTTTGTGGCACCCTAAGTGTTGTTTCCTACATTTGGGGGACTCAGAGAACAGGGGAGCACAGAGGGGAGGAGTACGGAGGAAGGTGGGGCTGGCAGCTGGAATCCAGGATTGGGTGGTGACCGCACCTGAAGCAGGCGGGACACCCGACACCTGGTGCCCAAGGTCCCTAATGTGGGTGACATGGAGGCTGTGGACAGGCGTGGGGGAAAGGATAGGCTGCAGTGGGCAGGTCTGCCTCCTCTCTCACTCCTGGCTTTCCTGCCTGTCCTCAGATACTCCCAGGTCCGTCCTGCCTCAGGCCCTTTGCACTGATGGCTCTCTCTGCCCGTGTCTGGCTCCACCTGGTCTCCTCTTCTGAGAGGCCCTTCTTTGGTACCTACTAAAGCAGCCCCACCTGAGGGCTGTTTCTGCAGCATCTGCTTTGGTTGCATTTCCTCTGCCTGCACCTGCCCTAGCACCTGGCCTGTACCTAGCCTAGTGAGTGTGCCTTCTAGAGACTGGGGTGCAGTGGAGGGAGGTGGCTTCCTTGCCCCGGGGGACCTCTGGTGTCACCTCTCAGCCTGCATACATGCTATACTCCTATACTCTTACCACAGCCCTGCCCTCCATTTGCCCATGCTCCATCCAGGTCAGGTGGCACAATGGTGTGCCGGCGGGTGCTGGTTCAGGGGCCTTGGCTGTGGGGTGAAGGACACAGCCTCAAGACCTCAATTTGGTCATGGGCGTGGGTGCAGCCCGGCTCCCCGACGCTCACTCCCCATAAATAAAAGATTCCCTTCCTCTTTGCAGCTTTGCACAGCCGCAGCCTGCTCACCACCCAGCCCTTTGTGCCCACGCGTTGCCATGGAGACAGCGATTCAAAGGCCTGGCACTTCAAGGCTTCCCTCCTCTCCTGGCGGGCCGGGGCGGAGGTAGCTGGAATGGTTGCCCGAGCCTGGCCCGTGCCACCCCCTCTCTGTCCAGCTAAACAGCCGGCCCTGCCTGGCCAGCCACCCACTACTGCTTACTCGGGTATGGGGTGACTCGGGGCCCACCGGGGAGCAGGTGTGCTTTTATAGGAACCTTATTCAAAGTTAAATATAATGAGGGAAACTGAGGCACACTGGTCCCCGGGGAAAGGTTGCTTCCCTTGGTCTCTCTGCAGCCCAGCCTGGTGGTTGGCACTTGGAGGGTGCAGAGTGCCACAAAGCAGCTGTGTAACTCTGGACGTGCCCTCCCTGACCCCCAGCCAAATTCACCATCTGGTCAGTGGGCTGTGCTCGCCTGGGTGCCTTCAGGGTCCCTGAGGCTCCAGGGCCACAGGCCCGGAGAGATGCTCGCCCCTCCTCCATGCCCTGGCAGGGTGGGCCGCATGGGGCTCCCGATCCAGGATCCAGCCCATCCTGTCTGCACCTCCATGTTCCCTGCGGGGAGTCCGTCTCTGAGTCACCCCATCGAGAGCATAGCCAGGCCTTTTAGGCTCTTGTGCCTTCTCTATGTCCTGTGCACCATTCACACTTTTTATCTCTCCATAATCCACCCTTTAATCATCTCCTCTGACTCATGCGCCTAGAAAAATCTACAGCAGAACTTTCTGGTTGCAGCCATCTTCCTCCCACCCACCCTAGTGTGGCAGAGGAAGAGGTAGCCATTTGGGATTTCGTCACTCACGCATGTGGCACTTGGCCAGCGTGAGACCACTTCAAGCCTCAGTTTCCTCTCCTCCATAACAGAAGTAGCTGTCCGCCCTTTAACAAATGTCCACAGATATCTGGGGGGCTGGGCCCAGGAATAGGACACCTCATTTCTTTGAGAAGAACCCGCCTGCCTTGCTCCAATCCAGGAACTCTGGTGAGAGTGATCAATCACAGACCCTCCCACTTACCCCTGTCCCAGGCAGGATGGCACAATCAGGGATTTCCCTGGGAGTTTACAGATGGAGAGAAGGAAGCAGGAAGAGGCAGCAGAGCTGGCTGCACCCTGGGCTGGCTCAAAGGGGCCTGGGATTTGCACCCACCTCCCCTGGTCTAGACCCCCTCCCACCTGAGCAGCTTGGCCCAGGGCAGCCCTCACCTTCCTAGGCTGCACCAATAGCACCATAGCTTGGTCCCAGGAATGAGCAAGGGGTGTGGCCACAAAGAAAGATTATGCAGGTCATGGCCATGTGACAGGGCATAGCAGGCAGCTTCTCTAGGTATTGCCCAGCACAGCATCCAGGCAACCTTCAGTGTTTTCCACTAACCTCCCAGGGGCATGGCCTGACATTCCTTTTCACTAGAGAAGTCCCCCATGAACAAGCAGTGTTGTCACATCCCACAAGAAGTTCTGAAATGCAACCTGAAGGTTTTCAATGACACAGCTAGGCCCAATCCTAGCAGAGAGGGGACCACAGCCATCTCTAGGCCATGCCCGCTAGTGTCTTGGGTCCAGAAACAGGCAGTTTTAATGGACACATGTTCCTCAGGGCTGGTCAGGGCTGCAGGCTCCCAGATGGGCTCTGTGCAAGTCTCAAGTTGTGTAAGGAGGCGTGTGTCTTAGCTGCTGGCTCCCCAGCCTAAGACCAGGTCTTGGGCCTCCCTTGCTCAGAACCCCTGCCCGTCAGGCTCCACTGTGGTTTGAAAGTGTCCCCCCCAAATTCATATGTTGATTTCTTAATCCCCAATGATGATGGTAGTAAGAAGTGGGTTTTGTGGGAGGTGCTTAAGCCACATGGTCCTGATGAGCTTGCAGATGTCACCAGGGCTCCTGGTCCAGTAGAGGAAAACCCTGCAATGGGCAGAGCCCCTCTTGGCCCCTCCTCGGGTGGGTACAGTTGGTTGAGCACTGCTGCCCACGGGCCACCTCCCCTGTGATTTGAGGGAGCTAAATGGCACCTGTTCTATCAACGGATCCCCTGGCCCAGAGCAGTGAGTTCCCTCAGCCAGAAAGGGTTAGGGCTATAGAGTGAGCATTTAAACCCAGCCTGTCTGCCCCTCAGGCCTGGGCGTCTCTCACCACATTCTGCTTTCTGCAGAGGAAATGGGAGACTGAGCCACAGCCTTGAAGGAGAGGGCCAGCTGTGTCTGAGCCCACAGCTCTCACCTCCTGGGAGCTCAGATGGAGCCCCCGCTCCACCGCTCCATCTCCCAGGGGCACGTGGGGTAGCCCATGGGGGTGGGGTTGACCTCAGCCCATGCAAAGGGGGCCAGGCCGAGCTGGTGCCGAGGTGCCCTCTGCAGAGTGAGAGCCAGCCTAACTCAGGACCCACCACCACATCCTATAATGCTGGATAAGTGGATTGTACCCATTGGGCCTCCTGCCACCAGGAAGAGCCATTGAGAGCATGCTCCGGGCAGGGGCGGGTGTTAGTAAGTGGAGGGCAGAGGAAGGTGGTTCGGTACTGGGCCTGATGGGGTAAAAACCAGGGGCCTGCAAACTGCCTGAGCCATGGCCCAGGCCACCACTGGAGGGAGGGAGGTCTTACTGCTTGGTTCTGTATATTCCAGCTTTTTGCTAACAAATCCATCTTTTTTAAAAATAAACTTTTAATTTTAGAACAGTTTTATATTTACAGAAAGATTGAGAAGCTGGTACAGGGAGTTCCCATATACCACACACCCTGTTTCCCCCATCGTTAATATCTTATATTAGTATGTATAATTGATGAACATTATGACCAATTAAAGAATATTTTATTCCCATTTTCTTAGTTTTTAACTGATGTTCTTTTTCTGTTTGAGGATCTGCCCGGCTGTTAGTCATTGAAATTCCCAAGAACAGGGTGACACAGAGTATGATTGGCCCGCGGGCCTCCAGCTATGACCTCCCTCTCCCCTACTCTCAGCACCCCCAGGTATTCAGGGGCCTGCCCAAAGTCAGGCCTGGACAAGGTGGAGAGAGTGACCCACCACATATCTGGTTGCCACCCTTCTCTACCCCTTGCCCCCTGTGTACCATGGAGAACCTCCTGGGCTTCAGTTTCCTCATCTGTGATGTGGGCCCAGGTTGCTGCCATATTCATACCCAACAGTCACGTGGCAGGACCTTCCTCCCACTGCTGGCTGTGGCCCAGTGCTCTTGGAGCTGGGCTCCCTGCCCCCTCCCAGTAGCCTGGGTCCACCAGACAGGGTCTCTATCTATATCCCAGGGCCTGGGTGGGGCAAGGCCAGTTGGCACAGCCTGCTCCCCAAGGGACACACAGGTGGCATTTCCTCACCTGGCATGGGGAGTGGTTTTTGGAGGTGCCTCATACCCCTCAGCTCTCAATCCCCAGTACTCACTCTCCTTCCCCCGTCTTCCCCAGCCCACCATCCTTCCATCTCCACCCAATCCTTAGCTGAAAAGGTGACCTTTTCCCCAGAAAGTTCTACCAGGACAAGACAAGCTGGTAAGTTATGTGACAGGGGAGACCCAAACGCTCTGCTTCAGTGAGAACAGCTCCTGCCTTACTGCTCCTTGAAGCTTAGCACTGGGGGCTACTCCAAGCTCAAGCCTGTCAGGCACCCCTCTTTAGATATGGGCAGATGAGGGGTGTGCTGGCACAGTTAGGCAGGTGGGTTTCTGCAGAGTGGACAGGACCAGCAGTTAGGATCCTCCAGGCAGTCCTCCTGGATCACTCCCCTCTTTTCCAACCAATTAATTGACTTCTCTGCACCTCCTAGATGGATGTCCCCAGGCAGGCTCTGCAAACTCAAGGGCCCCTGACCCCATGTTCCACCCCTCCTGTTCTCCCCATTTCTGTTAATTCTCCCTCCTATGAAGTAGGTCTCACCCCATTTCACCATCAGGGAAACTGAGGCTGGGAGGGGAGGGCACTGCCTAGGGACACATGGCCAATCCATGGGAGGTCCTGGATTTGCTGGCTGCCTGTGACACATTGGGACAGCTGGGGTATGAGAAAGCAATGTGGGTGAAGCAGACTGGACCTGATGAAGAGGGGCAGTGGAGCTCATGGTCAGGGGCTGCAGAGAAGTTTGGGGGCCAAGCACCCCTTGCTGAATTTGACACTGCTCCCAAGAGGCACACAAGAGAGTGATTAAAGTGGGCCTCTGCCTGCCATCTTGTAGGTGGATGTCCAGCGGGCAGCCAGGAGGGGATGCTGTCACTTGTTTTGTTTTAAAATAATGCTTTATTTTTTATTTAGACTGGATTTCCCAGACTGTGATGTGGAAGAACAGGGCAGGAGGAAGTGTCTCCCTCCCACCGCACCTGGCACACCCAGCTGTACCTACAGGTGTTTCCCTTCCTCACCTCCCAACCATACATAGAGGTGTCCCCTCCCTGACCCCCAGCAGTTCCAGCCCTCCACACCAGAGTGAATCCTCCACCTTGATGAACTCTGTCATCCTGCAGGGGTAAAGGCACTCCATCTCACTGTGGTTTAAATGTGCATCTTTCTCATTTGAGTGAAGTTGAATCTGTTTTGATGGGTTCGTTTCATGTCTCAGCCCATCTTTCTCCTGGGTTGTTGAACTTCTTACTAATTTGTAAGAATTCAGATATATAACAAGAAACAGATCTTTGAGAGATGACTTATCAATATTCCTACAGTTTGTTCTTCTTTATTTTGTTCTCCCATGCATCTGCCTTTTATTTTGATGAGGTTGAATACACCCATCTTTTATTTAATGGTTTCTAGGTTTTGCATAAGTCTCAGACTGATTCAAAGTTATAGATTTTTAAAATTCTTCTTGTAGTTTTATGCTTTCCTTTTTTACTTTTTAAAGTGTTTGGTTCATTTGGAACTTATTTTAGTGTCAAGGAGTGAAGCAGGGATCCAAAAGTTCCCCCAAATGTCTGTTTAGTTGTCCTAAAACCCTATACTTATTATATATGTGTATTTTGAATTATTTATTGAATAATTCATACTTTCCTTGTGGATTTCACCTGCCCCCTTCTCATATTTGCATTGGAGTGTCTTTCTGGACTTTCTCATCATCTGACTGTCCATGGGTTGTGTTAATTATTATGGTTTTAAGATATATTTCAGGACCCCACACAGCCAATCTCCCTCAATACACTTAGGTTTAAATTTTTCCTTGGTTTCTTTGCTACCTTATTCTTTCATGTGAACTTCAGAATTACTTTGACCGGGGCTCTTGATTTATCCAGAGAACAGGCAAGCCCGAACTTCAGCGTGGTGGCACAAGCCCCCGGGGCCCAGCGCAGGGTTCACCTCATTGGCGGGTGCCTGCAGGGCTCGCTCTCCAGCCGGGTTAGCCCTGCGGGATACGTGGTGCTGTCCAGGGTGCTGATCTGTGTTTCTGCCCCACGCCTGGAAAGAGGGGCGTCTAAGGCCAAGGACTTTCTCTCCAGGTGTCGGGTGTCATTGCTTACCTGTAAGAAGGGAGATGGTCCTGGCTGAGCCATGAGGCTCTGCGGGCCCAAGTGTGGGTCTTTCTGCCCACATGCTCCTGGGCAGAGCAAGCCTGGCCTTGTAGAAGAGGTTGGAAAGGCCCAGTGGTCAGAGCAGGTGAGCAACACTGGCACAGATGTCCGGCAGAGGATCTGGACCCGGAATAGGCAGTTATGACCATGTGTTAACCACTCACTTCAGAGGAGATTTATAGGCAGGTGGGAAGCAGCAGCTAGTCATCCTTCAAGTTGAACTTGAGCATACTCAGACCAAAGACTGGAGCTTGAAGACTGGGCATCGATCAAAGACTCCCAGAAACCAAACCCTCAGGTCGGCCAGTCAAGAGTGGCACCCCAGAGCCCAGGATCCATAACACTGGAAGCCCACAGCTCTGCCCCCACATCTTCCCTTGCCTGTTCTCAGCTGCACACCCAGGGCCCAAGCTTGGTTTCCCCAGTGGCCAAGCTAGGAGAGCCTCACCTGGGAGAAACCAGCCGCCTGGTTGAAGAACTGTAGCTGGCTGGGATGATGGGGTGGGGGCACCAAGTGGGAGTTGGGTGGCATGGGCAAACCCTGGGTGTCCTGACAGGCTGAGAAAAGTACCTCTGAGGCTGGCAGCAAACCTCAGCCAGCCTGGACTGTCAGCAGGAATCCTGGCTAAAAATACCCCAGTCTCAGAGGCCTGCCTGCTGCTGCAGCCACCTCAGAGCCCCCTCCTCATGGCAGGCACCACAAATGTGCCCTTCAACTTCCACACAAGAGGCCAGCAACAGGGCCCCCTGGACAGATGAGAAAAATCAGGCCCTGCCCTCAGTGAGTCCCAGCCCAGGGCCACAGAGCCTGTCTCACCTCAAGTCCATGTCTGGCCCCTTCCATGCTCTTTGCCTGCAAGACTTGACAGGTGTCATGGCAAGGCTCAGTCCGGGACAAGCTCAGTATGGAATGAAGGCTCTGCTCGCCCCCACCCTGTGTGAGTCTCTGTCCTGTGGCTCTCAGGGTGCAGAGCCACTTGCTGGAGGTCAGAACTGAGTGCTTGGGCTGAGCCAACCCAGCAGAATGTGTGGCAGCAGGAAGTGTGAGGCAGGCTCTGTCCCACTTGCCTGCCCCAGTGGTATTTCAGTCCTTTGGTGGGCTTCCAGGTTACCACGTGGCACTGACACACCCTTTGTTGGGTCTCCTTAGTTGAGTGACCCAAGACAAAGCCATTCTCCCTGTGGCTTAGTTTCCCCACCTGTACCCTATGAGGGTGAAGGAAGTGGAAGTCCAGCAGAGGTATGTGGGTATCTGGAACCAGCCTCACAGAGTGTTTGTTGAGTGACTAAATGATTGAGCAAGAGAGCAGATAAAAGCATTGAGGGAAGGAATGTGAGGAGCTCCTCCACTGGGCTCTTTGATTGGGATCTCTGAGCTCCACAGTCCTTCTCTGTCCTCAGCAGGCAATCTGAGATGAGCTCTTGGCCTCTCCATCTGGGGACTGAAGCAAATCTGTGTGCCTTGTGGATTATGGTGGCTCAGAAAGGGGGTTGGGGAAAAATGAGGCTGGACACTAGATCTGAGTTGGCCCAGCAGGAGTCCCCTCACTGTGGCCCCAGGATGGGTCTGCAGTGCGTGCCCTGCCCTCCACTCCTGCCTATTCTAGCTGGCAGCTGTGACCATGCATAGGCCTGCCTTTCCTACCCCGCTGAGTGCTTGTGAGTCCCTTCACCAGGTGCCCCCCCCCCCCAAACCTGGACCCAGTTTTGACCATCTGCTGGGCTCCTGGTGTGAACAACAGCTCCCATCCTAGTTGTCACCACCATGTGGGTGGTTCTGGAAGGATCCGAATTCCTTGCAGGGGTAGGGAAGAGGAATGAATCAAGTCCTGATGCCTTGGGCACAGGCCTGGAGACCCCACCTTCTTGATCTCTGCCCCTGCACCAGACTTTGGACCAGAAGCATCCTCTTCCTCCCTGGCCCAGGCTGGTGCCCAGAGGCTATCAATCTCTGGGAAAGGACCCACTGGGAAAGGACCCTGAGTCCATCTTCCGGTGACCACTAGGGAGCCCTGGACTCTCACCCCTCCCTCTGGGAGCACGAAGAAGGGACAGATCCAGCTTTGAGAGCCAAGTGTCAGCACTGCGTGTCCACCACCCAACCTCAGTCTCTCTTTTCTAGGCTCAGGCTCCCATCCTAGAATCTGACCATGGGGGCTCCAGGCCCAGAGGGTGGGTGTGGTGAGGTCCGCAACTACGCAATGCACACTCTCCATCTACGGCAGCCCCTCAGAGGTGGGAGGTGCACATGGCCAGGCCAGGGGTGCACACAGTACAACAGAATCCAGGATGCCATCTGGTGGGAAGAGGCCCCCGCTTGGTATGGAGATTGGAGGCACATGGAGATGGTCAAGCCCAGTGGGATTCCTGGGGATACTGCCAGGGCTTGGGCTGTCAGTCCCTTCCCTGCACTGGCCTGGGGTTGCTGCTGTGTGTAGCTTTGATGGATAAGTGATGAGAAGACGGATTAGTTATGTCTTAATGTGCACCAAAGGTGGGCAAAAGGACTCTGGGGGTGCAGGGCTGATGACAGAAGGCCAAAACACCCCCACAAGCTCGAGGTTGGGCACAATGGGGTGTTTCTGGAGGAAGTACTGGCTTTGGGCAAAAGTGGCCCTAGGAGGGGCTGCCAGGATATGGGTCTACCTGAACTCCTGTGACCTCATTTTTTTTTTTTGTCTGTGAAATGGGTAGTGTGGCATCTACACCACGGGACAGAATGGGACGATGCATTTAGCAGGCCTGGCACAGAGTCCTCTCAGGCCTCGGGCAGGCAGCCACCCTCCATGGTAAGAGCAGATGGCGGGCTGGCACCCCTTAGCTCCCTGGCACTGGGACCACATCTCAGCCGCCCACTCAGAGTGCTGGGAAGGGTCACATTGGAGCAGCACTTGGGAGGCAGGTGCAGGTTTACTGCATGACCTAGCTTCTTTCTGGGTCTCTCCTTGCACTGCCCTGGGATCAGCTCAGAACGTACTCACACACCATGTCCCTTGCTTACCCTCTCCTCCCTGGGGGAGCACTGAGGAAATGAATGTCCACAAATAACCCATGAGGCTGCCCAAGCAAAGCCACCACAGGCCTGTCTCTCCAGGATAGAAACAAGGTTCCTGGAACCTATGGAAGCAGTGACCTTCTAAGGAAGTCGAACTGTGACCCTGTCAACTCAGGATTGGCCACAGAAGAAGGATCCCCTCTTCCCAGCTGGATTCTATGAGTTTGAATGAAAACCTCAAACCACCTCTTTAGGGCCCTGCATGGTCCTCTCAGGGGACAGGAGAGGTGGACAAAGGAGGGATGGGGACCAGGTGAGATCACCCGGAGGTGTTAGTGTCTGCCTCATCCACATGCTGCTCTGAGCTCAGAGAGGCCAAGGGCCTGGGCAGAGGTGACACAGCTGGGAAGACCCTCGCGTGCCTGACATGCTATCATGGAGGCTGGTACTCAGGACTGGGGAGTGGGGGAGAGGCAGTATTAGGCTTCATTGGAGGGGTGAGGCAGGCTGGGCAAACTGATAGGAGACTATGTCCCATGTATAATGGGTTCTGAGAGGGTAATTCAGGCAGAAGCTCAGCCCAAACAAGGAGTGACATGTCTGTTCAGCCCAGAGAGCAGAGCTGCCTGCAGTCCCCAGTCCATGCCTGCTCCTGATCTCCAGAGGCATGTGTCCAGAAAGCCTGGAAAACTCAGATCAATGTGGCCCAAGTGGCCTGTCATTTCTGCCCCCTGCTGGGCCTTGTAGGAACTGATGTGTGTAGATTGCATTTCCTGGGCAATATTCAACCAGGCTCTTCCCACCGGGTCTCTGGCTCCACCTAGGAGGTGGACCCCAAGGGCTGGCTGTGCCCCAGCCTCTGTCAAGCCATCCTCAGGAGCCCCTCAGCAGCTGTCAGATCCCTTCCCTGTCAAGAGGTTTGCTCTGCTGAGGAGGCACAGTGACTGGGCTTCCCAGTCACCAGGTCTCTCAGCTTCCTATCACCAGGTGACATTTGCCTACGGCTCCTAGGAGGACCACCAAGCCCTCAGTCAGTAGTGCCAGCCACAGGGAGGGGTCCAGGGTCTGCCCTGGGCACAGAGTCCTGCAGACTTCAACTGACTGAATTGGCCAGCCAGTCTCCCAATGACCTGGTCCTCTTACCTGCAGGGTGGGCTGGGAGGGGCCTAGGCCCAGGCCCGGATCCAGCTGATGGCCTCCCAGCATTCCTCCATGTGCAGGGCAGCTCCAGGAAGCACTCAGGATTTTATCTATGGAGTTAGGTATATCCTGAATAGTAGAGGAAAGTGAGATGCCTGCCTGTGCAAGTGTGCGTGGGGAGTGGCTGGGGTCATTGGGTTCTCTGGTTGGCTTTTTGGCTGGCAGGGGGCACTAAGCAGGTGGGCTTGAAGGGAGTCTTCTGGGCTTGGAGCCTCCATTCCACAGGAGGAAACAGGTGGAGGGCCCCTTTATGGGGAGAGGCAGGACGGTGCCTGTATCCCCTCCCTGAGGTGGTGCAGAGAGGGCCACAGAGATGCAGGGAGTGGGCGGAGCGGGGGGCACTTCAGAAATCTCTGGGGCTTTGAGCCTGTTTTCAAACTGAAAAATGGATCAATCCTACTCCAGCAAAGGGTTGCTGGGCATGAGGGCGAGAAAGAGAGTGGGCCAGGCAGAGGCGCCCCTCCCCTTCTCAGGCCTCCAGACAAAGCCCTTATCGGTGGCTGGCCACTTTGGGGACACGCATACCCCTGCGAGCCCGGGCTGCCACGCCCTCGGGCCCGCGTCCCCAGCTCGCTCCGGCCAAGGCCGCCATTCCCGCGGCCACCTGCAGGGGCCGCCGCCTCTTCAGAAATGCGCCGCCTTTGTTTGGGGCCGCGCAGCGCGGGTGCACCGGGCCGGCTGAGCGCCTCCTGCGGCCCGGCCTGCGCGCCCCGGCTTCGTGCCGCCTGCGTCCCAGCCCCGCGCCGCCCGCGCCGGTGCCCCGCCCGGGCCCGCGCCCAGGTGAGCGCCCCGCCCGCCGCGAGACCCCGCCCCGGTCCGCCCCCGCCCCGCCCGGGCCCGCGGCTGAGGGACCGGGCGGATTCTTCGCGCGTCAGACCACATGATCCCATAAAACATTCATCCGTTCCCGGTCCGCGCCGCCGCCGCCTTCGCTCTCCGCACCGCGGCCCCGCCAGTCCAGCCTACCGGGGGAGCGGAGCGCGCCCAGCCTCGTCCCGCGGCCGGGCCGGGGCCGGGCCGGAGCGGCGGCGCCTGGATGCGGACCCGGCCGCGGGGAGACGGGCGCCGGCCCCGAAGCGACTTTCGGTCCCCGACGCGCCCCGCCCGACCCCGACGATGAAGAGGGCGTCCGGCGGAGGTGAGTGCCGTGCCGCGCCCAAGCTGGCTGCGGGACGGGGAGCCGTGGCGAGGGCGCTCTCGGAGCCGCAGGGCGGGTCCGGGCTGCTCAGGCAGGCGACAGGGTCACCTGCGGCCGTGAGGGCCACCGCAGTGCCGCGCCAACTGGGGCCGCGAGTGCCCGGCCCCGGGAGGGCGGAGCCCACGGCAGCAGGAAAAGTTGCCGCTTCCCGGGAAAGTTGACGGCGGCGGCGGAGCCGGGGGCGGCGGGTCGGATTGGCCTCCGACGCCGGGCCGGGGCCAGGGTGGGGACTGCCGGCTGGAAGGGCGGGGTCCGGCCTTAGAGCCTCCTGGCCGCGAAGGGGTTAATTATCTGGTTTGCAGAAACGTGGGTACCGAGCAAGGATGGGTATATCGGTCTCCTCCACCCTTGCCCCGCGGACTCAGCTCAGGGGCGTTGGCGACAGCAGAGGGCGTGGGGTGCGGGGCTAGCCCTGTGCGGAGGGGCCCCCCCAGGGGTTTGGCGATGAGAAGAGTCAGCCAAGCACCCCACTTCTGCAGCCTGAGGGCCTCTGCAGGGCATGTCTGAGAGGCTCACAGCACCCACCCCTCACGGGACCCCTCCTTCCCTGGTGTGAGATCCTTAGAGTGGGGGCTGGGTGCCCAACTGCATGCCCTATCTGGAGAGTGGTCCCCTGGTGACCCAGGAGGCTGCCCTGCTGTCCACCATGCCGCAGGCGGCACACACGTTTCCTTGCACGTGCATGTGTCTACAAGGGCTGCACACTTGCATACCGCGTGTGCAGACTCTATGCCAGGCTGCCCCAATGTGCACGTGCACCCATGCTGTGGGTGTACACCCGCATCCTCGCCCCCACATGCCTGCCTGTGGCACACATTAATGCACATAGCATGCCTGCTATGGTCTCTATGCCTGACACATACTGGGGCCCATCAGCAGGACCCCCTCCCATGTGTACATGAACATGTGTTGAGGGAGAGGCTCTGGGCAGCTGAAGCTTACAGATAAAGGAGGCGAAAAACCGGCTACAGGAGCCTGGCCCCAACTCTGACCACCTACCATGTCCTGGGAGTCTCCCCTTCACAGTCCCTCTGTCTCGTGTGTGTGTAACTTGGTGTGCGCCTGCACATATGTGTCTGCACGCATAACTGTATGTGCCTGTGGATATATGAGCATGTCTCTTTGCCTCTGGGTGTGGGTGCCCTTGTGTGCCCAGGTGGGCTGTAGCAGGTTCTGACCAGATCTGTAGCAGAGGCCCTGGGAATGTGTGTTGGGGGCTAGGTCAGTGCCCCAGTCTAAGGTGTGAGGTGAAGGGGCCCCTAGACCCTCCTTTCCCTCTGCCATGCTGGGGCAATCAGTGGTGACTGGTGGAGGCTGGGACCTGCCTAGGCAGGGAAGGCCCATTTCTAATTTGGAGGTCAACACCTTGGCAGACAGACCAGGCAGCCCCCTCCCCATACCTAGCAGTGACTGCAGCTCAGCCCAGGGGTGAGCTGACCCAGGGTGACCTCAGGCTTTGTCCCTGCTAACTCAGTGTCTCTGGGGGACAGAGGTAAGGGTGTTGGTGACTCACTCTTGCTGTAGTGAGGAGGACCCCAGGCCAGGGCTCAGAGAGATGGGGCCACACTGCCTGCTCCCCTGCCACCTTCACTGTCCTTGTCTGGAATGGGGACAAGTGGGTCATCTTTATAGGGTGTATATGGGGGTGAAACAGAGGAGTGGGTCCTATGATGGGGCAGGCGGTGGGGCTAGCCACTTCCCTTTGCCTAAGCCTGTCTTTCCATCTGTAAATCGGGATGGCCCCCCTCCCCTCAGGTTGAGGTGAGGAAGAAGTGAGTATTCACTCAAGGGCCGGAGCCAGGTGGTGGTGGTTCCTGGTTCCTGGGTGTAGGGTGGCAGGAGAACAATGGCCTAGAATTGGATCCTGGCTCAGCCAGCCGTCAGTGTTATGACCTTGGGTGTGACAGTTCACCTCTCTGAGCCTCAATCTCCTCACCCGCAACAAGGGCCAGTAATCAGGCCTCCCTTAGGGGTTGTTGAGGGCACTTCAAGCCTGAAGCCCAGTGCTTCTACCTCTAAAATACCCCAAAATACCACTATCTCCCCCCAGCTGCCCCTTCTCCAACGGTTCTCAAGTAGGGAAGTCCTGGAACCTTAGGACTGCCAACCAGTTCGCTCCCTCCTACCCACTGCAGATGGGGAAGTAAAGTCCCTTAGACGTCACAAGGGAGTTGGAAAGGGGGGATGGGCAGGCGGGGGAGCTGGGAGGGAGGGGGAGGGCAGTGTGGAAGGTGGGAAGGGGCCACCTACATAAGTCCCAAGCCGGGGCAACATCTTTATTCTGCCCCTCACCAGCGGGAAACCTGCCTCTTTTACTCGGTCCGAGAGGATTAATGGCCAGCTGGGGTTCTGCAGTCAGGACTGGCTGCCCTGTGGTCCTGGATGAGAGGTAGGGGAGAGAGCTGATGGTGGAGAGCCTGGCCCAATGGGTGTCAATAAGCAAGAGGACTGTGTGTGTGTGTGTGTGGGGGGGGCGGTCTGTGGAAGACCCCCTCCCAGCACTGGATACGCTGGGGCTCTGGAAGTCCTGTTGTCTAGGCAGCCAAGGGAGGGGAACCCAAGGCCTGTGCTGCGGTGCCTCCCCCAGGATCTCTCACTCCTACCTCACCTTCCCTAACCTGCCCCCGGCCACGGAACTCATGCTCCCCCACAGACAGCGAGGGCCGCTCCTTGCTCTCACCCTGGGCTTGAATTCTTGGTTTTGTAGCACAGACGCCTCTGGCAGCTGGTGCAGCACCAGGAGGGTCCTGGCTGGTGGAGGCGGAAGGAGCCCACCCCCCAGGGCCTTGCTTCCTGCTCTCCTGGGCCTGTGGCCAGAAAGTCCCCATGGAGCCTCAGTCTGTGCATCCAGAAAGGGTCAGGAGAACTGAGTATGAAGGAGTTCCACGATGAATGGGTGAATGGTGTGTGAGGGGATGAGTATGTCAGTGTGTGGGGGAATGAGGGGGTGTGTGGGTGACACCCCTGCCCCTGGGCCCTGCTGGGGGGGCCGTGAGGGCCCTTGGCTGTGCCTGGTCAATTTCATGCAGCCCCACACCCAGCCTGGTAACTCTGACTGCTGACCCCAGGGCGGGGCTGTCTGACCCTCTGTGGCCATCCAGGGCCTGGACCTCAAGGTCCATAAGCACCTGCCTGGCTGTCCCACCCCCAGCTGTGCCCTCCATGTGTCTTCTCAGGACCCAGCCTCTGCAGCCTCTGGACCCCTCAGTGTCCCCTGCCCTGTGTATGGCCTGACTGCTCCTATACCCTCCAGCAGCCCATTCTGACACTGTGTGTGCTCACATAGATACTTACTCATTCGTTTATTCATTCATTCATTCATTCCTGGCCTGTCAGACCCCACTCTGAGCCTGGCAATGAAAGGGATGTGATCTTTGGCCTCCTGGGTTTATGGGCCTAAATACTTTAAAGGACACAGAGCTGCACATGGAAGCCCAGCCAGAAGGTGGGCACAGCATCCACACCGCCTGCTTCTCCCTGTGCCATCACTGGAGCGCGTGGGCCCGGCCGGGTCCCACCATACGGGTGTTTTATGCTGCAGTTTCTTCTTTTGTCACTGTATTTTAAACATTTTGCACATCAGGAACTATTCTTGTGCATCATGGGTTTACTGGTGTGTGTGGAATCCCTTCCTGAGGATGCGCCATAACTTACATATCCGAACTTGCCTTGGCCTCTCACACTGTCAGTGATTGTGTCACTGGACACAGGAAGTCTGCACATAGAGGACCCTCCAGAGCCTCCCGAGGTATGGTCACATGCCCCTGCCCTGATTCCATCCACCCCCCAACATTTTACCCGTGGGCTCTCGTTTCTTGCTGATAGTGAGTGAAAGTGCTTCCAAGTGTCAGTCAGGATTCCAGCTCTGGTGCCTTGGGCCACCTCTCTTGTGCCTCCTTAACATAGCCTCTGCCCTCCCCTGGCAGCATCCTGACAGTCCTCCCTCCTGCTGGGGGAGGATGGGGGAAGAACCATGAGGCACCCTCCTACCCCTGCCACCAGGACAGGGCAGCCAGGTCCAGGAGGTGGAGCTGAAAAGCAGGGTTGTGGGCAGACTTCCCGGAGGGGCTGCGGAGAGGTGCTGCCTGGGCAGAGACCAGAGTCTTGGGTTGGCCCAGGTGGGCCTAGCAGGAGGTGAGCCAGCCCTGTCTGGGCCCTGGCATGTGGAGCTGGGCCGATGGTGTCACGGGGAGCCTGGTCTGAAGGACTGAGGCATCAGGTGCTGACCCAGCTTTGTTCAGGCAGCCCGCCCAGCACCCCAGGGTTGCTCTTCAGCTCTCTGGTCAGCACCAAGGTGTTCCTAACTGGCCATCACAGACCACACTCAGTGGAACTGAAGTTCCATGGAATGTTGGTGGGGACTGAACAAGGGTTTCGTGATCAAGCAGATTTGGGACCAGCTGGGTTACGTGGTGCTTCTTTACTGCAGGGTGGTGTCTCAGGGCCTCAGGTTTATGAGCAGGGTGGGCAGGGCCCCTCTGTGACCCATGTATGATACACTTCAAGGCCTAGTGTGCCCAGGAATTTGTTTTGGGAAACCATGAATGAGCTCCCTCAGAGGAACTGGGAGGGGGACCGTTGGGCTCCCAGCAAGGGCACCCGGGATAGGTGGGACATCTTATACAAACCCTGTAGCCATGGCATCTAGTGGGTGGAGGGACTGCTCTTCTGGCAGTGTGAGGCAATGTGCAAATTTAACCTTTGGGTTTATGACTCTATTTCTTTGCAGCAAATGTCACGAGAAATGTCAGGCTGAGGCTGAAGCTGGTGAGGGGCCCATCAAGGAAGCAGGTGGAGTGCCAAGGGGCTCAGGCCAAGGTGGGGCTCTAAGACCCTCACCTCCTCCTGGGAGCCCTCTTGGATTGCTCATAGTTTGCCTGGGTCCAGCACTGTGTCCTCAGTCTGTCCCAGCCAGCCATTGTGACCTTGTTGAGATGTTGCCTTTTATTTGCCTTCTGCCAGGGCCCAGATGGGACAGGCTCAGGGACCTGCCAGCAGCCTCCCCTCCAAGTCTGGGCAGCCGTTGGATCAGCCTGTGCAGTGCCGGCTAGCTGTGTGACCTTGGGCAGCACCTGCCTTTTCTTGGTCACCAGAGGCCTTATCTGTAATCCACGTCTGTTGACCAGAGGTGGTATTCCTAGCTCAGTGCCTTTGTGGGTGGGAAAACACTTCGAGTCCAAGGCATGAGGGGTACTGAGCTCTGGGGGAGGTAGGTAGGGCCTGTGTGCATGGCCAGCAGGGGTGGCTGGCTGGCACACAGTAGGTACATCCAGCCTGGGCAGGGCACCGGGGGGCAGGGAGCCAGGACTGTGTGGAGGCATCTGCCTCACAGTTCTCTTAGTACCAGCCTCATGCTGTAGGGTGAGGGGTGACACATGATCCTGCCTGGTCCTTGGACAGGGTAGGGTCTGGGCAGCAGGAGGGTGGGCCACCTACCCTGTGGGTGTGGCCTCCAGCCCAGAAGCACCTCACATCCACAAAGATGTGGCTGGAAGCAGAATTCCAGAGAAACGCCAATCCTGGGCAGCTACCAGGACACACTGGGTGTCACATCAGAGCAACCTCAGGAAAGCTGTGGTGCCCAAGGTCACACAGGAGACTCTGTACCCAGCTCGCCCACCTGCCTCCACAGTGCACCTAGGCCAGGAACCTGGGTGTGGCCCTAATGCCCACCCTACCTTCCCAAAGTCCTCCTAAGTTCCCTCCCCCATGCGCTCCATTGTCTGCCCTGGTTGAGGTCTCCCTGCTCTCCCAGGACACATCTAGCCCTAGCCCTCATCCTCAAAGAGCATAGAACTAGCAGGTCATGTCCCTGCGCAGCCCCTGGGGGCTCCTAGGGATAAGGCCCTGTGAGTGGTGGCCGCTGTCCCTCTGGTTCAGTGAGGATCCCCTACCCCACTACATGGGTGGCCTTGCCCACATGGCAGGGACTGATGGAGGGGCTGAGGGAGAACCTGGGACTGATTCCTGAGTATGGCCTGGAGGTAGCCCTCCCCATTGTCCCTGGGGAGGACCCTGCCCACCCTCTGTAGGATTAGCCAGGTACCAAGATGCACACCCAGGGTGGGGGATGTGGGGAGCCCTGGACAGGTGTGAGAAGACCACTCGCTTCTCTCTCCATTCTCTTGGCAAGTGCTTTCTAGCATTATTTGTAGGCCAGCCCTGTGTTGGGCAGCAGGATTCCCTAGATTTTTAAGACACCTTCTGGCCCAGAGGTCCCCCAGGTCCCAGGGAGACACCCCAAAGCCCATAAGATCCCCAGAAGAGAGAAGTGCTGTGTGGGTGCCAGCAGGGCGTGAGGACCCTGAGGCCGGGGTCCACCCCACTGGGCCCCCACCAAGGCCACACTGGCCCTAGGTCTTAAAGAGGTGCTGGAGCTGCTGGCTGAGGTGGAGGGGACTCCAGGAGGGTGCAGAAGCTGGGACAACCCACCGCGTGAGGTTGGGCAGCTGTGGCTCTGGGGTGGGCCCAGGCTGGCCCTGCACAGGGGGAGGAGTAAAGAGCTTGTGGGGCCAAGAGGAAAGCCGAGGGAGGGGTTGGGGATATTAGGCCAGGAGGATGGGGTGGAGGCTACCACCCCCGGCCACAGCCCCAGCTGGAGGCCAGCCCACTGCTCTGTGTGCTCCTGGCTGTGCGACACGTGGCCCCTGCACACCAGCCGTGTCCAGGCTGTCTTTCATCTCCCTGCCTCAGTCCCAATTTATGTCAGGAAGAGGCTGACACGGGGACAGGTGTGACAAGTGTTTGGCTTCCTGTTTGAAAATCGGCAAAAGAAAAACTCTTCCCCATAAAGATATTCCATCTACATACTTCCTGGATGTCAGTGAGAGACCCGTCACGGCCAAGACAGATGGTGGCCCTAATGGACTTCCTTGTCCCCTGAGGTGGCCCGAGGTGGGCAGTGGTGTGTGTGTGTCTGTGTGTGTGTGTCTGTGTGTGTCTGTGTGTGGGTGTGTGTATCACTGCTCCTATGGAGCTCTCCCCAGTGTTGTGGCTGCCTGTCACCCCACTGCCCAGATCACAGGAAGCCTGATAAAGGCATGACCATCCCCATCAGTGACAGGGGGCCTGGGGAAGGAGGCCAGTATATTCCTCCAGCGGGCAGGGGGAATTAGGGAGTGAGGGGCTGCAGGCCTTTCACGCTGCTCTGGGCCCCCGGTGCCAACGTCATGTCTCCGTGGTGCCCTGGGCCCCCAGTGGGCTCCAGACCTGGCTGACATATCACTCAAGCAGGACCCCTTGGGCCTCACTCATGCCCTTAACTGCTGAGTGCCCTTGGTGGGACCCCATGAGGCTTTGCTTGTGCACCTACCTGCCGAGTGGCCACATCGGGGCTGAGTCCAGGTTTTGGGGCGAGTCTGATGGGAGGAGAAAGGGTTAAGAAGGGTCCAGCCTCTGAGGGGTGGTGTAATGGAGCACTGGGAAGAAGAGCCCTTCCAAGGGGGTGCATCTGGGGGTAGGGCGGGCATTCCAGAGGGGGGCTACCTGAGCAAAGGCGGGGCCCCGTGCACGTGCCAAGGTCAGGGCCTGGGGTAAGGCTGCGTCAGGTGCCAGCATGCCCTTTGATTTGACCTCCCCCCGTCATATGGGAACGGTGGTCCCTGCTGGGGGCAACTTGATGCGTTCTTGAGATGCTCCCATAGGCAGGCGGGCTGTGCATTTCCTGTGCACCCACTGTGCCCCCACCCTCATAAGCTGTGTGGCCTCCCCACACCCCGTGAGGTGGGTCTTATTATGACCATTCTCCAGGGGAAGGAACAGTTCCGAGGTTGGGAGACCTACTTGAGGCCCCATGGAGGCAGAGCCAGTGCCCAGAACCCTGGGCAGGGACCCCCTGGCTCAGGGGTCTTGGAAGGGGATCCTGCTGCCCGAGAATGGCCTCACCCACCATTTTTAGGACAGGGCTGCCCCGTCCAATGTCAACTCATGAGACCAAATAGGACAAACTAAAAACACTTCTGATTTTACTGGTTTGTGTGCCTTGTAGAAAATCTGGAAAAATATACCAGAGTTTTAAAAAAGAAATTATGTTAATCAGCTCAGGCTGTCATAATAAAATACCACAGACAGGGTAGCTTAAACAACAGAAATTTTTTTTTTCTTACAGTTCTGGAGGGTATAAGTCTAAGATCAAGGTACAGCAGGGTCAGGTTCAGATGAAGGCTCTGACTGACTTGCAGACAGCCACCTTCTCGCCTGGTCCTCACAGGGAGAGAGCAAAAACAAGCTCTCCTGCATTTCGTCTTATAAAGGCTCCAGTCTCATCGTGGGGCCCCACCCTCAGGACCACATTAAACCTGATCACCTGATCGGTGCCCCATGCACTTGCCTGGGCCTGAACATCCCTGGACAATGCTGTCTGCACAGCCTGGAAAAGCCTGCAACTTGCCCATAGTGGTAGGCATTTCTTGCATTCATGTGACAAGCATTTATGGAGCACCCACTGCGTGGTCACCAGCCGTGGTCCCACCCTCATGGAGCCACAGCCTGGGGGGCGGGGGGAGCGGCAGGCAGGAACAAGCAAGGCAGGTGCCTGCTAAGGGGATCAGTGGGGTATGTGGGTTCCCTGGCAGCAGATGGAAATGGGGTATCAGGGACCCTGGGGTGGGTCCACCAAAGTCTACCACAACTGGGGATTTGTCAGGTTCTCAGACCCAATCTCCCATTTCACAGATGACAAACTAGGCCTGAGAGGTCAGGGTCACTCACAGTACCTGAACTGAGCTGGGCAAAGTGGCTGGGTTGGGGTGACCCAGTTTTGTGGGCCTGCTACAGCCCTGGGGTAGAAGGGAGGCAGCTGGGGAGGAGCAGGAGGGTGGGCAACTGGGCTGGACCTGGCTTCCTGTGGGCCTGGCCTGGGAGGGAGGCAGCTGGCTGCAGAGTTTTAAGTACGCCTTAACCAGGAGTACTTAAGGCATACTTAACCAGCCTAACTGCTTGGAGTAGGCTTGGCCTCGGGGGCACTGGGCAGGGCACCAAGTCTGTCTGACCTGCACCTGGGCTCACTGGGGACCCTCATGTATTGAGCTAGAGGAGTGAGGAATGGGGGGGCGGGGCGGTGTGTGGTGCAATCTTTAGGAAAAAGACAAATGCCTTTTCAGGCTTAACAAAGTCAAGTCATGGTCAGCCTGGGCATCAATGTGGGAGAGGGCAGCTCATCTTCTGTGGGGTAAAGGGTCAGGCTGCCCTGGTCCTCAGGATTCCATGGGTGAGTGAGTGGAATGTGGCCTACAGATGGCCTGGCCCCTATTACCAGCCATGGCTGCCAGTACCTGTGGTGGTCCCCAGCAAAGCCTTGGGCTTTGGGGGCTCTTCCCCCAACCTGATCCTTCCTTGCTCCCAGGGGGCATCTGTGCACTGGGTCCCATGAGGTTGGATAGGGTGGGCCAGGCTTCTTTCGGAGCTTCCAGCAGGTGTTAGGGGTGGGGAGAGGCCATGCTGAGGCACCTGCCCTGACCCCTAACCCCTCCCCAAGGCAGATGCTAAGAAAATCAGGCCGCCCTCCCTGGCCCTGCCCCCAGGGCAGCCAACCCCCTTCTGCAGACAGAAGCACCAGGCGCAACAGTCTCAGGAAGTAGCCAAAATACACTGACCTGTTTTCCAGGAGGCAGCAGCGCCTGCCGCTCCCACCCTCGCTGGTGAGAAGCCGCCAACAATTTCCATCCCAAATTGATTTCAAATAAGGAAGAGTTATCACACACAATCATATAGGAATAATTTATCACTCGTTAATAAAAGAGCAATTACTTATTCACATCGCCCCTGCCTGAGTGCCACGGGTTCAGTTGCAGGGACGCAACTGAGACTCCTAGAAGCCCAGGGAAGCCTGTTTGCACTCAGCCAAGGCCAGGCTGAGCCCTCTCCAGGGGCCACAGTGCAGGCAACCCCCTGCTGGGTTTATCTGCTGGACCCCCTGCTCCTGAGGGTCCTCAGTCTGGAGCTTGGGGCTGTAATCTAGGAGCAGGGCAGAGGTGAGGAGGGACCAGGGGAAGTGGCTGTCTGGTGGCTGTGGGACTGTGGAAGGCTCAAGCACACAGATGGATTTTCAGGCCAAAAGCTGTCCCTTCAAGTGTCTGGATTCCAAGAACTTCTGAAGCCAAGAGCCTGGACGTCCCTGGGGAATCGGGTATCCTTGGCCCCCTTTGGCTGAACAGAGGCTAAAGGGCAGCCTATAGGACCTTGTCCCTGCCCCAGCCACCTGGACAAGCACCGAGATGCTGCAACTCTCCCAGCCCCGTTTGCTCTTGCACATTGGAAGCACCTACTTCTGACTCACATTCGTCTCCACCTTCTGGCAGACACACTTTATTTTCTTCTTTTTATTTATCTCTACCTCTGACATTTCAGTGCCAGGCATACAGTCTTTCTTCAGTGGTCAACCCTCTCTTGCTCAAAGCTAAAACCTGCACCCAGCCCTCGGAGGCGGGTCTGGAGAATCGGTTTGCGGTCCTGGAATGCAGCCATGGTTGCCCAGCTCCTCACTTTTCCAAGTGCTTATCTTCACGTTTCTGGGGCTCCTGCCCCAGCCCCCGCTTCTCCATCACATAAATAGATGCCATCTGCTGCCCAGCCACAGGTGGCACTATGGTGACCTTCCCATGCATATATGGCCTTTTGTTTTTCCTGGAGTTTACAGTTGACTTTGTCTTTTTTCTCTTGTCCCTTCGTGTGCTTACTCTTCTCCATGTCAGGTGTTCTACTGGGTCTCTTGTTTTACCCCAGGGAGGTCTCGCTCCAGGCCTTTGTCCTGCTGTCCCCACCTGAGCCAGGCATGCTGTGGACCCCTCACAGCTGCCCAGGACTTCCCTTCATCCCCCAATGTTTCTTGGGCCCTTCATAGTCCTCCTTCTGGGTTTATGTCCTGTTTTAGCTGAAGCACGTCCCCAGCTAACAGTCTCTCAGGACGGCACAATGGAGAATCATTCTATGAGTCCAAGCTGCTTTAACCCGGTCCAGAACTCCACGTTACCAACAGTTGCCCAACAGAGCCTGGACGCTGTCGCAGTTTTGTGGACTCTGGCATCAGTGTGCTTTGGAGAAATCTGTGCCACATTGCTTTTCCTCTTGGCGCTTCAGGCCTCTCTTGACCCTCCGAGGCTGATTCTGTGAGTGTCGTCTGTTGTGATCAGCACTTGCCCAGTGGAAGGCTGGGTCTTCTGCTCCAGGAGATTTTCTGGTATTATTTCTTTGGTCATTTTTTTCTCTTATTTTCTCTGTTTTCTTTCTGAAATTCCCCTAAGACAGATATTGGGCCTATATTTCTCTTCTGAGTTTCATCATTTCCCCTCGTCTTTCTCTTTCCATTTTTCTTTCTGTAAGACTCCCTTGACCTTGTTCTCCAACCTTTCTATTGATTTTTTTTTAATTTTATTAATTCTATTTTTAGCTTCCAGGCATCTTCTTGGTGGCTCCTTGTTCATAGCTCCCTGTTCTTGTTTGAAAACCTCTTCCATCCCTAGGACACTGGTAAGATTTTTCTTACCTTCTATTCGTTCCCCACACTGTCTCTGCTCCTCTACAGCCATTTGCCTCTTGTCTCAATGGGCGCCTTTTCTGGGCGCCTGGTTTTCTAGCCACATTTACTAGGGAAGCACTAAAGGTGGTCGGATGCTCTGCTGAGGGTGGGCCTTGTTGACTGTCAGGATTTGGGCAACCAGGCGGGAACCTGGGTGTTTCTTCAGGGGAGTAGCCCCATTGCCCTGCTCCTTGCCCCTCTCAGCACATGCCATTCCCATCATCGTGGGTCTCAGGGATGAACACGTCTCTCACATGTGGTGGGTGGGCAGGGAAGGGGACCACGGGCAGGGGTCTCTTGTGAGGCAGATCAGTCTATGCTGGGCTGCAGGCCTGTCTTTGAGTCTGAGCTGAGCTTGGTGGAGGTGGGGAAAGTGTCTCTAGGCAGGCTTGCAGCGCAGCCAGGATGCTGGGCCCTCCTCCCACCCGGATGCAGCCTCTCCTGCATGAAGCAGGACTGTCAGGTCCGCTTGGAGCAGCCTCGAGACTGCTGGGAGCAGGTGATGAGGCCCCTCTGTGCCTAGGCCTCACTTCTCTGAGCTCCTCACCTGAGATGGGGCTGACCAAAGCTGATCAGCACAGGCCCCCCACCAGCCTCTGGGGAGTTTCCAGACTGGAAGCGTCTCGGGGCCCCTGGGAGGTGGACGCCAGCCCATCGTCATCCTCATATCACCAGCAGGAGACACTCAGGGCAGGCTGTCAGCTTACCTAGCCACTGGGGAAGCAGGCGTGGATCCAAGCCCAAGACTGCCAGATCCCAGGGACCACCTCAGCTGGCTCAGGGAGCAGAAGAAGCCTTGGGCTAAGGGTGAGGTGCTGTGGGGGTCAGGGAGCCCAGACCATGCTGGTCTTCTGCTGAGGTGGGGGTATGGTTGCCCCTCCCTGCTGTGTGGTTCTCTGGGGCTCAGGGCTTGCTGTGATCTCTTGGGGTGGTGGGAGTGGGGTCTTGGACCCTGTCTGTGGCCTCACAGATGTCACAGAGGTGTGGCCTCACCTCTCTAAGGCTCAGATCCCTTGTCTGAGGAGTGGAGTCACCCCCTCACTGTGCTGTGGGATGTGGTGAAACCTCCAGGGATGAGGGAAGTCTGCTCTTTGGGCCATTCCCAGAGAGGCCAAGGGCCCTATCTCTCCCTCTTCTCCCCATACTCCACCCCAGTGTGAGTGCTGTGTGAGACTGGACTGATAGGAGATGTGTTTGTCCAAGAAGTCCCTGTGCATCGTCAAGGCACAGATGCTGGAATCGGGGTCCCTGGCCCTGCTCAGGAATGTCTAGTGGGCACCCAGCACTAGCCCACCGCCCACTCACGTTTGGGGCTCCCTGCCCTTGTGTGAGGTTGACGGCACTCCAAATGAGCCCCAAGTTGGCTTCAGGCTGCCTGTGATCCCCGGGCCCCGCACAGGGCCGGCATAATGGCAGCAAGGACTGTGGCCCCCACAGCTCACTCACCCTTTCAGATTTTGGCTGTGGGTCCGCAGGCTGGGTCAGGGCAGCCTGATTACACCGAGGCCCCACACTTGCGTGCCTCTTACGCGTCCTAGACCCAGTTGTCCCATCTTTGTTCTTAAATGGGAAGATTCCATCAACTGAAGCCTGAATCCTGACGTCCTGGGAAACGCACCAACACTGACCTGCCGCTTCCCCTCCTGCCAGCCCACGCGGCCAGCGTTAATGCTAGGGGGTCAGCGAGCCACCCTTGGGGCCACCTGGCTGCAGAGCCCCGAGAGGAGGGCACAGTGTCCTGGGGCGGCTGGATTGGTGTGAAGCAACCATGGCCCCAGCCACCCCTCATCCACCCAAAACCACCTCCCGTAGATATACCTCACAGAGGCACTGTCACTGTCTTCCCAGTGCCCGGGGACGTCTTCCCCTCCGCTCCTCGCAGCCAGTTTTGTCCTGTCTGTGTTTCAAGTGATTGTCCTTTACGTGTGCTTGATTGCCAGACTCCCGACAGCCTCTTTAGCAAAATAATTGTTTTTCTTTTGACCCGCATGCCCCTTCAGGGTCACCTCTCTCCTCACCGCCCTCCAGCTGCCAGGCTCTGTCCATCCCAGCCATGTGGCCTCAGCAGGACAGTGGCCTTCTCTGACCCTTGGTTTCCTTTTCGTTAAGTGAGGGTTCAAGTGACCTCTGTGGGGCCGTCGTGAGGGTGAAAGCTGAGCCCCCGCGTGCAGCAGGCGCTCACCGTGCTCCCATCGCAGTCCAAGTCGGCAAACTATTTCTCTAAAGGGCCAGACGCTCGGTGATTTCGGTCCCGTGGGCCACGTGCTGTGTTGGAACCACTCCGTTCAGCTCGGGTAGCGCTGGGACAGCCACAGTGAGCACACCGGGGGCGCTGCATGCCCACAACACGTTATTTACAGACACAGGCAGCAGCCAGCGGGCTGGTTTGCCGGATGGCAGTAAAACAGGAGGCACAAGAGCCCACTGGCTCTGACGAGGGTTTCACTTTAGTCACCCGGATGTAGTGCCCTGGCCTGAGCTGGGTACTACATGATGACTTGAATAGGAGCATCTCAAGCTGAAGAGGGCCATTCACTGCCTCTGGAAACCCTGGTGGCACTCACCAGCCCACACTGGGCTTCTCCATGGCCTCGGCAGGTGCAGCCCCCCGCCTCACCACCCCAGCTCAGTTTCAAAGCCCCCCAGATCCCTGCACGTGTTAAACCCTTCGCAGAGGCCTGAGACTCCCCGGGCAGGCGTGTATCTTGGGACAGCTCGGGCGGGCTGCAGTCCAGCTGCCTCCTGCAACTGGGGCTGATCCCAGGTGGCCGAGAGGAGGGACAGATGAACCCAGAGTAGACAGGGGCCTCCCAAAACTTGCACTGGTCTTTTCATAGCAGAGTAAGTCCTACTGCCTTGTGGGTGATGTTTGACAAGAGCCAAGGGCTTGAGAGCACGTGGGGGTGTGCTTGCCTGTCTCTACTGTAGAGGAGAGCAGACCCTACACCAGCCCTGGTTCCTGGGAGGAGCTCTCATGGCTGCCCCGTCTCACCCCAGGAACCCCTCTGCTATTTACTGACTCACCGCCCTGTGCCCTGACCCACTCAGGCAAAAGCCAGAGAGTGCACTCCTATAGCCTGTACCCCGGGTGTGCATTCCTACGGCGTGCACCCCGTGTTGCACCCCTGCATTTTGCCCTGTACGAGGCTGTGCTCTGGGCCTCTAAGAATGGTCTGCTTCGTGTAGGTGGCAGGTGCAGGGTCCTGGGAAGTGGGGGTGTGGGTCGGGGAGGAGCGTAGGACTCAGCCCTACCAAGCCAGGCGCCCAGTCCTGGACAGGAGCTGGAGGTAGGAAGGCGTCAGGCCAGGCAGATGAGAGTGGTGGCAGGTGTGTGGCAGGGCAGGTCCCAGGCCTTAACACCGGGAATGCGCCTTTCCTGAGCCTCCCAGGGCAGGGCCGTGTTGACTGGTTCCTCATGGGTATCCTCTGGGGACTCGAGCCCACACTAGCAATTAGAATCCAATAGCCAAAGGACTGTGATGAACTGGTTGTGGAGACAGAATTCTCTAGGTAATTAGGCAGCAGGTGTTCGTTGGTGGCCTTGTGGAGTGGAAAGGGACACCAGCTGAGTCCCTGGGGCCGGACAGGTCTTCAGCTAGAAAGAGCCTCCAGATGCTGGCATCATCGGCCCCTGACGTGGGGCTCCCTGGGGTGGGGGCCAAGGGAGGTGGGCATCAGAGGAAGACATGTGGGCTGGACAGGGTGACGCTCTGGAGCCCTCCAAGCTGGCAGCTCAGCCTTGGCTGAGGACAAATTCCCAAGGCCTAGTCTCTGGGCCAGGAGTCCTGATAATCACCCTGGACCCTCACCCTAGCAGTGGGCTCCGGGACTCTTCCCCTAGCATCCCCTGACATCTGGAGCCAACTCAGAGCTCCAGGACACCTTAAAGTCCCCCTGTGGCACATGTCACATGGCAGGTGACTGCCTGTGGGCAGCCCCCTCCTGGATCACAAGTTGCCAGGGTCTGCATCCTGGTCTCAGGCCTGCAGTGCCCAGCACAGCACCCGATGTAGTTTGCTGAGTGAGTGAGGGTTGAATGAGTCAGTGTAGCCCCAACCACAGGGCACCCCCTCAGGTCTCCACCTCTTAGGTGGGCCGGGTCCCTTCCCTGCTCAATTTCTTTGACTTGAAAGGGGACCTGGGCTGCTCTCCCATGTGCTGTGTTGGCTAGAAATTTCGAGGAAGAATGGAGCTTGTGTGTAGGGTGAGGATGATGAGGGAGCTTTTACTTTTTATTGCCCAGCAAGGCCTTCCAATGAGCAGGTGCCATGACATTAGGAATCCTGCTAGTCCTGGGGCTGTGAGCAAGTGGTCTTCCCCACCAAACCTCATTTTCCTCACCTGTAAAGGGGGTATATAAGCTAGACCCCCTAGGAGAGTTAGCGGGCCGAGGGGCCCACCCTGGGCCTGGCCTGCTGGTGCTGGGTCCACCTGCGCACTGAATGCAGGAAGGAGGCTGGTCCTGCCCATCTGCCTGGGTCTCAGTGTGCATCAGGTGGGCTCTGCCCAAGCTGGCACCAGTTTTCCCCACTGCACACAGCTTGGCCTGGACCAGCTCAGCCCTGGGTCCAGCACACACCCTCCTGCCACAGCAGTTATCTGGCCTGCCCAGCTTGCCCCTGCAGCCTCTGCCCTGAGATCGGTAAGGAGTCTCTAGGGGCAGACAGCACGAGTGGCAGCCGCACCCCACAGGGACAGACCCTTCACAGGGCCCCCTCGAGGGTGGGCTGCCCACACCGGAGCTGCCGCCACTCTCCTCCCTCCCCGTACCTGGAGCGGGGAGGTCCCCAGGAAATGCCATGGACATGCACACTGCCCCTGCACGTGTCTGTGGGCCCCAGGATGGACCGAAGGTGGGTGGTGAGTGTGAGAATCGAGAGAAGACCGAAGCGGGACAGATGGATGATGGGGGTGGGCGGGTGAGCCAGTTGCTGGTGGAGGACTGGCAGGGGGGTGGGGAGCAGGCACAGGGGAGGGGTTCGAGCACAGCGCTGCTGGGGTGCCCTGACCCTCTGTGAGTGTGGACACCACCGGTCCCACCCCGCCTGGAGCTATTTCTAGCTTTGGTATGCTGAGCGGTGGCCTCCTGTTCTGCCTTGTAACTGCAGTCTGTCATGACCCTTCACAGGGACAGACGTTCTTGGTGTTTGAGAGGGTCTTAAGCTAACCAATGTGCTGGCTATGCTACGGCTGCCTGGTCCCTCCAAAGCCTATTGACCCGAGCCTCGGGGGAAGTGGGTGGGCAGAGCTCAGAGCCTCCCTGGAGACGTCCCCCCACCGGCCACCGATGGCACAGGTGGGAGCCGTGCGCCTCTGGCATCTGTCCATGCCCTCACAGCTGGGCCCATTCCTGCCAACGGTGCTCAGTGAATGGCCTTTCTTCAGGCTTGGGCTGGATGCACTGTGCTCCTTCTTCCCTCTCCCACCCTTCCTCCTGGACCTTCTCCAGTGGGAATAGGTCAGGGCTTAACCACTCTCTGCCTCGGTTTCCTAGTCTGTAAAAGGGGCTCATGAAACGGAAAAGAAAATGGATTCTTGGGCAGCTCTAACTCTCCTTTTATACCAGCTGGCGGACCCTCATAACCACCCCGGAAGCGCGAGTTTCTGCCACCTCGCTGTGGTGGGGAGGCATTGAGGCACTGAACCAGTGCTCGGGACTCCAAGGCTGCCAGCCCTGCACTCTGTGGTCTTGCTTGGTGCAGGGCAGAGGCAGTCCCATGGGACCTCAGGAGCTGCACCCCTGCATACCTCAGCCCAGGCTGGGGGGCTCTGGGAGTGGTGGGGTCAGGGTATATACCAAAGACCCCCCTGTGCCTGCAATCCTTATTTCTGAGCTGCTGACCTCAGCAGCCGCCTGCCCACTGCCCACTGACTCCTGCAGCTGCTGGTGGGTCCCCAGAGCCTCCTGCCCCTCCTGGCTCCCTTTTCTCCCCTTTCCTCCTCTCTACACCTTCCTCCTCTCCCTACAACACAGTGACCAGAAAGGTGAACCTCAGCCATTTGCTGCACAGGAGCTGAGGCACGATGAGCAGTACAGGTGTCCTTCAGGGCCATTCCCAAGACTGATGCCCCCCAGCCTCCTGGCCTTCAGCTCTGTGGCCTCTTTAACTGTCATTCCTGCCCTGTCTGGCTGCCTGGATGGAAGAGGCCCTAAATAGAACCCGCTCACTATCCTACCCCCACCAGGGAGCAGCTGGTCCTCCCTCGGCTGTGGCCTTCCTGCTTCCACCACCACCTCTGAGCTGGACCTGGGCTAAGGCAGGAGCCCCTCCATGGGGAGAGCGCTGGAGGAGACTCATGACTGGGCTATTCTGCACTGAGACCTGAAGAAAGTGGGGAGGGGGAGAATGGGCTTTAGAGATGTCAGGAAAGGGGACCGTTGGGATTTATACATAGCTCAGATGGCCTGGCGGCCTGGTGCGGGGCCACGATGGCCGTAGGGACCTTGGGGCATGCACTGCACTCCGGTTTCCTCTGTGTGAGCTGTTTTCTCACCACACATGCCAGAGGCAAGCTGGCATTGGGTGCTCACCGGGGACTGGAACCCAGTGAGGCTGGGCATGAGGGCAGGCAGGCAGCCAGTGGGCAGGTGGGGCAGGGTGCAGCCTGAGGCTTCTGATGGGTGAGTGGGACCAGCAAGGGTGCAGACCTAGAGACCAGGGAGGCCTGACTTGGGGCTGCAGAGGCCAGGAAGGACAGAGGACGGGATGAAGGGACAGGCTAAGGGGACAGGTGGGAGAATAGGATGGGGAGACAGGATGAGGGAGACCTTTTAGTGCTAGGAAGGGTTGTAGCTCATGGTGGGCATTGGGAGGGGTCCGGTAAGTGACCTGGTCCAGCTCCTGGGTGGGGTCAGGAGATGTCCTCCTCCCACCTGGCAGGGTCCTCCATGATCCAGGGTCCCTGCTGTGATTAGGAACCCACACTGCAAAGTTGGGTTTGATTATCTCATAAAAAGATCCCCCCTCATGCTTGCATGGTAGGGTTGCCATGGAGACCAGTGGGCAGCCCCAAGTGGGGGCCAAGCTGGAGCCAATTACTGTGGCTGCAGAGGGGAGAGAGCCCACCGCCAGCCACTGTGCTGACAGCAGGGACAGTGCAGAGGGACCGATCCTCAGAAGTTGGTTTCCAAAAAGAAGTTGGCTCAGCGGGAATGGAGCTGTGTCTTTGCATCTGATGCCCACTTCCTGGCAGGGCTGAGCCATGCGGCCGCTCTGCCACCCGCCCCCATGGGGGCACAGCTCCGCCCTAGAGCCTTGTTTGGGGCATTCTTAGATGGGTGTAGCCCCAAGCTCACAGCCTCCTGGGGGCCCAGGCTGGTGACCAGAGCAGCCAACTCCCCTTTTGGTGAAGTCAGCTGAACCTGACACCAACAGAGCTCACAAACCACAGAGGCAGACCTGAAAGCCACAGGTCAGGGGGCAACAGTCTCGGTTGGTGATGTGACTGGCATGGTCACAAATGGGTGGCTGCTAACATAGCCGATCAGTGGTATGGCCTGGTCTGTGACATGGTGTGGTTGGTGGCATGGCACAGTCGTGATGTGGCCTGCCCAGAGTGGTGAGGTTCAGACCCTGACCCCATGAGTAGGTGGGGCCCTCACCCCACCCCACTTCAGGTCTTCCTCTACTGCCAAGGTATCAGGGACAGGAAGTGCTGTTTTCATAGCACAGTTACATCCAGTGACAGCAGGTGAGATGCTGGTGGGAGCTGGCATAATGAGGCCTGATTTCCCAAGGAGGCACCACAAGGAGAGAGCTGGAGAGGAAGTCAGCAGTGTAAATAGAACAGTAGGCGGAGGTGCTCCCCACAGCCTCCAGAGCATGGCTAGCCCAGGAGGGGTGCCCAGGGCTTGGGGAGTCCTGAGCCAGGCTTGCACCTCTGGACCCCCATCCTGGGGCTGTCACTATCCCTGGCAGCTGACAGAGAACAGAAGAGGTCCCCAGACTGTGGGTAGGGGGCACTCAGAACCTGGGGACAAGAGTCCAGGAGGGCATACCCCTTGTGACCACTGAAAGTGCCAGCTTGCTGGGGCTCTGGGCTTGGTGTGAGCATCTGGATCAACCCAGGCAGACAGGACCCTGCCTGAGTGGGGGCCCCCAAGGTCATGGTTCTGTGTAGGGGAAGCTGGCCGATGGCCCTCTCCTCCCCTGTCTCCAGCCCTAGCACTTAGCTGGCTCATGTCTGCAGAATCCTGCTCTTAGCTAGCTGCCAAGGAAGGTGTTAGCTGTCAACGCAGGTGTTAGCTGTCAACCCAGGTGTTAGCTGATAACTCAAGTGTTAGCTGATAAGCCATAACCCTCCCAGGGGGATTCACATTTTCATAGACTCACTCCGGAAAGAACCTTCACATTCAAAGAGGGGTAGCTCTAATGGTGGGATGGTAGGCACTGAGCTGAGTATTGGCTCTGCTGGCATTGTCCTAGGAAGGGGTCTCCTGCCTGGTATGGGTCACTGGTGAGGCCCCAGCTATGTCTCGCCTCTCATTGTGGGAGAGGGAATGGGGGTGCAGCCCCCTAGAGCTGGAGCAGAACCCGCTGAGAGTGGTTGAGGGCAGCTGGGACTGTGCAAGAATTGATGGGCTGGGAAAGAGAGGTGTTCCATGCCAAGGCAGGAAGCTCTCAAAGCGACTGTGAGGATGCGTGGAGGAGACTCACCCCTCTGAGTCATGACCCACCTGCCCTCGGGAGTCCAGTCTCCCAATCCTGTGACAGTCGAGCTGCTCTGGAACTCCCGTGGCAGTTTCCTGGGCCCTGTTGGTGGGACCCTGGAGCCCTCCTGCAGGGGGCTGTGGCTCATGGTTCCACCAAGGCACCTGCAATTTCCTCGTTAAAGCACAGCTCCCTGTGGAGGTGAGGCCTCCTCAGAATCAGAGCACGAAGTCTGAGCCACAGCCTGAGAGGGCCCAGCAGCTGACTGCCTGGCAGGCCTGGGCATGAGGCTTGGCTCTGGGCTTCTCTGCAGTAGCTCTGCCAGCCTGGTTCTCAACTGTTTGCCAGAGCATCTCTCCCAGCCTGGCCTATGGGCTTGTGGGGATGGGGACAGGCCAGGGACAGTGAGCAGGCCCAGGGGGCTCTATGTTCACTGGAGTCCCAAGAATGTATCTGCTGGTGTGAGTGTCCATCCCAGGAGGCCTTCAGGTGGGCCTCAGCCAGGATGTGACTAACCCGAGTGGCGGTAGGTGCTGCGGGCATGTTGGCTTGTGTGTTTTGAGATGTGGACGAGGTGGCATGAGTTGTCTGCAGGCAGTTTCCTGGCATGGAGCGTGTGACTCCCTGGGCAGGTTTTGGTGCAAAAGTTCTCAGGGGTGACAGCATGACCTAAAAGCCAGACCAGCTCCAGCACAACCTCTAGTCTCACAGGGCCCCCTTCTCACTAATCACCCTCTACTCTGCCCACAGGGAGCCGGCTGCTGGCCTGGGTGCTATGGCTGCAGGCGTGGCAAGTGGCAACTCCATGCCCAGGTGCCTGTGTGTGCTACAATGAGCCCAAGGTGACAACAAGCTGTCCACAGCAGGGCCTCCAGGCCGTGCCCACTGACATCCCAGCAGCCAGCCAGCGTGTCTTCCTGCACGGCAACCTCATCGCTCACGTGCCGGCCGCCAGCTTCCGCGCCTGCCGAAACCTCACTATCCTGTGGCTGCATTCGAATGCACTGGCCCGCATTGATGCCACCGCCTTTGCGGGCCTGGCCCTGCTGGAGCAGCTGGACCTCAGCGACAATGCACAGCTGCGCGCTGTGGACCCTACCACATTCCATGGCCTGGGCCGCCTGCACACACTGCACCTGGACCGCTGCGGCCTGCAGGAGCTGGGCCCCGGCCTGTTCCGTGGCCTGGCTGCCCTGCAGTACCTCTACCTGCAAGACAATGGGCTGCAGGCGCTACCCGATGACGCCTTCCGAGACCTGGGCAACCTCACGCACCTCTTCCTGCATGGCAACCGAATCCCCAGTGTGCCCGAGCGCGCCTTCCGTGGCCTGCACAGCCTCGATCGCCTCCTGCTTCACCAGAACCGTGTGGCCCGCGTCCACCCACACGCGTTCCGTGACCTTGGCCGTCTTATGACACTCTACCTATTCGCCAACAACCTCTCGACGCTGCCTGCGGAGGCCCTGGCATCCCTGCGCGGCCTGCAGTACCTGCGGCTCAATGACAACCCCTGGGTGTGCGACTGCCGGGCTCGACCACTCTGGGCCTGGCTGCGGCAGTTCCGTGGCTCCTCATCCGAGCTGCCCTGCAGCCTGCCGCCACGCCTGGCTGGTCGAGACCTCAAGCGCCTGGCAGCCACCGACCTAGAAGGCTGCGTCACGGCTGCTGGGCCTTCCCGTCCCATCTGGACTGGCGGACCTGCCAATGAGGACCTGCTGGGGCTCCCCAAGTGTTGCCAGCCGGATGCCGCAGACAAGGCCTCGGTGCTGGAAGCTGGAAGTCCGGCCTCAGCAGGCAATGCACTCAAGGGACGTGTGCCGTCTGGTGACAGCCCTCCAGGCAATGGCTCTGGCCCACGGCACATCAACGACTCCCCCTTTGGGACTCTGACAGGCTCAGCTGAACCCCCACTGATTGCACTGCGGCCTCAGGGCTCTGAGCTACCAGGGCCCCCCACCATGGGCCCTCGCCGGAGACCAGGCTGTTCCCGAAAGAACCGTACCCGCAGCCAATGCCGTCTGGGCCAGCCCAGCAGTGTGGGTAGCGGGGGCCGCGGGGGCAGCGGGGCTGGCGACCTGGAGAGCTCAGACGCCCCGCCCAGTCTCACCTGCAGCTTCGTCCCTCTGGGCCTCCTGCTGGTGCTCTGGACGGTGCTCAGGCCCTACTGACCAGCCCCCGATCACGAGAAAGGCCTTTCTCAATAGCCAGGTGTGTGTACATACGGGGTCCCCTCCACACCGCCAGCCAGCACTGGGCGGCGGACCCCACGGGGCAGCCAGGCCCTCCCTGACGGATGCCTCCCACCTGCCCACCCACCCTCGTCCACCCCATCATGTTTACAGGGAGCAGCGGCAGTGTTTGTTCCAGAACACCGCCTCCCGCCCGGATCGCGGTATATAAAGATACGCATTTTATTTTACTTGTGTAAAAATATTGGACGATGTGGAATAAAGAGCTCTTTTCTTAAGCTATGGCCTCTCAGGCTGGGGGTGCTGTGGACGTGAGAGGTGTGGTGCAGCTCTGACCCAGTCATGGCCACCCAGGGACCCCAAGACAGAAGGGAGTTGCAGGCCACATGGGCGGTGTAGCCTGGGCTGCAAGCGGTTCAGATCAGCTCAACCCAGCAACCATAGTGGCCACTGGGGACACATAGTGCCCCAGCCATGAAGCCCAAGCCTTCCTTGCCAGCTGGGCTGACAACAGCATCCAAGAAAAGGTGTGTGTCCAACACCTGGCCCATGGGAGCAGATATGGCTGCCTCAATGGGGACATTTGCTTTGGTGCCACATAGGGTCCCTGGAGGTCCCAGCCTTACACCACAGCCAGCCCAGCCCCAGGTGCCCCCCAGCTCCCATGTGGCTTGGTGTGGTCCCAGGAGAACCCTATTCCGGGGGGCTGGGGTGGCCCTAAAGAGCTAGGGAGTAAAGCCTCTCAGGGGCTGTGTGTACCCTCATACCACTGCCTATGGTCGCATGCCGTACCTACAGCCATACCTGCACACATGGAACATACCAGACACAGACCCATGTGGTCTGCATGCCCCTGTATACACTTGTGCATGAACAAGCTGCACACACATGCATGCACACAGCACATGCTTGTTTCCTCAAGCCCTATGTGGTGAGCACTCCGAAACAAAGGGAAAGAAGTCACATGGCCCACTGTGGCTCCCCCATCTTCCTTGGGAAAGGCCTGGGGGAGCATCCTGAGGGCATGGGAAGAGAAAAGAAAATGCTGACTGTAGGAGGGAGTGAGGGGAGTGATGCTAGAAGAGCCAGATGGCCGTGGGGGCCAGGGGGCTGCTGGGGCTCCAGAAGCTCACAGGAGGGAGAAGGAAGAGGGGAGGATATGCTCAGCAACTCCTGGCTTCTCTCTCCCTTGGTGAGGCTCAGACCCTCCCTCCCCTGCCCAGGGTGGTATTAGGGTACTGTGGCCCTTACCCCTTCTCAGCTAGGTCCTCCCACATGCCCCATCTCTTCTTCCAGGAGACCCTTAGGCCTGAGCCCACTGACACTGCCCACCTCTATGGCCCTGGCAGTCTGCCTTCTGCACAGTGGATGCTAGCTTATCCCAGCTCCAAGACCCAGCTGCCTTGCCCCTGGGCTTGGTGGGGGCAGCTCAGGCAGGCCCTACACAGGCTCCTGCCCCAAGCCCTCTGGGCCCAGGAACCCCCAGTCCTTCCCTTGATAGTGTCCTAACAGGCAACTCCGTGGACTCTAGTATCAAGGTGTTGGGCAGCCTTGGGCCTGTGCTTGAAGGCTCACCATTGGCGCTCCCTGACACCCTGTCCCTGTGACTACACAGCCAGGAGCCTGCCAGCCTGTGCCTGGGCGTTAGTGGGCAGAAGGAGTGTGGGCAGGAGTTTCTTTATCCAGTTCTCTCCTGAGCAGCCCCTGCCATGCCCAAGAAGATGCAGCCAATCTGCTAGGTATGGGGAGGGAGCAGGGCTCCAAGCTGAGGCTGTGGGGCTCTTGCACTATCTTCCTGGCAGCCAGGAAACCGCACGCAGGCACCCATTAGCAAAAAAGCTCTGAGGCCCACCTGAGCTCCTCAGCTCGCACACCTCCCAGGATGGGGAGTTTACCATCTCTGTTGAGCTGGCTCCTCACTGAGAGACCTGTTTGTCTGCAGGACACTTTTAAGGCTGACTGTATATGTCACTGCTAGTTGGAACCTCAGGAGGCTGCAGGGCCCACTCTGAGCTGTGACTTTGCTGACCTCTCCGGGTGCCCTCATTAGGCCCTGCCTCCACAGCCACGTGTCCTCCCCAGCCTGTCCCTCAGGGTGTATCCTCCTTGCCCCCAGGAGAGCAATACTGAGGCCATAGTGGCGAGTGGGGACGGGGCTGAACCGTCCTGCCAAGGGTGAAGCAAGTGGATGGGTGAGCCCAGGTGGACCTGGGGCATGTGCTCAGGGTCCTGCAGGCTTTGGGGACTCTGTCCTGAGATTGCAGGGGTGGGATCTGATTCCCTGAGAAGTTCCCTCCTGTTGCTTTGTGCACAGTGGGGTTTTGTGCACTGGGCACAAGGGTGCACGCGGTCTGGCCAGGCTAGAGGACGGTGATGTGGATGGGTCAGTAGGGACATGGCCAGGTTTGAGTTAGACCCAGCAGAAGGCAGAGGTAGTGGGCAAGACCCCTGTTTCTGCCCTGAGCAGCTGACATGGGGCGCCCATCCCTGAGGTGGGGGTGCTCAGAAGAGCAGTTGTTGTCAAGGCCCAGGAGACATCTGGGCGGGGGTGTTGTGTGGGCTGTGCTGGCTGAGCTCAGAAGAGGGGCCTGGGCTAGAGGACAATTTGGGAGTCTGGAGCGGTTGGGTGATATTTACAGCCCAGGAAGAGATGAGATCACCGGCCGGCGCTGGGGAGGGGCCAGGAGGGGTGCGAGTGCTGGGCCCAGGCAGCGGGTTCAGTCCTGCCTGCCTACACCCCCACTCCAACTCCTCACTGGCCCTGCTGCTTCCTTGAGGTTATGTCCACTGGACCCAGGCCCGCAGGTGGGCGGACAGCTATGTCCAGCCTCAGTTTCCTGGACCCTGAGACCTACACAGGAAGCTAACTAAAGCCAGCAGAAGCAGTGTTGAGTATGTTAACCTGCCCCAATCCTAGCTGCTGGTTTACTGTGGACGCTCCTGGCCCCCGTGCAAGGATGCCAGGCCAGCCGCGGGGCAGCCTGTGGACAGAATCCTTCAGAGCTCATAGGCCTGTCCTCATGTCCCAGGTCCTGGCCAGGTTAAAGCTGCCAAATGAAATCAGTGGGGGGGTGACACCTGGGGCTGGGGCTCAAAGTGGGTGAATGGGGGTGGGTGAGGGGCCCCCTCAGGTTAATGGGATCACGCTAGGCTGCTCCCAAGGGTTATTTCTCTTCCAGCCCAGACCCTGGGCCCTAGGAGGGCAGTGAGGCGCAATTGCAGGCCCTCTGGAGTTTGACAGATCCTGGGGCCACCCTGTGCTGCCATCTCCCCAGGGACTACAGGGTTGGCCCAAGTCCTCCTGTGGGAGCACCTGCCCCATTTATCTGGCTTCTCAGGGCTTTGCACAGTAATTGGAAGAATTATTTTTTTAATCCTTGTATTAGTTCTGAAATAATAGAAACAGCAAAGTGCTTAGGAGTTGATGGTAGACTGATGTCCAGTAAGACTGAGAATATGCCAAAAACATGTTGACAGGGAAATAAGTGTTTATTTGTTGGATGAGCTGGGGCCCAGGGCAGCCAGGCAGAAGCCCCTCTCAGCTGGGGTGACTGCCTTGGTCACCAGCCCTTCCCCACCTCTCAGTCACCCTGATATGAGGCGAGCACCTCACACCCCTCGTCTCATGTCCTCACAGGAAGAAGCTATTGACACCCCCCCTCCACCAGTGTGCAGACGAGGACACTGAGGCTCAGAGGCATGAAGTGATATATCTGGGCAGGATTGGACCTCCCTGAGGGCACAGTTGTTCAGATGCACCGCCACCAGTGTGGCTCTACCCAGAGTGCTGGGGGCCAGCACGTGGCTCCCTTGCCATGCCTCAGCTTCCTCACCCCAGTACCAGGATGTCATGCGATCCTGGGCATCAATCCCTCTGCCTGTGCCAGTCAGACGGGCGTATCCCTCAGCCCAGGGATGTCACTTGCCTGGCACACTGACCCTCTCTGAGCTATAGCAGACATGTGACCAACTGGCACAACTTGGCCCACCATGTGCCAGCCCCTCTGGTGGCCTTGCTCTTGCCCACCCCTGCTCTTTTCCCACCCTGTGCTGGGCTGAGGCTGCCCTGGGGTCCTGGATGATAGGCCTGACCTCCACACACATCACCGGGACTTGGCAGCTATGGCCAAGCTGGAATCCTGGGGGAATTTAGGAGTCCTGCTGCCTCTCTCCTGCTACCGCCCATCAGAGCTCCCAGCCACAGACCGCCTCAGGATTCTCCTCTCAGTACCCTCCAGTTCACTTCAACATTCAGCTCTGACATGACCCCCTCCTGCAAGAAACCCTCCCTGACCCCTGACCCCAGATTGATTCCCGCCACCAGCTGTGCAGTCATGGCATGAATCGGCAGTATCCAGAAGTGGGGCGGCCAGGGCACGGGGAAGTATGGAGTCAGGTCATGACCAGGACAGGTTTTCCTGCCTGTCAGGAAGAATGAGTGAACCCTCATGGAAGGGGTCCCTGCAGCTCACAAGGCTGCTATGAGAGGGGTCCAGCTTGGGGCCAGGCCCGGAGGGACTGGCAGACAGATGAGATGCCCAAGCTCCCAGTGGAGAGGCTGGATGGGGCTTCCTGCTGTCCCATCCCGAGGCCATCCCTCCCTTCAGTCCACCCACATCCAGCAGGACTGTCTTCCTGGCCCTCGGACCTTGTTGCTAAGCGCACGTTTGGATTCCCAGGTACAACAGATAGAAGGAGTCCCCAAGGCCATGCAGCAAATGGTGGAGCCAGGCTGGGCCCCCTGAGCACACTCACCCTGGGGCCACTGGAGCTGGCTGCAGAGACCCGTCACCCTACCATCTACTGTCCTGAGCATTGCACACATAGCACTTCCTTTGTTCCCAAAGCCAATTGCACGGCAGGGCTGGCAGGGACCAGCTGACCACGGGGAAGGCAGGACTCCACAGCCGGTGGCAGAGACGCCCAGTTCCAGGGTGTCCTACTCTTTCTGCTAAGGAGCATTCTCTTCAACCTGCATGGCTGGACTGGATAAAGGGGTCTTCACATTCCAGCTCAGGTTGGGGAGGGGCAGGTCCCATCTACCAGTTTCCCATGTATTTATTAGAGACCTACCTATTGTGTGCTGGGCCGGCCCAGAACTAATGGGCCTTGCCCTTAGGGGCCATCAGGGGTGCTTCTGGGGCTTCAGACATCACCCCCTGGGCCACCTGAACAAGAAAGAGGCCTGCCTAGAACTGGGGAAGGGGAGGCCCGTTACATAGTGAGGGAAGAACGGTCCATTGTCCTTGTGCACCCCAGCCACAAAGCAGGCGGGCAGAGGGGGGCCCCTTCCCCAGCCCGCTCCTTGGCGGGGAGGGCTAATTAAACCCACTGCCAACAAACACAGGGGAGCAGGAAGCCTCAGATCTGTCTTCACAAAGGCTGTGCGGAGATTTATGGGTAATAAAGGCACATCTATCTCAGAGCAGGCAGAGGAGCCATGGCCAGGGTGGGGGCGGGGGCCTGGGGGGGTGAGGGTCGGGGTGGGAGGCAGCCCCCTCCAAAGCAGCACAGCAGCCAAATTTTGACGCAGCAAAGGGGAGGCACAGGCAAGCCTTCAGGGAACGCCCACCAAGGAGGGAGAAAAATTCATGTGAACAATCGGGGAACGATGAAGACCTTGCTCGGGAAGACACCTTGATGCACAGAGTGTGGCAAGGCCAGCCTGGGAGCGAGCCACGCAGGGCAGGGGGGCGGCCAAGGGGCCTAAGGGGAAGCGGCACGGAGTCAGCCTGATGCCGCACAATTATTTTTGAAAAATGATGGAGCCGAGCGTGAGCACAAGCACGGCGGGTGGGGGAGGGAGCAGTGCGGTAGCCTCCAGAGTGTACGTGTGGCAGTGGGGCCGGGGTGGCAGGGGGCTTCTGGACGGAAGTCACTGAATCAGATGGTGGTGGAGGTCTCAGGGCCTTAGGAGCTTGGTGGTCAGCTGAGGGACACTGGGGCCCCTGGGAACCAATGGGGTTGGGGAGCTTTGTGGCCAAGCTCTCCTTTAGGCCCCTTTGCCAACCGGGAATAGCCGGAGCCACACCTGTCCTCCTCAAGGCTCTCATCCACCAGCACCCCTGGGTCCCTCCCTGTCTCCCCTTTGCCACCCAGGCGCCAGCCAGAAGCTGCATCCAGTCCATGCATCCTGTCTGCCTGTCCATCCATCTCTCCACCGCTCAGCCCATCCAGGAACGCTTTTTGTGCTCTTTGCCTCAACAGACCCCGCTCTATCCATCAGATCCTGGGGGTGAGGACACCTTGGCTTTCCTGTTTCAAGTCAATATCACCCAGTTCATGTCCCTGTCTCTGGCCATGAATCTCCTCTGGGCCTGCAAAGAAACAAACTGGCCAAAAGGCCACACCCCAGGCCAAGCCTGATTCAGTTTGGCCAGCCAGGGAGTGGCACTGTTGCCCCCATGCCTACCATGTCCAGGCAAGTTTGTGGAACCCCACCCAACTGCTGGGTCTGGTCTGTTGAGGGGCCCAGTGGGCAGCTTCAGCCCTGCCTTGCCTGTGTAGACCCTGGTCTGTCAGGGACAGACAGGTCCAAGGGGTGAGGACACCCCGAAGCCTGCTCCCCACACACAGTGTAACTGGAGCACAAAGATGCGCCATTTTCCCACCTTATTAGGCTTATTCTGTAAAACCCAACCCCAATCAACACGATGAAACAGAAGCACCTGGCGCTGCACTCCAGAAAAAAGACCTGCCTGTGGGTGAGAACTGCTGTGCGGTGAGGTGCCGGGGCGCTCAGCCTCCGCCATCCCCACAGCTGCATCCTGGAGGAGCCTCAGTGTCCTTTGCAGGAATTCCAGGTGGCAAAGTGTCCAGCATTCTCCACTATGCTGACTCCTGCAGATGCTCTAAGGACCTGGCTTGGGGCCACCACCTCCTAGAAGCTGGCCCTGACTGCACCCACTCAGCCCTGGAGTCTGCGCCCTCACCCAGAGTTCCTCCTGCCCTGCTGGCAGGGTTCTCAAACCCTCTGAATGTGGCCCAGGGTGATCCTGTCTCCAGCCTGTGGCAGGCCTGTGCTGGCTGCTCTTGGAAAGGCTTCCTCGGCCTGGAGAGGGGGTGTGGGAATGACTGTAACACCTAGAAAAATGTCCACTGTTCTGGGGCCACTGGATCAGCCCAAGCCAGAGCCAACAGTCTGGATAGATGGCACAGTTGAGAGGGACCCTTGGCCTCCACCCGCCCTGAGCCTGCTCCTCTTCCTGGTGACTGAGACAAGGCCGCCTGCCACTCTCCAGCCTGTATTAGTTGGGGTAGGTCTGTCTCCAGGCCTCACTGTCACTGGTGGGGAGGTACAAGGAGGGGACTGGGACTTGCAAACAAGGAAAAGCTAGGGAGGGTAGAGCAGCTCATCTTCCACTGAAACACTGCTGAAAGGAGGTGGGGAGCCAAGGAGCAGTGGACCCTCCAGAAGAGGGGCTCCCAGCCCCGGAGAGGCTAAGAATACGCTCTGCCCCACGGAAAGCCATCCTGTGGCAGCTTTCTTGCTGTGTATGTCATAGCGGCTCAGTCCCTGGGGGCCCTGTGGAAGGAGGGACTCATCCCTGTCCATTCTGCCTGGCCGAGCAGGTATTAGGATGACTGTCCCAACAGAAGAGGACAAGAGGCTGACGACCTACCCTGAGCTTGGGGACGGGGCAGTGCATGAACTCACCTGTTGGCCTTACCTACTACCCATACGAGTTGGGGGCGGCGTCTCCCCAGAGAACCCAGGGAAGGACGCGGGGCCAGACAAGGGCAAGGCTGAGGGTAAGGAGGGAAGTGAGTAGGGGCTTTTGGAAGGATGGGGCTGTAGAGTGGCCCCACCTGCCAGGCCCTCTCGCTGGGAAGCTGCTGCCACGAGACCCAGAGCCTTCCTTTCTCCCAGCTGGCCTCCAGCTGGGCTTGGTACACACATGAAGCAGATGCTCGATAATGCAGGATTTGACTTGCAAAGTCAGTGCAAAGCAGTGCTAATAGAGGAGTGGAGTGGGGACCCAAAACCCATGCCAGGAAGACACCCAGGTCTAGCATGGAGTAGCGGGGTTCAGGAGACTCTGGGCCTGTCACCATGGCCCCTGCCCCCACTTGGGGCCCAAGGATACAGTGTTGTGAGCAGGCAAGCAGCAGAATGGGGAGACAGTGCCCCCTACCTGCCAGTCCCAGAACTTTAAGTTGGGGCCAGGGTGGGGAGACCCAGCCCATGGCATGTGGCATCCCCCTCCCTTCCCTGAGCCCTTGTGGAGCAGAGGCTGCAGGTGGGTCGTGCTGGCCCTTCCTATACAGGATCTTGGCTCTGGGGGCCTCACACACCCCTCCTACCCCAGCCAGAACCCCCAAGTATGGATGGTCCTTAGTCCTGATGACATTAGCTCATCTCCCACTTCTGGATCTCCCATCAGAATCTGGGGGCTGGCAGAATGGGCCCAGGCTGAGGGTGACAATTGGGGAAAGGTGCAGCATTGGGGTTAGGTGTCTCCATGAGATAGGTCACAGCCAATGGGGTCAGGGATGAGGCAGCCCCCACCATTTTGGGGGTCCACAGGCCATGAGTGGACCCCTCCAGTGTGAGATCTGGGCTGGAGGAGGGGTCCTGGGCCTGTAGAAGTGGGGAGGTCCGGCCAGGGATCTCACTGAGCTGTGAGCTCCAGGGTCTCACAACCCAGTCTCCTTCCTGTTCCCACCACATCTACTTTACAACACCGACCACAGGGTGCTGCGTGCCAAGGAGTGTGCCCTAAGCCCTGGGCTTGGGCATAGTCCAGGCTGGCCTCTGTGACCAGCTGTTCATTTAGCCAGGAAATTCCCCAATTATAGCTGTGTTGCTGAGGCTGCCTGGTGTGCTGGCTGCATGCTGGCTGCATGCCAGCATCTTCCGGAAGGGGAGCTGACCTAGAGCAGCAGGGGGCCAAATAAGGAGGCATGGAGCACCTGAGAGCCGTTTGTGCCCGTGAGGCGCTTTCCCGAAGACCTGCCAACTTGGCTGAGTGGGTGAGAGGTGTGTGCAGCCCCATCCCCAGCTATCCACAGCAGGTCCTTGTGCCCCTGTGTCCTGCCAGAGGGCACTATGCCCACCCTCCACCTCCCCTCTGCACCTGGCTAGATCTGTGCACCCAAGTCCTGCCCCTAGATTGCAACCAGACACATGGGCCTGGGGGCTGGCAGGTAAGGCACCACGTAGGCACCTGGCGAGAAACGCGTCCTCTCCAGCACCCAGCATTGTCACTGCACCGCCATGCCGTTCACCTGCTGATGCTGGTGGCCCCAGGCTGCATGTGGCCGACAGGGCAGGCTGGGTCCCCGGGCTCCCCTGGATTCTGCTTGGCCTGCCCCACCCCCACACTGCCCCTCCTAATTGGGCCTTCTCCCTGACAGAGAGCTACACAGGCCTCCATGCCATTTCTGTCAACGTCGGCACAATCTTTCCTCCCTGAAGCCTTGCAGAGTGGAGAGGCCAGTGCAGCCGAAATAGCTGCAGGCCCCTGGGAGCCATGCAGCAGAAGCAGGGAAGAAAGCAGGTCCTAGGTGTGGTGGGGACAGCCTGGGGCTGCCGGGCCTGCCTGGACTTCCCCTGCTCGGGTCAGGGCTAGGGCTAAGGCTTAGATACCTCTACGAGACTCAGGGAGACCCCGCACTGGGCCAAGCCAAGTGCATGGTTAACACTGGCAGCCACTGTCCCCTAGGCCTTGCCAGGGTGAACCACAGCAGCCTAGCAGGACAGGGAAGAGCCTTGGGCTTCTGATCACAGTACGGTTGGTCCTTCTATCAGTAACTGAGGTCCCCTGGCCCAGTGGGGCAGACTCTGGCATGACCACTGAGTTGTCCCCGGACTGAATCATCAGAATGAAGCTCCCAGCCTTCATCCCATTTCCTTCTTCCAGGAGAAGACTCTACTACCTAGCCAACCCCTCCTGCTCCCTTCTCCCTCCTTCAGGCCAGGCTGTCTCCTTCATCTTCCTCTGGGTCCTGAGCGCTAAAACAGCCTATGCCAGTAGGTGCTCAGTAAACGGCTATGAGGGAATACCGTGATTAGCCCCATTTTACACAAGGGAACACTGAGGCTCAGAGACACCTGCCCTGGCGCCTCCAGGTCTACCACACAGAGGCCCATTGCCCCAGGCACCGAGGCTCCTGCCCTTGAACCAGACTTATCTAGAAGACCCCACACACACAGGGGAGGGGGAGGCTGTGCAGCCTGCAAAGGCATGTTTTCATTAGCAAGAGATGAATAATTAATGCCACGGCGCCTTTGAAACTGTTTTAGTTTTTGTTTTAAACCTTTTTTTCTATGTATAGAAACAGCACTTTTATTAGGCACCAAAATTTATTTTTTAATAAACACTGCAGTTATTTATTCCATCTCTAGTGCTCCCTGGGGTGGACTGGCACAGAGGACGTGTAGGAGGACTTGCCAGGGCACCACCACCAGCCCAGCGCCCTGAGCACAGAGGGCAGAGGGAGGAGGTTGTGGGTGAGGCCTGGCCAGCGGCTCGAGCTGTGGCACTCGTGAACAGTTCCTGAGCACCCTGTCTGGTTCCTCTCATCTGTCCCACCCTCCATTGCAGGCCCAGGATGGGGTGATGGGCGGGCAGTGCCAGCTCTGAGACCCCAGGGTGAGGAAGGCTCCAGGCAAAGTCTGGAATCTCCCTTGCAGAGATAGCACGTGGTGGGTAAGGCCTGGGGTCACCCCTCCTGGACGGGCAGGCTGAGCTGACTGTGAGGCCCAAGGCCACAGGCCTCAGGTGAGCCCCCGACTTCAGGCCATTTGTGAGACCCTCCTTCCTTCATGCACTGAGCCTAGCACCCAAGCTAGGGACTGGGATCATTCAGCTCTGTGATTTTCTGTGCCGAGCACTGGCAAGCCTTGATTTCTTTGCTGTGTGAGTCCATCCTCAAATCCCATTATTTGGTGTTTTTCTCAGAGATTAAGTCAAACACTGATTTTTAAATGACAAGCCACAGGGAGCATGAACAGCAAAAACAATATGTTGACTCTCTAAATGCACCTTCCCATACTGGAGGCACGGGGCTAGCCATGTGCCAGGATGCCTGAGACCTCGGCCTGTCCACAGCCAGGGGCCAGGGCATGGACATCCCGGCCCCACGTGGGGTTCTGCTGTCCAGCTACGTTTTCTTGGCTAGGATGTGAGGCTAAATAAAAGAATTAGGATGTAAAAAATTCTTTTCTTGCTAAGAGTCGTCATTAATTTTTTAAAGTGTGCAATATTGTCCTCAACAAAACACGTGAAAAATGAGTTGTCTGCTCCTAATAAATATTTTCTAGATTAAGTATTTGTAATGCTATCAATTATTTATCTCCATATATGGAGAATGCATAATTTGTAATAAGATGCAGAAAGGGTTTTAATTTTTCTGCACAATATACGAAATTGAGTTTTTGACTAATACATGAATAAATTGACTCTAATCCCTTCCTGTCATGGTGTATGGTATTGTTTTAGGTATAAATCTCTTATTTTATAGATGTTTTCAGAAATTAATCTCCAATATTTAAGGATCAACATAAATCTTGGTAAGGGGGAGTTTCATTCAGCAGGTTCCCATTTATAAGGCCTGTCATTTCCGCATGTCCCCCCTGAATCATCACCGTATGTGCCAAAATCACGCCGGGGCTCTATAAACACTTACAAATGTTCATAATTTACAAAATAGATGCTGCGTGGTCTGTAATGAGGTGGTGTGGGGCCCAAGGTGGCGGGAGGTACAGCACCTGGCTCTTTCCTGCTGGCCCCGCTCTGACTCTGTGCAGTGGTCCAGGGCACCTGGGCTGGTGGTCACTAAGGGGTGAAGGCAAGGGCAGGTGCGTGCCACACATAAGGAGTTCTCAGCTGAACAAACATATCTGGGCCTGCTTGGTGTTTCAGAGACTGGGGAGGGAGGCAGGGGAGGGGTCACTGTGCCAAAATATCAGCAGGCACTGGGGGGGCTGACAGCAAGGACCAATGAGAGGATGACAGACAGGAGAGGAAGTGCGGCCAGCACCCACAACTGTTAACTCCACAATCCTCCTGGGCACAGGTCTCGAAGCTCACCTAAGGAATATGACAGATGCACTAAGCACCTGTCCTGGACACTGGGGACAGGTACATAAGGGAAGGCCTGCTTCTATGTTAAAGCGTGACATCTGGTGGTGACCATCCCAGGCCTGGCTCAACCAAGCCTCGAGATGGTGCAGTGTGGGCTGGTGCACCCAGTTGTGCTGCTAACTTACTGTGTGACCCCAGTGAGTCTGGGCCTGCTCTGGGCCTTGGTTTTTCCACCTGGAATCACAAAGCCTGCGTTCCAGTATCCATGAGCCCATGTCGTAGGCCATAGGGCCAGGCTGGCCACTCCCGTCTCAGAACCCAACTCCTTTGCAAAGTGGGACTGATGATTCTGCAGGGGCGATACTGTTGAGATGGCTGATGTCCCAGTCACCAGGGGCAGGCGCTGGGAAGGCACCCGTGTCCCATAACCAGCTAGTCTCAGGACCATTCATGGAAGCCCAGGAAGTCCCCATTCACACTGTCCTGAAACACATCCCTGAGCCCTGGGGATTCACATCAGACCATGAGTGCTCTCGGGTCCATGACTGCATAGTCATGGAGTCAGTGTGACAGTCTAATGGCTGAGGGATATGGAGGTCAGGGACTCCAGTTTAAATTCTCACACTGACTGAGATGTCTCTTCCAGGGTTTGCATGTAAGCAAGCGACAAGTATCATTTCATCACAAGTGCTTGATAATTGGAGAACCAGAGATTAAAGTGTGTTTTTGAAAACTGAGGTTTGAGCCCTCAAAATTAAGAGCAAAGCATCTATCCACCTTACCACCCACGGCTGCAGAACACAAAAAACCAGGCAGCAAAAAGACGTAAAACAGAGGATGTAAAATAGGCATAGAAAATACAGTCAATGGTGTTACAACAACCATGTGCAGTGCCAGGTGGGTCCTAATCGGGGGGATCACTGCATAAATTATATAATTGTGTAACCACTATGTTGTATGCCTGAGAATTATTTTTAAAACTAAAAGAAAAAAGGCATAAACCATAGGGATGAAACAGGCCAGTCACCAAAGGACAGATGCTGCAGGGGTCCACTTGTGTGGGGTGCCTAGAAGAGTCAAATTCATGGAGACAGAAAATAGATTGGTGGTTGGGAGGGGGCGGGATGGGGAGCTGTTGTTTAACGGGGACAGAGCTCCAGTTTGGGAAGATGAAAAAGTTCTGGAGATGAATGGCGGGGACGGTTGCACAATGTGAATGTAGCCAGTGACACTTAACCCTTCTGCCACAATACGCAGATGCGTCTGAATGAATATTTCCACCCGCTGACTGCAGTGTTCGAGTCTACCCACGGGCTCAAAAAACTTTTCTTCATTTATAAGATTTTTCAGTATGTTTTTCTGTGGCTTGCACTATCGACAACAAAGATGCTTTGTATGTCATAGTGCGTAACATTTTGTAATAAATTTTTTATGTCATCAGTGTCATTAGATTCTAATTTATCTACACTTAAATCTAATTGATGCCTCTTAGTATGTTTTGAGTATTTTTTGCTAAAATTCAATATGATGATAAACTTATTACCATATAACAAAAATTTAAAATAAAAATGTCATTTATATGCAAAGTGCTCAAAATGTTATTATTAAATGCATAAAAAGTCAAGATATCAACTTATTTTTTGTCGCTTTTGGACACATTTTGAAAAAAATCCTGAAGTCAATTAACGCAGTGAAAGAGTAAAAATGGTTAAAATGATAAATGTTATGTTATGTATATTTTACCGTAATTAAAAAAAAAAGAATATCCCCACTTCAAAACAATCCCCCAATATTAGATAAGCCAACATGCCATTAATGTTTTTAAAAGTATATACGAGGGAGTTCCCTGATGGTGTAGTGGCTTAAGGCTTCTGCACTGACGCTGTCAGTGCTGCGGTCTGGGTTCGATTCCCAGTCAGGGAGCTACCCACATACCAAAAAGCAAAAAAAAAAAAAAAGTGTATACAAGGGCTGTCCGGAAAGGATCCAGCCATGTAAATATGAAAAATAGAGGTTTTTATGGCTGAATTTTTTCCGGACAGCCCGTGCGCGCGTGCGTGTGTGCGTGTATGTGCGTGCATGTGCATGCGTGTGTGTGTGCACGCGCGCGCGTGTGCGCGTGCGTGTGCGTGTGCGCGCGTGCGTGTGTGTGTGTGTGTGTGTGTGTGCAATCTGTATCTGTTTCATTGTAAGTTTACTATAAGAGATCACCTACCAAATGAACAGTCTGAATATACAATTTTTAACTCTATAAATGGATTGTTTTCGTTTAAAAAGAAAAAGAAGCAGCGGAAGGAGGAGGAAGAGGGCAGGAAAAGAGCATAAAACAGGGTCCATAAAACTGGACGAGCGAAGCCCCCGGCCTCCGTCGCGGGCGATGCCCATGTCTCACACCATCCTTCTAGAAGGCAGACGCCCTCTGACAGGTGCCATGCGGTGCTATCTGCGCAGCCTCTGCGGGAGCGGGGCGGAGTTCCATGCGGCTGTGTTGCGAGGGGAGCCAGGGAAGACGAGCTCCAACTTACATCCCCAGGAGCCTCCCTGGGCCTCGCGTGTGCTTGGCTCCAGGACACAGCAGCTAATGGGGCAAACAGGATGTTCCTGGGGGGAGACAGACAGAGAGCAAGAAGCAGAAAATGCTCCGTGTCAGGGAGGTCCCCCTCCAGAGGGGATGGCTTCTCCTTCTCGTACTCTGAAAATTTCCCTAAACAAACATTGTAATGAAAAGCCACAAGGACCAGAAATCACGTGAAACACGTGAAGATCCCCTAACGAGCAGCCCAGAGGGACCAGGCCTGGGACGGTGGCCCTGTCCTATTGGGGCTCTGCCCAGTCCCACCCAAGCAGGTCACTGGGCCTCAGGGCTTCTGGTGACAGGCCTGGATGGTTAAGTGGGGAGGGCACTGAGAGTGGAGCTTGGGGTTCCCCAGCAGACAAGGGAGGGTTTGTGAGGGGGTTAAGATGCCCCCCAACCCCCACTCCCTAGCCCTGAGCCTCCCCAGCAGGAGCTATGTTACCCATGCCTTTGATTCTTTGTATTCTGCAGCTTGGTGTCTTGGGTCCTTGCTGACCCTAGAGGGACGCCCTTCCCAGGGTCAGCCTGTTCCTAGAGATAGTAAATGTGGCCTGCACCAATCCCAAGCCAACCCAACCACTTCCTTTCTGGGGCACTCACACTCGGGGCACTGTCTACCTGCTCTAATCACCCAGGGCCAGGTTCCAGACAACCAGGGAAGACCCTACCCCAGAGCCCTGAAATTACTCAAACCAGCCAATCCTGAGTCTGCTTGCCCTGCCTCACCTGGGAAACCACAGTAAAGCCTCCTCTCCTTGGGCTTCCTGACCAATCCAGGTGCTTCCCTGTGTGCCACCCACTCCTGTGAGTGACCAACTATCCTCTCAGTGACAATCATCTCCTGATCTGTTGGCTTTCCCATCTGGGCATGTGTGCACATATTATGTGCAGGTATGTGAGCATTTGTGTGTGTGTGTGTGTGTGTGTGTGTGTGTGTAGATGTGTGAACCATGGTGGCTTCCCTGAGGACCAGGCCTAGAGGGGCTCTGCCCTGTGTCCTCATGTCATTGTCATTATATATTTGGAGCATGATGGGAACAGATTTTTAAAAGGGCAGAAGCCAAGGCACCTGTGCCTAGCCTGGGCTGCAGGGGCATGGAGGTCAGGCAGGGCCCGCCTCATTTAATACCCCCAAGTTCAAGCTCAGGGGTATCAGGAACAGAGATAACTGAGCCTTGGGAAGCAGTTGAGTTATGGATTCTGTCATGGGGAAGAAAAGGCATCTCCTGCACCTGAGGGAGGGCGCTCCTGGGATAGGGCCCCCGTCTTGAAGGACAGCGGCCATGCCCACCAGTGAAACAGGTCCTGGACCCCCAGATGAGTCGCCAGGGACAGTGACACAAGGATGGGCAGAGGCTAGAAGCTTGGAGAGGGTAGAGGGACGTGATCTATTCCCACACATGGCATTTATGCCCTATTTAATGAGGGAAAACTGAGGCTCTGGAGTTGGAGGACCTGACCAAGGAGCCAGGAGTTGCTGTGAGGCCTTAGTGGGGACCTCAGCTCTCAGAGCCCCCAGTGAAGGCCAGAAACCCTGGTGCAGTTCATGATGCAAGGCGTCTCCCCCATGAAGACAAGGGTGACTGTAGGTGGGCTTTATGACAGGAAATCCAAAATTGCACACATTTGCCCCCAGTGGGGTACCAGAGCTGGGCTCAGGAGAGCAAGTGCCAGAAGGAAAAAACTGGGAGGACAGTGTGGCCCCAGGGAGCAAGGCTGCTCCATAGATGAGGCAAAATTTGTACCTAGCTACCCCAGACTCAGTTCTATGACTGCCACGGCCTCTCAGGAACCTGGAGCCAGCACCGCCCCCTCAGGCCTCAGTCCCATGCATGTGGACACCTCTGCGCCCGCCTCGCCATGTGCAAGAGTTCACAGGTGCTGCACAGGTCATTGTGGCTCTGGCTTACTGAGTGTCTCCTGGCAGGAGAACCCCTGGGACCAGTCAAAGCCAAGCAGTCCTGAGTTCCCATCATGTCCTGCAGGGAGACGGGAGCCTCTGCTTCATGTCCCACAGACCGTGCCAACCCTGGGCCCTCCATGCCTCAGTCTACCCCCTCTGCCTTGCCTGGAGCCAATGGACAAATTCTGGTGGTCAGCCACGAGGCAGGGTGGAGGCACAGTCCAGCATCCTGCCCTGCCTCCTCCGGGCCCGGATCCCCTGCAGGCCTTGCCCTTGGCTCCCATCCCATTCCATACAGGACTGCAGCGCTGACAATGCCCCCGAGGGCTGCAGGGTCAGCAGTGTCCCCCAGCCACCAATGTGATGAGCTAAATAGCATCCTGTTCTTTTCAGGTGCATGACTTCGTTGATGGTAAAACCCAATCTTCCTCTTAGAATTCTTACCATTTTGTTTGCAAATTGCCAAATGTGCTATTGCCCCCTTTCTGTCCTTTTTCCTTCTGAGCTTCAGGAGCAGAGTGGGGTTCACAGCAGCTTGAGAGCCCTTTGGGCAGTAAGCGCCTGAACCCGCTCTGACCTAGTTCTTTCCATCTTCCTAATGGCCCTTGTAGCACTCCGAGTGGTCGTGCATCCTGGGAGACCAACCCCCAGCAAGGTCGGGAGGTGACTGAGGATGTGGTGTTTCTCCTACCCTTGGAAACGAGGACGGAAACTGCAGGTGACATTTGGCAACATTACAGAGCCAGGTAATGACAACAGAGCCGCCGCCTCGGTCACTTCTCACAGCGGCCCTGAGACAGGCTGCCAGAGTGGCGATCCTACCCAGGGCCACGTGGCTGACAGGACCGGTGCCAGCATCCCAACCCGCCTGGACTAACCCCCTCTTGGCCTGGATGCCAGACGCGCGACCTGACGAAGGTGTCCCGCAGGCAAAGCCCCGGTCCCAAGACCTCCACTGGGGCTCTGGGTGTGGTGCGGCCAGCAGGTGTGGACACCAGCGGAGTCCCAGTGGCCGTGCCTTCCCCAGACACCCTTCCTAGTGGCTCCTGCCCACCAGTGCAGTCCCTGTCACTCCGTGCCGCCCCAGGCTAGAGCCGGCTCCCTGAGTGACAGCAATTAGGGCCGTGGCTGGCAGAGCGGCCGCTCCCCCCAAAGCACCTGACGTGGCAGCAGCTCCCCCGGGGGCTGCCGCGCTCCGGCTGCAGCTGAGGCGCTTGGAATCTGCTGCTTTCTACTGTAAAAATGGAAACATCCCCTACGTGAGACGCAAGCTGGCAAGGAGAACGACACTGAGAAATCTCGCACCCTGAGGCAGGCGGGTGGCGGCCGGGGGGCCACCAGGAAAGAAGAGCTGCGAGGGGGAGCCAAGAACGTGGGGGTGCAGGAGCGAGGCGCACACAGCCCCAGCCAGACAACCCTGATGGGAACACAGGCCAGGCCCTCCCCACCTCGAGTGGCTGTTTTTCCAAAACGCCAACCGAGCCAGCGCATCCGGCTGACAGCACCTGCTGGGGCCTCTAGGATAGCTGTGAGGGAGGTGAGTGAGCGGGTGCGGTCCGGGGCTGGGGGCATCCAAATCAGAGAGGCTTCCTGGGGTCCGCAGGCACAGGGCCGGCCAGGTGTCTTCAGTTCTGCTGCCCCATGGAGTGTGATCAGTCATGGTGTGTCTGTGTGGCGAGGAGGGTCCCCTAGAGGTACCAGGCAGGGGCTTCAGAACCAAGCATGCAAGCCAAGCACACAGGCCCCCAGACACTGTCAGGCTGGCACGGGGCACTCTGATGATGCTACCTGGCAGCACAGCCCCTAAGGTCCAAGCAACTCACGTTGTTGGGCAGGACCCTCCCTCCCAGGACCCCACCCCCAGCACTGCTCAGCCACAGGCTCAGCACCTCAGTCTCAGATCTTCTTGTGCTAACTAAAGCAGCGCCTGCAAACACCCACCAGCTCCAGGAGCCCATGTTGTGTGTGTGAAACGCCCTCGCCCAGCCGGCTGTTCTCACTCCCAAATTCACCGAGAACATGGTGCGGTGCCCATTTGCTCTGCTGACGGTGGACATTGGCCAGCAGGGGCCAGGATCCGCGGGGGCAGGCCCTGGGCCGTGTCCTCCTGGTGCCTGGTATGGAGTGGAGCCTCCGTTTGCCTGTTGAGAGCAGGGGGATATGGCAGCCGCCTCTTCGGAGTGTAGTCGGAGTGCCCCATGACAAGCCCACACAGTTGACTCTCCCTGCAAGTTGCTGGGTATCATGAGGCACAGAGGAGGGTCAGGTCCCATGCCCAGCTCCCAGGATGGTAATGACTGCCCTGTCAACACCATCTGGCCAAGGGATCCCTTCTAATAGCTCCTGGGCATGTTACCCAATGCAGAACCAGATAGCCCCCAAGTTTCAGGCCCTAAGAGAGGAGGCCCATCCAGCCCCTCGGGGACTCATCTGGGCCTCCTTGGTCCCTCACAGCCTCCCAGGATCAGGCTGGCTTGGGCCTGTGGCACTGAGACCAGACCCAGCACTGGGTCACCTACAGCAACATCCTCAGCCAGTGCCTGCCAACACCACCTGTCACTATGGCCAGGCCCAGAGGAGGGTATAGAAGACACCCCATTCTGGCCACTCAGAGTCCCAGTCCGGGGAATCACATGGCCCAGGGCAGCCTGCAGGGCTCACGGGGTCCCCAGCCTCACTCCAGGCTCAAGCAGCCGGAACAAAGGGGTGTCACCTTACCTAACTGAATCCACACCTGGCCCCACAGCAGGAGACCAGTAGGTCAGCCAAGGTGGGACTGGAGGGCAGAGGGCACAGGAGAGCTGCAGCAGCCAGACATGGGTGTGTTGGGGTCCCACGCACACCCAGTCTGGACTGTCACAGGTGCTGTCACACTCCAGCCACCCCTTTGACACAGGGCTTGTCAAATATATGAATAAATAAGTGAATATGTGATGAGTCACTGACTCCCCAGGGTTACACAAAGGCCATCAGGACCCCTGGGGCAGGACTAGTCTGGTGTCACACAGCCTTTGGTCCTCCCAGCGAGAAGAGAAGGAACTCCATACAAGGTTCCTCCCAGAGGCTGGGCTGGAGCTTGACCCTGCCTCTGTCCCCAGGGTCACTCCTGCTGGGAATTGATCGCCTGATTGAGAGCAGCATTTAAGTGCCCAGAGAGAAAAATCAATTCTCCCGGATTCACTTTAATCCATCAGTTCCATTTCTTCTGATAAATTTCCTGGTGCCCAGGGTCAACATGAGGCTGCGGTGCCCAGCAGAGACTAGCTGCCAGGTCAGGATGACCAGGGCTGTCCGAGGTCCTCAGTTCCTCCCACACAAGACCACCCTAAAGCCCAGCACCCCACCCCACCCCTGATCAGGGCTCGCTTGCTCTCTCTAAGGTGTGAGTGACTGTCCTCGGTCTTAACTGAGAGGGAAGGCGGCATCACACAGGTAGGCCTGGAGAACCAGAGCCTGAGAAACGCATGACTGTGCCTGGCTCCGCTTCAGGTGTTTCAGGGTTGCCACTCGGAGGATTCCAGAGTGCTGGGCCAGAGGGTTACTGAGGTGGGACATGGCCATACCTCCCGTGTCTGACCAGGAACCGGGTTCCAGGCCCACTGCCGACCCAATTCGGCCTCCACCCTGCAGTGGTCCCGGCCTGGGTGTGCCCTGAGCCCCTGGACATGCCCTGAGGGGCTCACACAGGGCCCAGCATAGGAACACTGTGTCCCAGCCCCTCCCTTATTCCCTCCACTCCACCTGGGCCTCAAAAGCCACAGAGAGGGTCCGAGGGTCCCAGGCAATGCCTCTGAGGGGCAGAGCTGAGTGGCTGGATCCTGGAGAGGGAAGTCTCAGAGCAGAGAGGAGCTGCACCAAGGAGGGGCAGGAGGAGTCTGGACGAGGTGCTCAGCAGGGCCCGTGTGCCTAGGACATCTGGGCCCATCCTGCTTCAGCAGAAGGGGCCCTCACAAGGAGAGGCTTTGTCCTGGCCCCCCATCCAGCCACCAGGCCCTGCTGAGGTGTCCCACACAGGACTGGGTTCTGGGCAGGCTGGGCTCCCTCAGCTCCCTCCAGCATCCAGGTGGAGCCCCCAGCCCCTCCCAAGCATGGCCCGCCAGGCGTGGCAGGACCTCACTGGCCTGAGCCCACCCTCGCCCCCACCCACTCCGTGGCTGTTGGTGGCTGACCTGGGTACAGAGGTCAGACTCCTGCTCTGGCCCTACCTGCCGGGGGCCCTGCTGAGCCTCAGCTCCCTCACCGGGACCCGGTGACATTGTCGGCCCGGATTAAGCAGGTTGTTGCTGCCGCCACGCCGAGCATCTCTGAGGAACGAGCAGTGCTGGAGGGCGAGTGGATTAGACTGCGGTCAATATTTGTGGAATTGAATTGAATCCGCCAACTGGGAGCTGCACGTGTTCTGGTTAGTTTTGCAGTTTCTGCTTCAGGCAGGCAAAGCTCAGCGTGAGGACTCTGCGAAGGCCCTAGCCGTACCTGACCCAGGGGTGAGAGGTCCATAGGTGCCCGGTGTCCTCCAGACTCAGCAGGCTGGGCTGGCTGGGCAGGGGGCTGAGACCAGGGCTGCAGCTAGGGACAAGAAGATCCCAAGAGTGCTGGCACAGGGTGGGGTACAAGGTGGCAGTTCAGCTGGAATTTCAGGCTGAGGCAGGTGTGCCCTGGTCCCCCCAGGGATGCTGAGGCCTGCACCCTGGGTCCCTGCTGGTTTCTCAGAAAACGAGGTGTGTTGGACCTGGTCTCCCAGCGGTCAGGCTGCAAGGACTCTCGTGCACCCTGCCGGTTATCATCCAGGACAGGCGGACAGTGGGGACAAGCAGAGATCAGTGTCATAGGGTGGGGCTGTGCCTTCTTCAGGGTGGGCTATGGCCAGGCTGAGGCTTGCTCTGCCTCTAGGAGACCCTCATACTGCTCTACTCCATGACAAGGCCAGGCCTGCAGTGCCGTGGGGAGGGGACTCGTAATGACCCTGGCCCAGGGCCCACCCTTGCTGCCCCAGTCCTGGATCCTCCAAGGATTGTCTGCTGGCTGACACTGCCCACCTCCAATCCCCCAACCCCAAATTGGATTAGTTGTGTTTGGTAAGCGACAAAGCTGCTTATATTTGAGCAAGGGCTCACTGCAGATTATTCTGGGCGGAGAGGGTGCCTGGCTGCCTGCAGGGAGATTTGACAGAGGAAAAACTGCACTAAGCAAGTGTTAATTGAAAACAAACTCAAGGGGATGATCCACCTTGACTCAGCCTTCCGCCCACCCATAAACGCCTTCTCAAAGTTGTACTCCAGGGACCACAGGGAGCAGACACAGTGAGGTCACCGGGACTGCCTAGAAAAGAAGAATGGTGGCCCGTGTGTGGCAGCTCAGGTCACTTCATGTGCCTCTCTGGGATTCAGTCACTTGTCTGTACCCCCTCAGTGTGGGAGATGTGATAAGTGAGTGTTTTACTCCCACATCCAGTCCAGCAACCAGGAAAGCCTCGCAGAGGCCTAGGTCCCAGGACCCTGAGCCTAGGTCTGGGCCAGGAGGGGACACGGAGGCAGGGCCTGGGTGTGTAGTGGGTGAGCCATGGAGCCATGCGGCTATTCCTGGTAGCAGTTCCCCGGGAAGGCCTCTTTACCCCACCCTCCCTGGTCCCCTGCTTTTGGTGCATGCCACCGGAAATAATCCACCTGTGTGGCCCTCCCAATTCCTGCCAACCAGGAGAGCGAATGGCAAACTTTTATTTAATAAAAATGCAAATAAAATCTTTGCATTGTAATGAGCCTAGCCAGCTTTGCGAAAACAGAGTGAGCAGAAACTGACAGCCCCTTTCACCAATAAAGAAAGTGGCTCAGGGAGAGGCACACCGGGCCTCATCGGGGTCTGGGCTCCCACCCAGCCACCTGTTTGCCTTGGCAGGTGTCTCTCCTGCCTGAGGTTCTGGCAGTCAAACTCAGCCTCCCTCACCCCCCACCCATAGCTGGCTCCTCAGGGGCGCTCCAGCTGGCCCTGGCCTGCCTGTGTCCTTGGGCAGGGAGTGGTCCTTGGGCTGCTGGAGGGGGTCGGGCAGGAAGAGACAGAAGAGAGAGCACAATGTGAGAGGATAGATGTGTCCAGCAGGACCAGAGGTGCTCCTCAGAGGGAGCCCAAAGCTGCAGGAAAGAGGGTGCTGAAGGGTGCACAGCCCATACCCATCTCCCTCTGCCCTCCACTCATCTCCCACGGCTCACAGGGCTGAGAGCAGAGCCCAGAAGCTTGACAGGGACCACATCCAGTCACGAGGATGGTGATAGACAGGGTGTGCAAGTGGGGACTGAGGGTCAGCCAGCCCCGGGATCCACTGAGCTCTTCTTCTGGGGACACTTGCTAGAGGTGTCTGTGGCCTCTGGGGCCCCAAGGTGGGGTCCTGAGTTGGGGTCCTCCGGTCCTCCAGCTTGTTTCCCAGCTCTCCACGCCCATTACGCCCCCAGCCCTGGCTGCTTCAGCATACCCCTGAGCAAGTGAGCAAACAAGGACCATTAATTATTTAGCTTCTGCTCTCAGCCTTCTCTGTTTGTACATACCTCGTACTCCATAAAGTCAGGGCAGATAAATCTAGGCTTTGCCGACTGACAAGAAAGCCGGCGGGTGCTGGGCGATGGCAGCTCCAGCCCCGCCACCCCCCACCCGCGGCCCTGAGCCAGCATGGAGTACCCCGGGCAGCCTGCTCAGCTCCTCTGCTATTAAACCCATAATTCAGTGGAGACAAAGCCGGCTCCGGGCATCTTGGTTCCCTGATAAGGAGCGGTCCGCCCACCAATCCTAACCACAGGCTGCGCTGAGGGTGACACTCCCGGCTGCGCCTGCGCACAGGCCAACTTCCTCAGGATTGTTTCAATCTGTGCCCAGGGGCAAGTTTCCAGGAACTTCCCTGGGTGAATGGCTGAGCCCACTGCTAACGGGAGAACGGAGTGCGGCTGGACAGCAGAGGAGCATGGGTACAGGACCTGCAGAAGCAAGTGAGGGGCGGGGACACCTGGGGCACACAGTGGCCCTCTGCATGCTCTCAGCCACACCCAGGGTGACCACAGAGGTGACCCTGGTAACCTCTGGTGGAAGAGGCAGCCCCAGCCTTGCCTCTCAAGAACAGAGCCATCTGGCACGCCACCGTGGTGAGCTCCAGAGCCTGGGCGCAGCCTGGAGGGGACTGGCACTGCCCAGGTCCCCCTGGGGGAGCACTCACAGCCCTGCACCTCCAACAAGGCACTTGTCCCAATAAAAATGGATGGACAGTCATGTCATGGAGGATCCAGGTCAGTCCCCCCACCCACCCCACCACCGCTCCCTAACACCATATAGCCTGGAGAGACTTTGTAGATCAAGTAAGTTGAGTCTAAGACCACCACCTCTGCAGGCTTTGAGGTGGCCCCTGCAGGAAGAGGAGTGTGGGCAGAAGGGGACAGTCACAAGGCAGTAAGACAAGGTGGGCAGGGGAGCAGGACTCACTGTCAGAGCCCTGCCCTCGACAAAAACCACACCCACTCCACAGACCCTCTGTCTAGGGGTCTACTCTTAAACCCCTTGAGCGCATGGCAAGACAAGGGCTCTGAGAATCCTGCTTATTCCAGACCAGAGAACCAAAATGCACGCAGCACAGAGGGGCCTGGCATCGCTCAGTGATGGGGACTCAGGCAGCTGGATGGAGACCCTGCCTGGAGATGCTGCCCGACTCCAGCTCCAGCCCCACTCTGCACTCCCCTACCCACTCCCCACTCCCACCGGCCTCCACAGGTCAGGAGCTGAGACCCAGGTGACAGAAGCCAGGAGGGCCGCACAGTCCCTGCAATTAGCAGTAATAAGTTGGTAGACGCCTGGTGCAGGCCATGGGTCAAGTGCTAATCCAGGCTAATAATGAACTTGACAAGGCGCAGCCCCTCCTCACTGACCATTAATCCTCTGGATGTGGCACCTGCCTCTCTCAGAAGCTTATGGGGCCAGCTTTCAGCAATAACAGATGAGACTGTCGCACGGGAAGAGGCTGGACCAGCAAGGGATACACAGAGCCAGACTGGGGCCTCAGGGACCCCCACCAGTGCCCAGCCCCAGGTGGTGGCCATGCCCTGCTCGCAGCTCGCTCTCAGGGGACTGTTCCTGATTTGATCATCTTGCACCCCTGCAGATACACAGGCAGGCTGTCCCAGTCCTATGTCACAGCCTGTCAGACCCTACCTGACTACCTCAAGCTGGTACCTCCCAAAACTGCCTTGCGAACTTGGGCCACCCAGAGTTGTAACCCTCTTCCTCCACTGCCCCGTCCGGTTTTGGGTACTGACCACGGCTTCAGGCTGGCATTCGAGCCAGCGTCCAGCCCCATTGAGGATGCGTGGGACTTTGGAGCCTGAGTCCGAGCCTCCTTTTACTCTGTGACCAGCCAAGCCTACCTCTCACCTCACTCAGAATCATCGGGTTTTGTGGCCAAGAGTGGAGCGGGTCCATCACGGTTCGGTACCATCCTGCTCCAGCCATATGCAGGGCTCAGGCCTAGTCCCCACCTGTGCTGCTTGTGCCTGGCTCGGTGATGTCTCTGCAGCATGCCCGGGAAGACTCCTTCATGGGCCCCCGGATAGGCGCTCACTCCGGGGGCCTTGCCCACGTTCTGTTCTCTCTGGGCACACTACTTTCTCTTGCAGCATTGCCCTCGGAGGCGGCACACCAGGCCGTGCTCATCAGTGGAGCATGCTGGGGCCACTCGTCTCTCAGGTTCCCCCACCCCTGGGCATGCCCGTGGGCCACTCTCATTGGCCAGGGGCAGGATCAGGTCCTCCCTCCTACTCTGCCTCCATGTGCCCCCACCCCCCGAAACCCTCACGGCCCGACCAGGTCGGCTGTGACAGGCACCGCCGGCACTGGATGCCGAGCCGTTTGGAGACGAGTTATGATGTGGGAGGAGGACTCTTGAGCTGATACGATCTTACAGTCCTGCTGCTTGCGGGGAAGGATGGGCCGATGGGCGCTGGAGGAGAGAGTGCCGGCCTGGCTTCTCAGAGCACAAATGCGTGTTCTGTCCACTTAATTATATCAACCCCCACTGCCTCAATTGTCCTTTGAGGGTGAGGGATCGAGCCTCAGTGCTGGGCTGACTTCCCAATGGTACTGTCCCATTTCAAACAGTACATACAATCATGCTAGTCTCATTGGGCCAAATTCAAGGTGTCAGGCTGACCGTACTGAGCCAGTGCACACAGGAGGCCTGAAGCCGAGAGACCCACACGACACTTGAGAACCTGCTTCTAGGTGAGAACTTAGGAGTGCCTCCTCCGCACCAGGCTCTGAGCTGGGCAAGTCACATGTGTTACCCCAGGGAGTCATCTCCCCATTTCACAGCTGCAGTAACCGAGGCTCAGCTGGCACCTCACATGAGTGGCAAGAGCCCACCCCATCATGTGTCCAGTGGGTGCGGACAAAAGCAGGGCCTTGTCCTGAGAAACCCTGGGATCGTCATGAGAGTGGGCAGAGGCGGGTGTGAGCTAAACTGTGATGCAACCCCCTGCCCTTGCCTGCTTCCCACTCCCCTCCCTCGCCTCCAGTGTTCTGAACGCCTGACACAGGGACAAAATGGGCCTCTACAAAACACTGTCCCCCCTCCACTGTCTACACAAGTCCTGCCTGCCCTGTGTCGGTCACCCCTCCAAGAGTTTTCTGGTGTCTCTAGCTCACTCTGCCATCCTCTCTTGCAGCTCCCAGCTCCAACCTCCCAGGCCTCAGCCCTGACCACACCTGCTTTCTGTATTTTGCACATCTGTGCTGTTGAGTCTGTCCCCTCAGGAGCTGGAAACTGAAGGCTATTGAGAAAAGTTTATGTGGGAAGAAGAGAAGGAGGGAGGGAGGGAGGGAGGGCGAGATCCCGAGGAACCCTCCTGATCAGAGCATGGGGCCTGCAAATGTGGGCTGGAGGATAAGGTAGTGCTGACAGAAAAGAACTGAAGCCACTGAGAAGAAACAGACGCAAACAGAGGCAAATATTGACCAAGTTCCCCATGGGAAAGAACTTTCTAGGAACAAAGGCAAAGATGAGTACACTTTGATCGTGTGAAAGCTCAACCCCCAGGTGGCTCAGAAGAAACCATACAGTTAAAGGCAAGCAATGAATCAGGTACTTTTTTTACACTAATGTGACAAAAAAATGAATCCCATTAACATAGCACAAGACTATCCAACACCCAAACACCAAGGACACGAGCAAACTGCATACAAGGCACCTGCTCTCCCCACTGAACGCCGCAGCCAGGTACCAAGGAAGTCCCTTGTCCACTGAGGATGAGGTCAGCGGGCCAGGTTTTCAGTGTCTTGAGTCATGAGGTGCTGAACGTTTCCTGTGATCTGTGCTGATGGCCCCGCTGGGCAGACCCTGCGATGTGGACTCGGGTATTACTCACAGCTACAGAAAAGCTGGAAACAGCTACAACACACAACAAGACAAAGTGAAAATGCAGAACATACAAGTCACATATGAACTTGGAAAGAAGAGTGTGTGCTCTGAGCAAGAATGGAGGGAAGTAAACGATCATTTGTCATGGGAGTCTCCATTATTTAGAATACATACATAAAATATACAGACATGAGGAAGAGATGCCTAGAGGATAAAGCCCAGGGCAAGGGCTTTATCAAAGCAATAATGTCAGCAGCTTCTGTGTGGTAGGCAAGCCACTGAGGCTCAGGGCATCTCTGGGGACTGAAAGGACAGCCCTGTCCCTAGCTAAGGGGCAGCTCTGGAGGGGAACGATGAATGGACAGGTGGGCAGGTGGATGGGGGAAGGAGGGCTGGCACCCACCACCCAGACGGCCATCCCTGGAGCACGTTCTGTCCAGCTTCAGGGGGCATCCTCCGAGAGTCCCGGGTCCCAGCCTTGCCCTCTAGGGCAGACAGTTCCAGCAGGTGGAGCTCAGAGGAAGGATTGGGAAAGGGGGTGTTACATGAATGGACAGAGAAGGGAGGACCAGAGCTCCAGGCAGACGAGGGAGTAGCATGTGCAAATGTGCCGAGGGGTGATGGCGTCCAGGAGGACCCCATGGGCCAGTCAGGGATTCAGACTCGATTCTGGGAGAAAGTGATCAGAGAGATGGAGGGGACAGATCTGATGGCAGTGACTGAGCTGGGGGAAAACAGCCAGAGTGACCTTGATCAGGCAGAGGCTGCCTCCTGGAGTGTTCGTTTGGGGAAGGCACCACCTCTGTCTCCCGGCAGCCAGGGTGAGGTGTTGCTGGGGGCAGAGATGGGAGGGACAGCTTAGGGGGTGGTGAGCTTCCCATCTCAGGGGCGTCCCACTGGGGGAAGGAGAGCAGGGGCTGCAGACAGAGCCTCGAGGGAGGCTGTCTTGCCGGGGACCTTTGCCCTGACCTGGACCCATAGCCCTGGGACGCAGACCTGCTCAGGTAGCCAGGAGAGATGTTCACACGGGAATGGGGTTGGGGTGGGAAGGTTGGCATCGTGTGAGTTGGGAGCTTGGCACGAGGCAGGCCCAGGCAGGTATGGGGAGGGACAGCTGGATGCTGCCTGTCAATGTCCCTCAGTCGTGGCCAGGTGAGGGCCAGGGGCTGGCATCTGCTGGACCCTCGGGTGGATCCAGCTGTTGGTGCTGAGCCTCTGGCTGTGCGGCCTGTACTTTTTGGCCAGGCTCGTAGCGACACTAGAGTTGACACATGGGTGACTTTGCCTTGATCCTTGTCACTTTGCCATCGATCCAGCTCCTCGGAAACACATTGATTTACCAGGATCAATATTTATTGCAGCTTCAAAGGATGGGTGTGGGAAACTGCCAGCTGATGAATGGAGGAAAAGCCACGGGAGAGCGTCCGTCCCCACCCCAGGCCTCGCTGACCTCAGAGCCTGCCTGCCCCCGCTGCTATGTGTCCCGAAGGAGCTGCCCCTCCCCACAACTGTCTTATGGACTAAGAAACTGAGGCTAGGGAGGTTATAGGACACCAGCAGGAGGCCCTCAGCGACTGCCCAATCAAGTATCGGGCACCTCCGGTGTGCAGTTCTCAGCAGGTCAAGGGCAGGTGCTCGCTGCCTTGGAACCTGGCGGGCAGGGGCACGCTCCATGTATATCCCATGCTGGGGTGTCAGAAGGAGCCGGGGTGGGGGAACTCACAGCTACCACTGGGAGAAGCTGAGTCAACAGTCAGGGTGCTGGTGGGAGCTGGGGCCAGCCCCTCCTCTTGGCCCTGGAGTCAGAGATCAGGAAAGTCAGCACCCCTGGGGGGAGGGCCGGAGTTTTGTTGACCTGCTGGCTCCTCCAGCCGACAATCACTTCCTGCAGGGAGGCCACCAACTATGTCTATGGGGGGGTATGTCCTCCTGTTCCGTGGGCATTGATTTCTGTATTTCCAACAGAGCCTGGAATTAATATCTGGCATTTGGTTGTTTGGGGAAAAACAGCATCAATGTTGTCTGCAGGGTGTCCAGGCCTCTGAGACGTCTGTTTCCACTGTGAGCCTGGACAATAGGCATCGCGCTTGACCACATGGTCTCAGAGCACGAGAGTGTGGGAGGCTGCAGGGCCTGCTCTGGGCCGTCCAGCTGCTCCCCCAAGTCAGTCATGGGGGGGGGCTCTCCCTGCCAGAAGGTGCTGCCTTGATGTCCCCACTAGCACCTCATGCTTGTGGCCTGAATGCAGCATCCTCCCACCCCCAGAAAGGACACTACTCCCACCCCCTCACTCCATGCCTGGAGCAGCAGCTGCACTGTGCACTGAGCAGGGCTTGCCAAGTGCATAGGGTCAAATCCATGCCCAGAGCCCATCAGAGCTGTTGGGGTGGGGGGTATATCTGCTGGGCCAGATGGGCCCAGGAGGGCACTGGACCAGTTTTCTGACCCCCTCATCTCCAGATTTTCTTCATTCCTGGGTCTAATCCTCACATGATGAGCCTGGAAGCCCTCATGGGGGAGGTGGCAATGACTCAGGAGAGGCAGATGGGGCAACGTCAGGGACCTGCACAGGAAGATAGAACTAGAGACATTCAGGAGACCGAGTGAGGCTGGTGGAGACCCTTGAAACAAATGAGCTGGAAGGTCCAGGGCCTGAGGCTCCAGGAGGGCTTCTGGCTGGCCCACAGCGCCCACTGCCTGCTGGCCTAGCTGGCATGAGGCATTTGAAGGAACAGGTTTGAACTCGGTAAATAAGCATCTAGGGTGGAGCTCCCTGTCACTGACATCCCACTCAGCTCATCCTCCCTGGGCTGGCCAGGGTACAAAGACAGTAGGTGACAGTAGGCACTGTCGTGCATGTCCATGTGTATGGGGTAGGGCAGTGGGCAGGGAGGGGCCTGGGCTACCTAGGGTCCTGAGCCGCCTTCTCTGTACAAGGGTCTGTACCCCTCGTCTCTGCCCAATGGGGTGTCCAACCCCCTGAGAGTGTCCATTCTGGACCTGCCCATGTGGGTTCACCAGCCAGAGAATGTGACCTCCAGCCACAGGCAGTCTGCATGGGCTGTTCCCCCACTTCACTCACGGAGTCCCCTGCTCTACTCCAGGGAAGGTGCCTAAAGAACAGGGTGACTGCCATCAAGTCCCAACACTGAAGGCTGAGGGAGAGACCCGGCCCCTGGGATGCCACCAGTCAGACGCCCACACTCCTGAGCTGGGCACTTGTTAGAGGGCAGAGAAGTCAGAGCCTATTCTTCAGCCAGCTTGCAGCTTTGGGCAAGGGGATGACACTGGGCCTCAGTTTACCTTCTATGAACAGTGGCGGGGGGAAGGGGGGGAGGCAGCCCAGGACTGCTGCCCTTTGCCATCACCTGTGTGCGATTGTGTGGAAGGCCCCGACTAAGGTGGGCTTTAAGAGCAGCCCCCTGCTAGCTCTCCTCAGAGACACTCCATTCTCTGCCACCTTTCTGCTGAATAAGAATGCTGGAAGGTTAGCAGGCAAATAAAAATCAGCTAGACACAGGTCTGAGGGCACAAGTGGGCATGAGACCAAGAACGGGACTCTGAGAGCCCAGGGCTGGACAAGCACGACCATGACCACTTCTGTGTTGGGCAGCCAACGGTGCCCTTGGCTGCAGGACAGCAGCTAAGGGGGCACACCTGGTCTGGGCAGCAGCAGGGTGGGTCCCCTCTCCCTGCTCCTGCCCGTATTCCCTCCAGGCTGGCCCCCAACTCACACACCCACCCAGCGGAGGCCCACACTCTGCTCCATCCTGGATTCGCCTACCCACTAAACTATTGTTTACTGGAGGGTTTTCTTCAAATAGATTCTTTTACTTAAGTGATTATATTTTGAAAGGAAATCTTCAGCACCACTGGAAATGCAAAACAAGCATTGAAGGTATCCGTACAAACAATGAAAGCAAAGCATGTTATGAAATCCCACGGGGCCCCAGACTTGCAGAGGCTGGAGCCCTCCCCAGGCAGCTCCAGCTCCATGCAGAGCTGAGCGGGGCACTGGTCCCGGTCATTCCTCAGTTATCATTCCTGTCACATCTCAGAGGATATGGCTTTCCCACCTATAGGGAAAGCACCTCTACCTGAGGGTCAGAGAGCTTCCTTTACTCAATGCAGCATTAATGGGGCAGCTTCTTTGAGTGCTACCTAATGGGAACATGAAATGACAGAATCTCCACCCCAGTTCAGAGGCGGCATCTGGATACAGGGACTCCCACTTCCTACTGTTTGCCCCAGGCCTTGAGCTCCTAGGCAGTCCCAGCCTCACCCCAATCCCCTGCACAAAGCCCTGGGAGGAGCAAGAAGACGGAGGCCCTGCCTGGTGGCACCCACATGCAGGTACCCTGCCTGTCTGTTCGATCCCCCGACACCTGAGATACTCGAGGCACTGAGAAGTCCTGCAGGAGATTCCTTCACCTTGTTTAATACAGGGTTTCCCTGGGGACACTTTCTCCCTTGGCTCTGCCCTGGGTGTGGAAAGGTGTCTGGGGAGGACAGGCAGGTAGGCGGCCGTCCCCAGCAGGTCACACTGGTCCTTGTTGATGAATATATTTGTGAATTCAGCTTCACTCCATGGTGAAATGATTCCCACCCAGAGGACACCTTCTATCCTTCCCGATGTAGCCAGCAAAGTCACAGGATGCACAGGGCTGTCCGTGGCTCCACTGATCCAGGCCAGGAGCTATAGCATCACTTAGGTCAGCCACCCAGGGCCTGAAGGTGCTCCCTTTCATAATAATGAAAAACAATGAAAAGTCAAGGCTGAACAGGTCAGGAATCTCCTGTACTCCTGGGCCCCAACCCCACCGTGGGCCCCAACTACAGACCCCAAGCATACCCAGGCCCCTGGTCCCCACCAGACCTGGCCCCTCTGGATTTTCTGGAAGCCTTGCTCCATGTCAGCTTAGGGAAGCTGGTCCCCCAGGGTGGGGGCACATGTCCCGCCAAGAGCCATCTGTCTCCACTGTGTACCAGGCTCCCCAGGCAGGCTCCCCTGCCAGGGACTTCAAAACAGCCGCCTGCCCCTGTCTAGCCAACCCCGAGCCCTCTTGGGACCAGGGGCCTCCCAGAGCCCTACACAGAGAGGGGTCAGGCCCCAGCTGTGGATCCTGGACCACACTCAGTACAGCTCTGAGCCAGTTACTGACCTGAGGAACCTTGAGTCTGATTTTGGGCAAAGCCTGGACCAGCTTGGGAAGTGGGTAGAATCAGTGGACATTGTCCAAGACCCTGTACACACCCTATGCATCCTCAGGGCATTCAGGAACAGCACAGTGCAGTACCTGCCAGGGGGTATGGGTGCCCTGTTAGCAGACCAGGCTCAGGGACATGTGCCCAGAGTCATATGGGGGCAGAGATGAACTCATTTTGGAGTGGCCAGACCTGAGAGAGTGGAAACCACACCACTCTCAGACATCACTGGGCCAGCCTGACCATTACGTGCAAGTTAGACATTTCAGCCCGTGGGCCAGGTGGATAGACTGAGGTGCAGATGGGGCCAGGGTGCACGAGAAGGAGGCTGAGAGGGAACTGGGGCCAGTCAGCACAAGTACAGTGTCCACAGGTTTGAACAATCCCACATGGCCCAAGGCCAAGCAGAAGCAGGTCTAGCTCTAGGACAGAGACGTGAGTCCAGGGAAGAGGGGACATTGTTACCTGGGCTAGTGACAACACAAAGAAATACCCAGAGGGTTGAAAGATGGGGACAAGAAACAGAGAGAAAGAGACAGAGATGGGGAGAGGTATGGGGTCAGTGAAGTCCAAAAGAGGAGCTCAGGTGACAGGGCCACATAGCCCCATTACACAGAGGAGGAGCCTGAGGTCACAGGCTGGGATCTGGCCTCTCCTGGCCCCCTCCCACCCCTTCTGCACGGCCACCAGCAACTGAGCACTCACCTCCTCAGGAAGCACAGACTATGATGCTAACAGTTGGATTAGGTCCTACTCCCTGTCATTAATCTGTCGGGACAAAATGAAACCTATTTCAAAGCCACCAGCAAAGGGAAGGGCGTCTCCCCAACAAGGGCCTAGGCCTGGAGGCAGGCGGATGGTGGCCCTCACTGACTTCAGGACCAGTAAAGCTGCCAAGAAGGACACTGATGTGGGTGGCCGGGGCACAGGGAGGTTATGAACATGGAGGAGACCATGGGGACCTGAGCCTGGCAGTGTGGGCAGGAGGGGACAGCGGGCTGGGCTGCAAAGAATGAGGAAAGTGGACCAAGTCCCAAGCCAGAGGTCTCTCCTGGTACCCCAGACCATGTCCCTGCCTGTCCCACCTGGATCTCTCTGACCCGGTCCCTCAGTTGTCCTGTCACTGTCACCCAGTGCCCTCCATCCCATAGCCCGCAACCCCGAGAATTTGTCTCCCCTCCCTCTGGCCTGCTGGGCCCTGGGTGCCCACCACTTCTTTGTCACAGCCCATCGTGTGCCCATCACAGGGTTTGGTCCTGGGCAATCTAGACAATAACCAAAGTCTCTCCAATGGGCCCCGGGGCTTCCCCACCGCCCTTCCAGCCTGACATACTAAATTCTTGGGGAGCATGGTCGCTGCTGCCAGCCAGAGCCCCGGGGAAATCAACCGAGGCTGATAAACCCCCTTCAGACACCCCAGACCCAAGGGCATCCTCACTCTTCCTCACTGACTGGCCCACCAGGGCTGCAAAGCCAACCTGGACAGGCCCTCGTCCATCAGCTTCCTTCCTGGGAGCTGGCCTCCTCTGCCTCTCCCCGAGGGGCCTGGGAGCCCCCGGAAGCCCTTCCCTGTTCAGCAGTGTCAGCCTGGCTCCATCCCTGGGGCCAAATCCTGTTTCCACCATCATTCAGCAGGAGTTAGGGGTGGGGGTGAGGTCAGTGCCTGCTGCCCCACCAGCCTGACATTTCCAAACAGGCTGCTGCACTTCCTCGGCCGGCAGAGCAAGCGCCGGCAGAGGTTCCCCAGGCTCCTAATGCCAGTGTGGCTGCCCAAGCGTGGCAGGGAGAGGTCAAGCAGCTCCGCTGAGCAAGGGCATCAGGCAGCCAAGACAGGCCTGGGCAGTAGGGGGTATTGGGGGGGTCCTGGGGCTGCTCTTCCCAGCACCACGCACCCTGAGGAGGGGAAGCTCCGATCCACGTGACAGGGCCGCTGGCCTCCTGGCTGAAAGCTGGAGGCAAAACCCGTAATCACCCTGCACCCACCCCCATGGCAAGCTTCTGGCGACTGCTGGGGGCAGGGGTGGAGGCCATATACCCTGCCTGCCCCTGGCCCTCCCCACCCCTACACATGACTTCCAGAGCAGCCCCTCCAGACCCCCGATGGCCCGCAAATCAAAGCCACAACCACCCAAGGAGGCTTTAGCAGCAGGTTTGGGAGAGGTTTTCCCAAGGCCAATGCCAAGCCCCAGCCGGCAAAGTCAGCCCGCAGAGCACCCAGCTTGTCTCTCACCCTCAGTGAGGAAGGAGCCATGAGGAAGGGCCTGCACCCTCCACCTCCATGGTTAACACACCCAGAGGGTCTGAGCCACCAGCACGGGCATCCAGCATGTGAAAGCCAGTTAACACACTGGCGAGGACCGGGGGTGCAGGGGACGTGCGATGGCCCTGGGCCTCTGATTCCTCCCCGTCGCTGTCAGTGTGGTCACCTGGGCCAGCGGCGCCACCCATTAGGACGTGAGACAGTACCCAACTATGATGACAGGGCTGAGAAAACAAAAAAAGTGGGAGGGGGGGTGCTTTTTCTTCCCACTATGAAGGATTTCAATACAAAATGCAGGAGATTCTGTTGCTGAACCAATTTGGCCAGTAAAGACACTGAAGCTAGTGACTCGCTCCAGGTCCTGAAGAGAACCCGACCTTCATGACCCCTGGGAGTGCCTGACCCTGTGACCCCTGGGAGGCCAGGCTACTTCCATGCCGTGTGACTGACCCTCCCCACCACCACCACCATCAGTCACCCTTCGCAGCTGACAGGCCAGGAAGACAGCAGACCAAGCCAACGGGTTCTTTCTGAATGACCCAGTGTAGACAGGTCACCAACTGGGGCACGTCCTGGACCCAGGAAGAAGTCCAGAACAATGGGCCACCGGGCTGCTGTGGCTGCCAAGGGTGAGCCCAGGGAGCTGCCAAGGAGACTGGGCCAGGTGAGCAGTCTCTTCAGGGTGGCGTCTCAAAGCCCTGACAGAACCGAGAGCCTGGGGACAGACTTGGTCCGTGAGAGAGGCACAGGCCTGGCGGACCCCGGGGGGAGGGTTAGGCGGCCATCCACACACAGCCTCAGGGCCCCGGGGTGGCAGAGGACAGGGCTCCCGGGGCCAAGTTCAGGCCCGCAGGGGAGGTACCACCAGGGGCAGCTGCTTGGTGCTGGGTGGTTAGGAGGCTGTGGGCTCCCAGCAGGGGCAGGAAGAGAATGTCAGGATGCAGAGGAGCCAGGTGGGTCCCGCATATGGAGAGGGGGTGTCCGCGCTCATAGGTGGCAGGCCTGAGCATGAGATGCCCCTGTCGGGGCACATGGCCAGGTCTCAGGGACTCCTGGGCGGCCAACAGTCCTGGACGCATGGGGAGAGGCCGCCGCATCTCACTATGGGCACCACCTGAGTGGGTAGCAAAGGGCCCAGGATGGACATTGGGAGGGGTGGGGGTGGCACCACAGGAAGCTGAAGGGGAAACTGCTGCTCCAAGGGGCCAGCCTGTCACAGGGAGAAGGTAGCACCTGGCTTAGAGGGCTCAGGGCCTTCTAGGGTCAGCTGTCCCATCCTGCCCTCCCTGACACCCATGATCCTTGAGGGAAGGGAGCAGAGGGATGGCCCAAGGGGCTGTGGCCCCCACATTAGACTCCAAACCACACCAGCATCAGGCGGGGACAGGTTTCCTCCAGACCTTCCAGGCCCTCCCAAGCTATCCTGCCATCCTGCCCACTCCACCCACCCCCACCTCACCCTCCCACTTTGCCTACACCTCACATGCCCCCCACACCTCCAAGCTCCTGGGACACTGTCCACCTTACCTCCCCAAGAAGAGCCCTTCAGGGCTTGGCCCGGGGCATCTGGGCAGCCCACCCTTCACAGAGGTGCTTCAGTCTTTCTTCTCCACGCTCCAGAGCCAGTACCCAAAAGGTCACAGAAGGGAAACTGAGGCACAGAATCTCTGCCCAAAGCCATTGCCAATCAGTAGATTAGCTCAGGGCTTACCATTCAAGCTTGGGGATGCTCCTGTTGACCTGCATTTGCAGATCCAGGCTAACTGTCCCCTCAGACTGGACCCCCGTGTGATGGTGCCTGGCCAGGCCCTGCACAAATGGGGCTTGCACTCTCACCGAGTCTGCAGCACCCTCACAGAACAGCACATCACCTACCTACCCAGGGTATCACCCTCGCAGGGTCACAGCATACACGTGGAAGGCCGAGGCCCCAAGGGAAGAGCCCATGCAGTCCAAGCACAGAACTTGGGCTCCTCCTCTGCAGGGGGCTGCCTCCCCAAGAAGCTGAGCCATGACACAGGGAGGGGCTGAATGGGGTGGGACCGCCACTCCACCTGCCCTTGCTCTGGAGGATGGCCCTGCCCCACAAGGGGTCCTGCTGGGACCATGGCCACCCGCACCCACTAATTGGTCTGCCAGCCCGGAGCACGAGCCTGTTGGTAGCTGATTGATGGGTAATTGTTTTACTTCTGAACAACCCAAGCCCCATAATTTGGAGGCATAAATCCCAGCCTGTCGGGCTTGGCTGACAGAATGACACCCAGAATTAAATGGAAGCATTACAATTAACAGCCCATAAAAATGTTCTGAGCAAAGCCCCTCCAACAGAGGAAATACACCTCCATCTCCTCCGGGTTGGGTCCCGCAGGCTAGCTGGGCCTGTCTGGGGAGCAGCCTGCTCTCAGCTCCCTGGGCCCCAGGAGATTGGGTGGGTGCCCCTTCTGGAAGGCCCAGAGCTCCTCTCTGCTTATAGGTGGGCACCCCCAAGCAGGTCCAAGGGTCTGCCTGCTCCCTCTCCACTCCTGAGCATGGTAGGCACTCTCAGGGCTCCCCTAACCTTGCATCTCCCCAGAAGATATGTGTTCCATTGGGCTCTCTGAGAGGTCCATCGGACTGGGCCCCAGCTGCCCTCAACTCCCCACCCGCTGTCATACCAAGGTCACCTCCTGCTCCCCTCATTCCTGCTCTTGGCTTCCCAAATGAGGTCCCATCCCCAGCCTCAGGTTAGGGTTCCTTTTGGGGGACCCACATTGAGATGGCAGCACACTCTCCACCTATCCAAGGGCTCACTTTTCCCCATGTCACCCCTGTGCTCACACTTACCCAAGTCTCTCCTGGGCCCATCCCTTGGCCTGAAGGATTCGAGGTTCCCTGGGTGGGGGCCTGGCCTCCCCTGGCTTCAGCTCTCTCTGTGGGGGCTGCAGGGCACCACCCCCTCTCAGGACACCCTCAGCCCTGGACAGATGGCGATGGAGGATCAAAGCCTGCCCTGTGGCTCTCCGTGGCATGTCCAGTGTTGGTGTAGATGAAGGACAAGATCCCTGAGGTTAGAAGGGGTGCTCCCAACAACCCCTGGGCCTGTTGGCTCAACAGCCACATTTCTCTTTGGGCTGAGGACTCCCCATGACCTTGTGCATAAGGATGGGGCTTTGGTCTTGATGGAGACCCTCTCCCATTGTACCAGGGAGAGAGACAGTACCCAGGTGCCAGCCAGAGCTAGAGACTCTGTAGGGAGACAAGCCGGGACCCTGGCCCATCTCAGTGTCTGGGGATGAAGCCAGTAGGAATTGGAGAGGCCCAGCCCAGCCAGTGCTCATGGGCATGAGGGCAGCTCCCAGGGGCTATGCTGACCTTGGCGCAGAGGTCTCCAGGCCCCACCAAGGCCCACACAACAGATGCCTCCCAGGTCCCATCTGCAGTCGAGCGGGGTCCTACCTGCCACCAAGGGCTGGAGGGGGACCCCTACACCTGGCCATTTAACACAAAACACTCTTACTGACTTGGTGTAGAGCCCACTTTAAGAATCAACTTCATAAAAAACAACTCGCCTGGCATTGGGAATAGTCTAATAGCTGCTGTAACTTAATTGTCTCTAAGCTCTGTTTTCTTATTAATGTCACTGTTTTAAACCTCCTCACCATGTTCTATGCTGGACCTCAGGGTGCAGCAGAGGTGGAGCTCCCAAAGGCTTCTTCCAAAGAGGCAGGTGGGTAGTTCTGCAGAGGCTGGCTCCCCTAAAAGTGCCACCCCAGTGAGGGAACAGGGGAGCAGAGTGTCAAGGACAGAGGAAGCTCACCAGGTAGACAAAGGCCAGAGGTGCTCCAGGCAGGAGGAATGGCCCAGGCAAAGTCAAGGAGGCACGAGGGTGGGTGCTAAAGGAGGTTTGGTGAAGGTTGGACACTGTGGAGGGGTAGGAGCCACAGGGTCCGCGCTGCCAGCTGGCAGGGGGAGCAAAAACTTGACCTTGGATATGTTAGAGTTGAGTTGGTGGGGAGAGGGCATCCAGTGGCCCTGATGGGGCCCTGTAGCCAGAGGGTGCTGAGGCGGATCCTGGAGATGGCCGAACCTACCCAGCCTGCCAGAACCGGGGTGAGAGAAGCCCCACACAATCCTGGGCCCTGGGGCCCACACACCCCCCAGCCCTTTCCCCAGGCAGTCAGGCAGGGGCAAAGCACATTGAAGATTCGGGGCAGGTCCAGCCTGCATGCTGTGTCGGAGAAATGCAACACAATTAATTAGCCCTAAAAAAAGCGTTTGAAGTGTTTATTGCAGGACGGAGCTCCTGGTTTTATAAGCAGATGGGGAAATAAAGTGGTGGGGATGACAAGCCAGGAACAGCTGCACAGGGACCCGGAACCTAATTCATAATTCAGCAGACTAATCAGAGAACATCTTCTGCAGGCACCGTAATGAAAGGACGTGAGGCTGCAACTGATGAGCCTGCTCCCCGCTGTGCTCCGCTCCCCGGCGCGGCCAGACCCCAGGCAGCCCCTGCCCCCAGCCCTGGATCATGGGGCCCAAGTGCCAACCTCTTCACAGGCATTTTCTCAGCTGTGATGTTAGTCATAAGCCCATTTTTCAGGAGAGAAAACAGAGGCTAAAGACAACAGGCCCTGGCAGGGAGCCCGGGAGCCCTGGTCCTCCAGCCACGGTGGCACAGGTCTCTCTGGCCTGGTGGGATGTCTCACAGAAAGGCTTCACCCACGTGGGAGTCTCTGGGGGACGGAGGAGCCCTTATCTCCTTCACAGGTGGGGAAGCGTGTGTGGGAGGACGACACGGGGGACAGCGTTTAGAACCCGGCCAGCGCCGGCTCTTCCCCAGGGTGGAGCTGCACCTGGGAGGTGGGAGGGGCCCCTGAGCATAAGCGGGGGTACAGCAGAGACAGGCTGGGGTCCGGGAGGGTAGCTACCCGGGACGATGCAATGTAAAAATTCACGTGCATTTTAGGAGTCTTGCGGCTCCAAGAGGAGCCCAGTGTTCGCAGCAGTTATGGACTGTTAAGTGCACAGGATGAACTCTGTGACAGCCACCAAGTCCTGGTTTTCTCTTCAGCTGCTATTGAAACAACAGGGGAAAAGGGTGGGTTCCGGGCCCTGCCTCTTCCGGTGAGTTTGCTGCACGCCTGGCCCCCAACAGGGACCTTCCCCCAAAGGCTCTGCATTCTTGTCTGTGTGTCAGTGTGTGCCTGCAAGGAATGGGACCCAGAGGACAGCCAACTCACCCTGCGCTGAGCAACTCCTGGCCTCCCTGGGCAGGCAGATGAGGTAACTAAACCGGGCATATAAAACCACCCACGACATCAAAGTGGTTTGTGCTATAGAAGAGGAAAGCACGGGTGCCGTAGTACCCCAATGGGGATAGCAGGGGCTTTGTGGAGTTGGGTTGTGAGGCACAGATGGGGGTTCACCAGTGCGAGAATTGGCAGTCACCATCGTTTGTGCCAGAGGCTGAATGGGATCTAGATTCGAGTTAGAAAGGGACTCCTGAGTCATACCCTGACCCCAACCCCATTTTTTCAGGGGTCCAGGCCCCTGGGCACAAGCTTCCAACCCTTGGACCAGAGTCCTCTGAAGAGGCTGCGAGAGGAAGGCGGAGGAATGAGGGAACTAATACCTGGCTTCCTGCCTGCTATCAGTAACAAACCGGCCCAGTGGCGCGCGTCTGCTCGGTCAGTGAGTCTGGAATCGGCCAGGGCTGGGCAGGTGAGGTTCTAGTCCATGTGGTGTCACAGAGGTCCTTCAGTGGCACTCAGTGCATGCCTGACTTGGATGGGCTGTCAGCAAGCTCAGCAGAAGGCCCTTCTCCAAGGCAGTCAGACTTCATGTGTGGCAGCTCAAGGCCAAGAGCAGGAGATGGAAGTGCCAGGCTGGGAAGGCCTGGGATCAGCACAGTACCACATCCACCCAACGTTAGTAGTCAAAGTTGTCCCGAGGCCTGCCTGGGTGCAGGGAGGGACAAAGACCAATGTCATAGAGGGTCAAGGGCTATGTGGCCACCTTCAATGGCCTTGTGAGTCCCTGCAAGCTGGGCTTAGTACAGTGTGCTGGGGGCAGCAAAGACCCACCCAGATCCACCCCGAAACCCACAGGTGCCAACATGCCCCCTAGAAAACAGGACCAAACCAAGCACCCCGAAACTCCAGGGAGATCCCCTTGTGGGCATCTTTTCCAGAGAAAAGAAGAGCATAACCCCAAGATTTTAGCTAGGCTACCCTGTCTGAATACTGATGGGATAAGCCCCCCAGAGCCTCTTCCTGTCCTGAGTGGATAAGAGGTGTAATGCACCCAGAACCAACCACGTCCAGGAGGTGAACCAAACGGGACCCTTGACCAGGCCAGGTCTCAGTGGTCAAGTGGGATTCAGGCTTTGCAGGCAGGGCTGGTTGCCTTCAGTGCCCCCCGGATGCCTACCCCAACCTGTTTCCCGCAGCTGTTTGCCCAGCCCATGTGTAGCCAGCATGTTGCTCATCCTTCCTGTGGGGCAGATTCCTCCTTGCACCCTCCCTGCCCACTGGCTCAGAGATGGAGACCCACCTGCTGAGGCTGCCCAGCTCATAAATGGCAGAGCGAGTACATAAACCCTGATGTTCCTGGCTCTAGGGTCATGTTTTGGTCACAGGCTGGCCCCACCCCTCCCCAGCCAGGCCCCCAGAGTGTCTGCATCTTTGTCGCCCTAACCACCTCCCACTCTTACCACACCACCTTCCCCCCAGGAAAAAGGCTGCTCCTCCTGACCTTGGGCCCAGGGTGGGGCCCTCCACTCGCAGCTCGGAGCCCAGGAGGTCGCCCGAAGGGCCACCGTGTAAAAACCTGATTTGTGCAAGTCTGGTGCCCTACTATGGGTGACCACCTCACGACCATGCTGTCCAGGGCTCTGGACTGGCTGCAGTGTCATCACTTCCAGAGTTGCTGGCAGTGGACAGAGCCACCGCCAGGGCTATGCTCTGTGTGCACACCCTCCCCTGGCCTGTCCCGGGGGCAGCTCTGGCAGAGGCAATCTGCTAAATAAACGTGCCCTGGATTTGCTCTGTGCAAACAGCAGCAATGCCACGTCACACATGAGAGGCTCAGGAAATAACCGAATGCACAGTGGGATATGGGGGGCCATGTTCTTCCAGGAAGTAGCATGGCAGGTGGCCCTCCATTCCCCAAAGATGCCAAGTTGTGGGGCATCCCTGGGAGGAAGCATGGGACCTCCTGCCATCTCCTAACACACACACTTACCCAGCCCCTCAGGGGGGACAGTGCAGGGTAAGATGGGTGCCGGCCCAGCCTCAGCTGGTGTCTACACAGCATACAAGCTGTGAAGGGAGCGCCAGGCCTAGCACCACCACCAACCAAAGACCTGCCCACACCTGGGCCCACCCCACCAGCAGCACAGCCAGCTCACTGGGGTCCCCCACGCCCGATGTGGAAGCCCAGCGCAGAGGGAAGTCAGTGCCCACGTGGTGACTTCCACAGAGCTCCCCAGAATGGCCTTCCCTCCTGTCCACTCCACCTACTCCTCACCCACCTAATTACTCCAGGTATGGAACCAAGACTCAGCGGAACAGGCCAAGCAGGCATGACCCGCCTTGACTTACCCTAGACAGCAGGTTGTTCAGGGTAAGAGCCAACCCTGTCCAGCCACATGCCAATCCTGTGTCCTAGGGCTCCTCCTGGAACTACCAGCCCTGAAGAGTGGGGGTCCTCACTCTCAGCTTCAGTGCCCACTGCTCGTCCAGGGGACCCTGCCCCAGCCCCACCACAAACAGGCCTTGGAGAGCCCCCTCAAGCCCCTGGCAGAGCCCAAGGAGGATAACACAGGAAAATAGACTCATTTCAGGGGGGCAGGGTCCTCACTTTCTGCGTTTTCTGATGTTTGTTATGCTGACATGAGTTTCTCATGTAATCAGAACAGGGGGTGTCAGCAGGGAGAAGCAGGCTCCCCTCCGGTGTGCAGGGGCGCTGGAGGCCCTGGGCTCAGAGGAGGGTTGAGCACCCCCTGGGCTGGGCCCCCAAGTTTGTGGCCTAGTGAAGCCCCCCAGCCCCACAGGTGGGACACAGGCTGGGTGCCCTCCCTGTGTGTGGCCGGCTTACTCCGGGGCCACACTAGTTGCATTTTACTGCCACTGTGACCATTCCATTAACTTGCCTCTAATGGGACAATCAGCTATTGGACATGGAGCAATTCCAGTTTAATTATTCGTCAAGAAGCTGGGCATTAATTAAAGTAACAAAAGACTCAGCACAAGGCAGGCCGGGCCTTGCTGGAAAGGTTCGGTTGAGGCACACAGGGTGGCCAAGAGTATAACCATCAGGGGCAGGCCAATTAGCCCAAGTGTCCTTGAACCCTCTGTCACCACCCACCCCTCAGGCCCACTCACTAAAGGCCACTTGGGGTCTTGCACCCTGACCTCTTGGCCATACATGGCCCAGGGCTGGGCCTCTCTGGGCTTCATGTGCCGACCCTCCAGGGAGAGGGGGCAGGGGACATATTGGAATTCAGGTGGAGCTCCCACCAATGCTCGTCAGGCCCAGCAGTCCCAGAGACCGACCTGTCACAGTCCATACCTGTCTCTAGCAAAGCTCCATTACTCCAGCGTGTGGCTCTACCCTGGAGAAGTCTGACCCCTCCTATGGGCACACACCACCTTAGCACCCCTTCCTCCTACCCCTGGACAAGCATAAGGGTTCAGGCAGCTGGGGACAATAGCCAAGGGCAGGACCCAGACCCTGCAGCCAACTTGTGTGACCTACAGTGACCTCCCTCCCTTTTCCTCCCCTTGAACCTTCATCTCCGGCCCTTCTCTACCCCCATGGGGGTGCATCGCCTCTCCACAGCCATGATAAAGAATTACACAAGGGTTTACAGTTCGCTGCACTTACGGGAGGTGTTTTATTTGACTTTTTATTTTAAGGGCAGGAGACTTGAGGATTTTATTTTGTTTCTCTAAGGAAACACAGAAAACTAGATTAGGTGCCTTAGAACCGGGGCCCAGTTACTCCTCCCCTACCTTAACCATCTCTCGAGGTTTCCTCTGCCCTGGACCTGCACCCTTGGTCCCAGGACAGGCTCGAGACTCCAAGGTCGGACCAGGACCCTGATCTAAGCCGCTTCTTCCGGCCCACGCACAGTGTTACCCGCCTCCGCCTGGATGCTCTACCTCTGTTATGCTCCCTGCTTCCCATCCTCGCTCCCCTGCGGAGGCTGCACCACAGGTCTGAACGACGGAGCACAGAGCCCCAGGGCTCTAATGCTGCTCACTGGACACCTGCTGCCCCACAGGCCCCTGGGCTGAGTCCAGGCCTTGAAACCCACATGAGTGAAGGGGGTTTATGTCAAGGCCATGAGGCCCTGCCACCCTGTACTCTATCACCCGAGGGCTGATAGAACAAGAACCAAGAATCCCAGTGAGACTTGGCCCACTACAACAGCGAGAGGACCCCAGCCACACGACGGTACCGGCCCATCTCCGTGGCACCTGCTTAGGCCACCCAAGATACAAACTTTTCAAAAACTACTGAGCGTCCCAACAATCCTCGTTTCTACGAGCTCATGGGGCTCACTCAGCCAGGAGGTGACAATTCAGGGACGCAGGGCGGAGAGTGGCAGAGCTGTCCCTCCCAGCAGGGCCTGGGAGTGGGTTCTGCACGTGGGCTGCTCTGTGCCGAGACAAATGCTCGACACTTTAATATTGACGTTTCCCATAATGATGATCATATTTTCCCAGTTAGTCGAGACCCAAATCAATGGCATTTGAGCAATTGGTGATTGATTTTAATTAAGTCAGAGAAGTTTTGTGACCGTGCCTGACAGCTGCAGAGGGGATGGCGGGAATTGAACCCTTGTCTGCCTGACCTGGAGGTAGACAGGGGCCATGCTCTTGGCCATTCCTGCGTCCCTCCCCCAATACCCACTTCCCCACCTGGATCTTGGATGGTGCTTGTTCTCTCCCCTCCGTGACCCCAATTTCCTCATCTGGAAAATGAGGTAATGATACCCACAGTGACCCAGATCCTACCCCATAGACAGTATTGCCACATTATTTCTCCTCTGTCACCTCACAGGGTTGCCCCGAACATGCTGTTCAGGCCTGCTCCCACCCCCCCAACCTTGTCCTGTAACATTTCCACGACCCCCAGCCCTCTGTTCCCAAGGCTTGGGCCAGGCCAGCCCTGCCCTGACCATCCCCATAACCACAGGACTCAGAAGGCTCCCTGCCTGGTCCCCACCCAGCTGTCTTATGGGCCAGGCCACCTCCCCTGCCTACTCCCCAGAGCTTTTCATGACAATGCTAGAAGTCAGGGACCCTGCACATAGCTCCCCACCCAGCCTTCCAGAGCCCCCTCACATCTGAGGACCCCAGGCCTCACCAGCTGCCACAGCTGCCTCCTGCCACCCAGCAGCCTACTGACAGGTTTAACACCACGAAGGAGAAAAGGTCATTAGCAGGAATGTATTATTAATGAAGAGGCCTAATTAGGCAGACCAATAAATTTCCTGATCTTACCCCAAATCCCTGAGGTCTAAGGGGGGATAGTCCAGCCTTCAGAAGGGTCTGTGAGGCTACAGGTGGGTGGGCCCTTGGATGCTGAGGCCCCCAGTGGTGTCCAGGTCCTCGGCAGGGCTCAGGGATGATCATTGCCATGGTCCAGGGTCCCTGGCTCTGCCCCAGGCCCTGGCGGAGCCTGGGTGCCCCCAGAGAGCCCATATGCTCCACCTTCTGAGGGCATCATGGATAGGACCCTCCCTGACCTCTGACCCCACCTCAGAAGAACAGAGTTGGGGTCCATGGGACCCCAAACAAGTATGTCCAAAACAATTGTGTTTGCTATGGCCTTGGCCTTCTGCCCTCAGAGGCCTGTTTTATCTCTCACTTTCCACCCTCTGCCCCTTGGAAGAAGGGAGAGGCAGCCCCTGAGACAAGGCCAGCTCAGCGCACAGTACCTCCCCACTTCTCTGCTCTGACCCTGGGCCCTGTGATGGGACTTGGCATCCTCACAGTGAAATGGAAGCAGTGACCAGGGGACCCACCCAGCACCCCCATCTCAGGAGCCACATGGAAGCAACCCTCAGAAACGGCTTGGAACTCGAGGACCCCTGATAACAAGAACCTCAGCACCCAATTACAGTTCCTTAATCCACTTTACAGATGAGGAAACTGAAGTGTGAGGGATGGATATCCCCAGTTACAGAGTGGACACTGGGACGGGGCCCCCCTGGCTGCCCGGGAAGCCTGTTTCTATAAGCTCCTGGCCCCAGCGTTTGGGACGCATCCTGGGAGCACCACCTGCCCACCAAGATCACCAGCCCCTCCTGGACCAGTGCAAGGAAGGCTGGGGCAGGAGGGGTGACAGGTTGAGGCAGGGAGGGCAGGCGGTCTCAGTAAAGCTGCCCACCCCACTGCGTGGCCCGCAGGGTCAGAGCCAAGGCCAATGGGTGTTTGCTGAGTAGATAGCCAACTCTGTGCCAAAGAGGACACTTGCCGGATGCAGGAGGAGGATGAACAGGCCTCAATGAGAAGCCTTAATGAGCAATCAGGCTCAGAGGAGCCACAATCCCACTAATGTCCTCAGAGCCTCTGACCTCAGAACTGAGAACTATGATGGACTAATGAGGGAGCTCAGGCCAAGGGACACCCCCAGAGCAGTGACCCCAGACCAGAAGTCAAGAGGGTCTGGACCTGAGGGCCTGGGCTTGGGGAGAGGACTGGGGGGTCAGGGACCAGCTGCTTGCCTTCAGGACTTTGGGCAGCACCAACCTTCCCAGGGCCTCAGTTTAGCCATCTGGGTGTGTCCTTAGAACGAGGTGATGAGGGAGGTCGTTCTCTCAAAATGGGAAATGGGAAACTGAGGCAGGGACCCCACCTCCCTTGCAACCAGGTGCTCTGGTCGATGCAGGTCTCCTGCCCAACCTCCCCATGGGGCTGCCACTTTTGCCCCTTAGTCTCTCCAGCTGCCACCTTTTCTTAATTGTGTGCTTTGAAAAAATTTAAACTCTCAAAAAAGCTGAAAGAGCAGTTTAAGCAGCCATCTGTCTGCCCCAGGCCCACCATCAAGCGTCAGGTGCCACTCTGTACCATCACTGCCTGTGGCAGTCTATGCAAGGACAGTATTGGCCCTGGATAGAGGACAAGGTGGCTTTGAGGGCTCTGGAGAGTGTGATGACTCAGGGGATGTGCATAAGTAGGATGGTTCTGTTTAGAGGTCAAGGTGAGGTGTCAGCTGAGAATCTGACCAGGTGAGACCAGGAACCAGGATCAGAATAATTACTCATGTGAAGGACAGCAGGTCCCCAAGTCCTGCCCCTACCAGAGCTCCTGGCATCCTCTAAGCCACTGTCCAGGGCTGAGCAAGTCCATAGACTCAGAGCAGCTGTGCCATGCCTCCTTTGACTGGAATTGCCCTTCTCCTCTTCCTGCAGGTAAAGGCTTCACTGCTAAATGCATGACACTGCATGTCTAGAGGATTAGGGCAGCCCGGAGCCACAAAAATTGGTGGGTAGAGCAGCCCTGGGCCATCCCAGGGGCCTGGCAGGGTAAGTCTGATGGTGGATAGGTACTCCCAGGACCCAGAGGAGCTGTGGGCAGTGAAAGGACTAGGGACTGGCCCACAGAAACAGAGGATGTCCCTGCCTACCAGCCCTGAAACCTAGGACACTGACAGGTATGAGGCAGAGACTCCAGGGCCCACTGAGTTAACCCTGTTGCTACTCCACAAGCTCCCCAGGAAGGAAGACAGTCTCTGCCAACCTGGCCTAGTGATTGAGCAAGACCCTCAACACTGCAGGTAGATGTAGACTCCTCACCCTCGGTGTTGGAAAACGCCCAACCCTAGTATATAGGTCCTGGAAATAGGCAGTCCTGGCAGTCCAGCGGTTATGCCCCTGCCCAGATGACTTGGCCACCCCACAGCACCAAGGTGCCCACACTGTGAAGGGCATCAGCAGTTTTGATGTGTTTCCATTTAACTTTCTCTTTTTGCAATTACTTTGAAAACCATTAAGTATAATTATTATCTGCTCTTATATTAATTATCTGGCCACTGGAAATGCCACCAAGATTTAAGATTTTTAATTGTTAATAATATTTCCCAAACAAGAGGGAGGTTCAATGCACCTCCATATATTCTCTCCTACCTGGGCTGAGGCAAGGAGGATCCCCGAGGCCTCAGAAGGGGCCCCACTGCAGCCACCCTAGAGGCTTGGGGGCCTGGTCCTCAGCAGAAGTAGCCAGGTGACCAGAACCTGGCTGTGCCAGTCTCCTGCCTCTGAGCCTCGGTTTGCCCGTCTGTAAGATGGAGATGACACATGCCCCCTTTGCAGCAGGCCATGAGGGCAGCGTGGTATGATTTCCCTGAAGGACTCCAGAGTGCAGCCAGGTAAGAGGGATCAGGGGCTGGTGTCAACAGGGTGGCTTTCCTGTGTCAACACCCTGAAAATAGTGAGAAGTGAGCAGGGAGCTTATACCCAGTGTGGTACATATAATGTTATCCCACAGTGTCAGCTGTGTCCCCAACCCAGGGATCCCCAGCCCCAGTCAGCCATCAGCATTGCTGTCTTGTCCTCATAGCCAGTCTATGCACACCAGGAGAGTGGTTCCTTGTGGCTCCTCCTGTGTCTGGTGCTCACAAGGTCAAAGCCAGAGTACCTGGGGACACTGGAGACCACAGTGAAGCTGAGTGGTCAGTGAGGACTGTGAGGTCACATGGGCTTAGAGCAGACCATTAGGGGCTTACCTGGGGACAGCAGGGCCATTGGTGGTCACGTGCTATGCGGTAGGCACCTTGTAGTCTCCCTAGTGCAATCTTCCCAGGTCAACAGGCAGAGAGGATTGAGCCATGCCCAGGGCCCAGGACACACTCGTGGGGGAGCAGCCCTGCTAGGCAGTGCCAGATGAGTGATCTTAGTGATGGTGGTGGTACAGGGGGTGATGCTAGAGGTGATGCTAGAGGTGCTGAAGGTGGTGGTGGCAGCGATGATGGAAGGGATGGTAATAAAGGTCATGTTCACAGTGACAGCAGCGATAGTAAAAACTGACTCTCCAGGACCCAGCATTTCCCAGACAAGCAGTGTCTTTGCTACCCATTCTCTGCCTGTGAGCTGTCCTCGGGAGGCAAGAAGAGGTAGAGCCTTAACCAGACCTGATAGGGCAGCCTTATATCTTGAACTCATAGAAAACATTTAATTTTATTTTAAAATAAATTAGTACAATTATTGGAAAGAGAAAAAAATAGTCTAGTGTTTACTGCAAGTGAATTGAAGTTAATTGCTCAGAAAAGTTTCCTTTAAGGATTCTGTCAGGGTCATGATTGGCAGGTGGGACCACTTTGCAAGCCTAGTGGGACAGAGCAAGTAGGGATTGCCCTACCTCTCCTGGGGGTGGAACCCCCCCTTAAGTTCCCCAGGGTCGTGGCTACAAGTCTGGCAATGCCCCCTCTTCTCTGGCCCAGCCCCCAGCTGTCAGCCAGGTCCCCCCTGCCCCCTTGATGCTAGACATGGTGACAATCCAGCCCCTGGCAGGAGGAGATGGCTCTGGATATCCCCAGGCCTGTGACTTGCCTGCTCTGTGACTGCAGGTAAGGCTTTCACCTCTCTGAACTTGTGTCCGTGCCTGGAAAATGGGTGGTGAGGCAGCTGCCCCATCCAAGGAGGGAAGAGAGGTCCATGTTGATGGTCAGTGTCCGTGTGGTAGGAGACAAGGAGCTGCTGCCCTGTGACAACAACCTGTCTTGTGTGTAGAGAATGTGGCCTCGTCTTCCCTCTGCAGACCCCAACCCAACCCAAGGGGTCTACTGTGATCCCCTCCTCCAGGATCCTGCCAGCCCCATTTTAAGACAGAACTGAGCCTCGACGCCCCCTGGAGCAGGGTGGCACCGCACAGGCCTGTTGGAGGCAGGGGCTGCTCCTACCCAGCCTGGCCAGGTACTGGGCCACTCAGAGTCAGGTAGTAAAGGGTTTTTAAGGGTGGCAGAACCAGATCCAAGGCCAAGTGCCCAGCTCAGCCCAGGACCCCAGACCCTGCCACAGGACAGGACAGGCCTCAACCCTGAGTCTGCTGATTGGGGGCCTGTGGGTGTGGATGCCAGGAAGACCTCTCACCCCTAGCCCGGGTCCTCCTTCCAGGCCTCTTCCTGGTGTGACCCAACTAAGCCAGCCCTTCCTTCCCTCAGGGCTTTCTCTCCCTCTCTGGCCCGTGGTTGGGGGGGCTTACCTCCCCTTCCCAGAACCAGTGCCAGGATCTGCTGAGATTAGAGGGCCTGGCGGTGACCCCAGTTCTGAACTTCAGGCCCCAATCCGTGTGCACGGCTGCGGGTGATGAGCTGCAAGGAGCTGGGCTGTAATTAGCATGAAACGTGCCCCTTTGCTGTGAAGGAAAATCCTATCTAGGAAATCCACGTCCAAATACCAGTTCAATTTCACCCTCGGGGCCATAAAACCCTTTTTCAATCACCTGGTGCTGTGGGTTGCCAGCACTGTTAATCCTGGGGACATTATTTAGAGCCAAGACACCGCTCAAGGAAAAATCAGGCCTGAGCCCCACAAAGGGCCCCACCCTGCTCCCTGCAGAGGCATCAGGAGACAGACTATGCCCGGTCCTGGGCGCTGGGCGGGGCAGGGGGCATCTCCAACAGCCTCATTCACTTCATCTCTCTCCCCTGCAGGCTGGCAGGGCCCCAGACAGACCCATCTTGGGTGGGAAGACTGAGGCTAGGCAGCTCGACACCCCCATATTCACAGCCCTGATCCTCCCCCTGATGTATATCATCCCCCAGCCTTTCTTTAAAAATCGTTTCCTTGATTACCAAGGATAACAATGAAAACATGTATTTGAATCTCTTTGAAACTACCATTTTTATAATTTGTGCCCAGTTCCTGAGATAAATTAACCATCTCCCTGGCATGGCGGGCACTCAGGGCGCATCGGCAACACCTGACATTGCCCTTGATCAGCCTCTCAGGGCCTTGTTAAGAAGAATGCCTCGCTGCCTTCCAGGAGGTGCCTGGAGGCCCCACCGCAGCCTGAGTGGGCAGTGTTGGCTTGAGAGGTGCTCAGCCAGCCACACTCGGGGGGTGGGTGGGTAGCAGGCTCCTTTACTGCGTAGCTGGCTGATGATGGTGTGGGTGGTGGGTCGGGAGCCAGCTGATGTACTAGCCCAGGCTCCCCAGAAAGCTAGGCCTGAGACCAGAGGGAGGGAGAAGGTGAGGGAGGTGCCCCAGTGAGCAGGCTGGGTGAGAAGGGGAGGGGAGTTACCCATCTGCACCCCCTCCTGTTGAGCAAAGCTGACCCGATGGAGCCAACTGGCCACCAGATTGGTCTGGGCACCCAGGGGCCCCATAGCATCTCAACATCACTGACAGGCTCTGGGAGGAGCAGCTGCCATGCCAGCAGAGAGGGAGACTAGGTGGCCATTGGTTGAATGGTCAGTAAGTTTGTAAGCTAGTTGGTTGGTGGGTGTGGTGGTCACAGTTAGTCAGTGAGTGAGTTCACATGCCTCTTGCTGGGGGCGCCGAGGGGAGTGGGCAGATGGCCTTTGGGTAGCAGAGAAGCTGACCCAAACTGTGGATGGAGTTTGCTGCAGGTGTTGCCAGGCTGTGCTTCAATAACTCACCTTCAAACAAAGGACCCAATAGTGTGACCCTTCACACCAGCTGTCCACTGACAAATGTGGGGCCAGCAGCCTAAGCCAGCCTCCAGGGTTTTACACTGGGGAAGCCCCAGCTCCTTGGGAGAGAGTAGGCAAGGGGCCCCTGAAGGGTGCCAGTGGGAGTCCCAGGGTAATTTATTTCAGTGTGAACAGTGGGGTAAAACTAACAAGGCACTTTCTGACCCCTACAGACAGCCAGCTGCTGCCTTAGGCCCTGAGGGAACCACAGATCCAACTGGGAGGGGAGCTTCTCCACCCGATCCCCACCCCCCAGCGCTGCTCCTACCTTACTAGAAGCTTCAGCCCACCTCTGGCTCCTCCGCCCAAGGGCCTGGAGTTCCTTGAGCCTGCAGACAGTTTGCAGGGTTGTGGCGCCATCTGGTGGTAGCTCCTGGGACCCACGCCTCAGCGAGCCAGGAGAGAACAGCCAGTCCTTCAGAGGGAGGGAGCACCCTGGCATTGAGGGGTACTAGGACACTAGCCAGGCCTAAGGCCACTCAAGGTCTCCGTCCATCACCCGATCCCTACTCTCCCATTCAACCCCTTTGTTCCCATTGCCCAGGCACAGGGACAGGCACATTTAATTCACCAACCTGGAGCACAGGAGTCCCAGCAGCCCCCAGCATGGTCACCTTCACAGACTAGAGTCCCCAGCATAGCAGCTGATGGTAATTTATTGGGGCTGTGCATCCCTGAGAGGATTTTCCCAACATTATTATTACCTCTATGATCCTTAAATAAAAAGTATAAGAGGAAAAACAAATGTGTAAGTAGCAGGTATCCAGAGTCACCCAAGAAGGGGAGACTAATGGCCTGCCATGGCCCAGGGCCTGGGAGCTGCTCATCCATGCTGGGGACAGGGTAGACACAGGAGACTGCCCCTCCAATCTAAGCCCGGGAAGGACCTCATGGCCCCGCCCCCACATCGCCTCCTCTGATCTTTACTTGCATCTCACTCTCAGGGCCCAGCCCACCCCCAGCCAGTTCTCCATCTTGTAGGGCTACCCCACAGGCTGGGGAGGGAAAGGGAGCCCCCAGCACTCAGCAGATGTGTGCAGCCCACCAGGAGCATGCCTGCCTTCTGGCCCTGGGGCGGGGTGATCACTCCCCAGGCAGCCCCATCCCTCACACACCCAGCCAATCTATTCATCCTCATAGCTTTGAGTATAGGGGCATGTGGGCTCCATCCTTGGAGGCCCGTGGGCCCCAGCCATGGTTCAGCTTCTGTTACACACTCAGATCAAAGGACAACTCATCCCCCCAGGCCCTGGCAAAAAGGTTAGAGGCCAAGAGTGACCTGAAGGCCCAGGGAAGGGGGAACCCCCAGCCTGAGTTGTTCCAGTAAGTCTGCTGGGCCTGAGGGACAGGCAAGGCAGCTCGGGGGGGCTGGAGAGGGAAGGGTCTGGGCCAGGAGCCCAGCTTTAGGGGCACAGAGGTGGGATTCTTCCTGAGGGGCTGCAGCTGGCCCAGGGCCCTCAAGTTCCATCTGCTCCGGGCCTGTTTTTCAGTTTTTGAAATAAGCATGGGACATCAAATGTTGAGGTCACAGTGAGTCCACATAGGTGTGTTTGGCTCAGGGCAAGAAGGGCTTAGGCTTCCTGTCCCTCTCCAGCCTAACACCTGCTCATGGGCTCTAGGTTCCCTGAGGCCACTGTGTCATGACAACTTGGGCAGGAAGCAGCTGCCATGGCAACATGGCAACGGGGGCCATGGCCTGGTGCTCCCCACCCTGTGCTGGAGCCATGCCTTCGATCCTTAGCCAGGAATTCTGGCCTGCCCAGGACGCCGTCCTGGGCTCAGATAGATGCAGACCTTCCTACTCCAAAGCAGAATACTAATTTGCTGGGTGTTTTGCATATATTAGCATATTCATCCCCGTGAAAATGGCACCATGACTGTGGATCCCCAGCATGCTCTGTCCCTCTAAGAGATGCCCCCACCCCAACATTTTGGGACATTCATATGCTCAAGGCCATAGGGATAGGTTAAGGAGGAAGGTTTCAGAGAATGGTATCTTCAGAGCTGAGCTTGAGGCTCCAGCACACAGGGACAGAGCCAGGGAAAAGTGTGGGTGCCTCAGGGAGCCCTGGGTTCACAGGCTGGGAAGGGAGGCCTCACAGGGTCACAGGCAGTGGAAGGATGCAATGGGTAGAGCCAAGGCTCTTGTGTCATCCTGGTGGCCCTGGCACCTCCTCAAACCCATTCTGGGATTGCTGCTACCTTTGGCCTGCATTCTTTCTATTCTCTTTGTCTCACCTGGCCTGTGTGTCCCTGGTGAGACATGAACCTCCCCTTTCCCTGCCAAGTAGTTTGTGCTGTTATTGTTGTCACTAAAGGGGACATCACCAGTCTCTATGAAGACTGCCTCTCTCTCCCCATGTGACATTCTGGGCACCTACTGGTACCTGACAGACTCAAGGGCACTGAGTAAATAACACAGCCCCCACCCTACCCCACCGTCTCCCCCACACCTCCCCATGGCTGCACGACCACCTCAGAGGTCCTCCAAGAAGCCTTCCTTGGCTCCCACCGCCAGTGTCCTGAGGAGCGGTACTCTCAGCTGAGTTCATCCTGAGACCCCAGTGATTCCAGACAGAAATGACAGGGCCAAGACTAAGGGAGGGCCTAGAGGCTCCTTCCTCCTCTGCCTGGCTGAGCAGATGCCCTGCTGGCTGGGCAGCTGTGGGGTGGGGGGCAGCTGATGTCCGAGCTGAGCTCCAGGAGGCCCATCCTTCCTGCTCATCGTCAGCCAGAGCCTATTGTTACAGGCTGCAGATGCTGCCCCCACCTTAGAAACACAGCCAGGCCTCCTGGGCCAGGGCCACATATGTCGAGCCAGGCGTGGCCTGTGGACTGTGCATGCAACTCTTCTGTTGGTGAGCCACGCCCACTGGCAGCCCCTGCAGTGCATCCAACCCACATGGCAAAGAGGACAGGACAGAGACCACCTGTAGAAGAGGGATTTCAACCAACTTCTTCAGGTGGAATATGGGGGCTGACTTAGCAGGACAGCCTGGGTGAGGCTGAAGCAGGGTAGAAAAACAGGGCTGGCTAAGGGACAGCTTGGGGTGACAATCCAACACTAGTGAGGGACAGCAGGTAATACAAGGACTGCCCTGGCAAACTCCCCAAGCCGTCCCCCACTCCAGACCTAGCTCCTAACAGGGACGGAAATCCACAGTCAGCTTTTCCCTGCATCCCCTGTACACAGGAGTAGAGAGCAGACATTTGAGGACAATGTCTAACAGGAAGTCCTAAGACCAAACAAAAAAATGAGCCAGAAAGAATGCAGGAAACAAACAGTCCCCTCTATCCCCAAACCCACTTTATCCCTAAAACAGGACAGGATGCTCTGGAAAAAAGAACAGGGGCACTCAAATAATAACAATGTCTTGGAAATTTAAAATATGGTTGCTGAAATTCAAAAGACCAGTAGCCGAGCCTGGCCTGCTCACGCAGCGAGCAGCGCTGAGGACTAGGGGCCAACCCCCCTTCCCCATGGAATTCCCTTGAGCTGATTCCCTTGCTAGCCTGACGCCCACCAAGCATGAGGTCAAAGTAAGATGCTCTCAGACCTGTGAGGGGTCTCACTATCTATTCCCACATGACAGACCACTCCAAAACTTCATGACAGTAAAACAGTTCCACACAGGGCTTGGCGACTTGGCTGTCTCATGGGGCTGTTCTTCGAGGGTCTTGCTGGGCTTCCAGTTGGGATGACAGAAGCCTCTCTCCCGGTGACCTCACTTGCTATAGCAAGGCCTCCCCCACGGCAGAGGGTCCCCAGAGCAGCAAGAGCGAGGTCAAGGCCCAACATACAAGCATTCAAGCCTCTATTGCCAACGTTATTAAAAAGCCATGGGCTCAAGTCATGCCAAGGCTAGCCCAGAGTCCAGGGCGAAGAGAGGGGCCCCGCCTGTTGATGAGAAGAGGGCAGAATCACGTTGCAGAGAGGCAGGAACCCAGGAGTGGAGGGATTTGTGGCCATTCTAGTGCTCACAGATTTGAGTTTCCTCTCACCCCCCTTTCTGAGGACCTTACTTGAGATGCATTTGCATTGAACAAGGGAGGGAGCTAAGAAAGAGGAGGTCATGCAAACAGGGACTCCAGGAGCAGTGGCGGGCATGGGGGGTGGGGTTTGCAGTACCCAGATGGCATGGGAAAGCTTAGAAGGATCTGAGCCCGTCACGTAAAAGTAGTGTGGCCTTGGGCAAGCGCCAGTCTTCATGCCTCAGTTTCCTCACCTATAAGGAGAGGATAGCAGTTGTCCTTACAGCACCGTTGAATGAAATGTTCAATACATTATTTTTAAATAAACAAGAACGTGGAGATGCATTGGGTAGAAAAGCCAGGCTGTGGGATGGTCTCTTCTGTGTGCAGTGGGAGAGAAGCCAGATGCTCAGCTGCGCCGGACATGCCGCCGTCCTGCAAGAATCTTAACGACCCAGCTAAGGGGGGCTGGGAGGGGAGGAGTGAGGTGGGAGGAAGGATCACACTGGATACCTTGTTTGTTGTTTGATTTTGTTTTAATTTTAAGAAAATTATGTGTTTTACATTTTAAGAAAAGAGCTAAGGCAGGTGGAAGGATACAGAGGGGATGACCAGATAAGGGTACTTCAAGAACAGGGACATGATGGGAGGGGCCCCACCAGCCCTGGCTCTGGCCACCACCCTGCCATTATGACCTCCTTGGCTGTGCTCAGGCCTTTGTGACAGGTGCCCCTGAGTCAAACCTATGAGCCGTGACACTTAGAGTTCCCTCAGTAAGAGGGTGGCAGGTTGGGCCAGGCTAGAGCCTGGAACTGGGGTCGGGAAGGGGTCACAGGGAGGTATGGAAGGTACCAAAACCCTGGGACCCTGTGGCCGCACCCACCCCCAGTGCTCCCAACCCTCAACTTCAAGCAGCCATGGAGGATGCCTAGACCCACCCTGCCAGGGATTTGTAAGGTGGCCCTGCCTGGTGCCTCTCAACTCCACTCACTTACTGGAATCTGCCAGGGCTTTCCCAGCCCCAGGGGCAGCGGGCAGGGGGCCCAGGGTAGGCAGTGAGGTACCTGGGAGTTTTATTGCAAATGAAGAGGGAGAGATGCAACGACAGAGACCAAGAGACCCAGCAGTGGTGAGACAAGGACAGACAGAAGCAGGGTTGGAGTGGGGCTGGCCCCTGAACTCAGGAAAAGAGCAGAGGGTACCCAGGCAAGGGGGAGCCCCCACCTTGGAGCCCAGACCCTGCCCATGCCCGCCCCTGCCTCCGGAGACAGGGACCCAGGCCTCACCCAGGGCAGCCTCCCCCCAGCTCCAGAGCACACCCCTGGGGCCAACAGAACAGTCCTTCCTCCAGCTGGAGCAGGAGAACCAGAATTTGGTGAGTGAAGCGTCCACCTCCAAGGCCGCCAGGCTGTCCCACCAGGCTCTGGCCCATCTAAACAATGGACTCGCAGCTGTTTCTGGACCTCCCAATCCCCATGCCCTTCTCCTCTACCCTGAAGCCCCTACCCCAGCCCCAGTTGCCTCAGTCTCCTGTCCAAAAAGCAGCTGTGATAGGCAGTTCTTTCTTTCTGCCCCCCAACCCTAGAAAAGGCAGAACCAGAACCTGCGGGAACAGCTGGGGGCCCTTCTGGGACCAGGGCAGCAGTTCCTGCCCCTGTGCCCAGAGCACTCAAGCTGCACAGCCCTGGCCTGGGTAAGTGCAGGGCAGCAGCCCAGCCCTAGCAGGACCTCGCGTGGCTGTCAGGAATGACCCTGGGGCTCCATGCTCCACAACCCCCACTCCAGCTCCCAAGCAGTCCATAACCATAGATGCTACCCACGCCCGTGGGGCTGACCCAGGGGCTCTTCCACAGCCCCCTGAGCAGGCTGGTATCCGGCCCCTGGAGGACAGGGCACCTTTGCAGCTGCTGCGGCGGGAGCTGTGCCGGGGGGAGGAGTCCTTCGTGCAGCAGTCCCAGGTGGGCACCTGGAGCTGGGCCAGTGGAGATGTCCTTCATGCAGCAGTCCCAGGTGGGTGGAGGAGAAGGAGCTGACGACCTGCTGGACCTGCCTATGCCCACACTGTGCCCCCTCCCCCAGAACGAGCTGCAGCAGATCCGATTGTCATTTGAGAGGAAGAAGATGGCCATTACTGAGGTGCCAACCTGGCCAGGGTGGGAGGGGCTTTGGGGGACCCACATGGTGGGGCACATCCTCTGGGCATGACCCAGCCTTCCTTCACAGGTGTGGGATGGTGTGGCCGAGGTACACATGGCCCTGAACAACCAAGCCACTGGGCTTCTGGTAGGTCCACAAAGGGCGATACTCAGAGGATGAGGAAGGCAGAACGGTGGTTAGGGAGGTGAGAGGCAGGGGAGTGTGGCAGGGAGGTCAGGAGTATAGGACCCTTCACCTCCTCTGCCCCCAGAACCTCAAGAAGGACATCCGGGGTGTGCTAGACCAGATGGAGGACATTCAGCTGGAGATTCTGGGGTGATGTTCTGGGCTGGGGTGGGGAGGGGCCTGGCTGAGCTGGGATGGGGCAGGTGTCCTGGTCAGGATGGGGTGGATCAATCCCTAACCCCTCCCCAGTTCCACAGCACCACAGCAGGGGGCCCGCCGGGCTGAGGCAGGGAGTGCACGTGGCCCTGACTGTGGGACCCCCACCCAGGGATCGTGCCCAGCGCCGCACCCAGGCCAGGAAGGAGCAGCAGATGGCATGCGCAGTGGTGAGCCCCCCACCCCTTGCCCAGTCTCCCACCCTGGAGGAATGACTCGGGGAGGGGAGAAGTGGGCTTCAATGAAGGAGGCCCCAGGGTGGGAGCCCCTCCAAGAGCCAGGTGACCAGAGTCATCCGGGAGATGTGTTTGAGGGTGCCTGTCCTGGGCTGGGGGAGCAGGAACATACAGTACAGGGACCCCCACAGGGGGCAGGCTCTGATCCATCCCACCCCCCCACTCCCGCAGAAGGCAAGGCCCCAGCTGGGATGTTCCAAGGGCCTCAAAGGCCAGCTCTGGTAGGTGGCCGTGTGAGCTTGCGGACAGAGCCCAGTCCTCCAGGACCATCCCAAGAGCGCCCCCACCCCCTGACCACCACCGCCCACAGGCTGCTGGCCCTGAGGCTGCTGCTGGGCTCCCTGCTGGCCTGCACCGCCGCCTACGTGTACGTGGTGGACCCTGTGCCCTTCGAGGGGCTGGTGCCCCCACTGCTGAGCCGCGCCGCTGTCTGGAAGCTCCGGGCCCTTCTGGGCCCATTCCTGCGCCTCGAGGTGGACGACTTCCTGCCCTTCTAGGCCAGAGGCTTGGCGGTCCCAGCGAGGAGGAAGCCAGTCGGCCAACGTGGCCCCAGGTGCCCAGCGGTCATGCCGGCCCCTGTCCACAGCATTGCCGAGCACCTTCCCTGCCAGGAGCCACAGAGAAGGGTGGAGGTGGGATCTGTCCTGAGGGCTGGGCCTGCAGCTGGACATATAGTGGTGACACACACAGCGTGTGAGATGTTTCCATGGTAATGGGGACAGGAGGTTCTGCTACATCCCGAGGCTGATCTCACAGTGGGGGTCCCTCAGGGTGGCACCCTTACCTTGGCCCTCATGCCCCATCTGCCAGCTAGACTGCAGCCCCTCCACAGGAACCCCCCAGCCTACCCCGGCCACCTGGAGGGCTCTGAGCAGAGGGTGTCACAAGAGGATCTCCACTGAAAGTGATGACCGGGGCTCCTCAGGCCTCTTCCCTCATCAGGGGTCACATTCTCAGCCTGAATCTGCTGACCCTCTGACCTCATACTCGTGTCCTCACACCCACCTCCCAGCCCAGCACCCCCACACCCTGCTCCTGTTTCCTCCCTAACCCTGGGTCCCTATCTAGTCCAGCCTCCTGGTACTGCCCCAAGGCTTGGAGGACAGGGTTATCATGTTGGCGGACAGAGCCATGGCGGTAAACACCAAAAATTTTATTTAGGGCATTAAATGGGACAAGGAATACCTTTTAGAGCATAGAGAATAGCTTTGTGGCTTGTTCACCCCCAAGTGGGTGCTGCTGAGGCAGGAAAGGACGGGCCTGGGCCCTGCCCTGCCCCTGGGGGCAGCCAGGCCCAACTGGCTGGGGACTGCAGGGCTGTGGGCAGCAGGGCCCAGGGCACCCCCAAGTGGGCATCTTGGAATGAAGGAGTGAAGACTGCCTGGGCAGGGCCTGGGCAGAGCCAGCTAGCCACGCTGTGTGGCCAGGTCTCTCCCCACCCTGGCAGGGCTTGGAGGGTTCAGCAGGCTGGCTACTCCAGGAGGTTAAGGCATCTCTGTTCATGTGCTGGGTTTGGGGAGGAGGGAGTGCAGTGACCTGCAAGGGCAACCTGAGACCCCCACCCCAGCCCAACCAGAGGCCTGGACTCCTGGGGCAGAAGTGGCATCTAAAGTGCTTAGTCAGGCAGGGAGGTCAGGGTGACGGTGTGACACCTGGGGTACTGAACTCCCTGCAGCAGGTAGGGACTTCCTGAAGTAGGTAGGCACAGGGTCACGGGCCCTACTGGGCTGGGAGTCAGTCCTGGTGTGGCTGGTAGAGAGGGGACCTCCAGGCCACTGTCTTCCTAGGCTGGGTTGTCTCAGGCCCAACAGATGCCTACTTGGTGTCCCGTTCAGGCCCCGAGAGTCTGGGGAAAAGGCTAGAAGCGGCCATATGCAGGCTGCACATAGCCCCTCGGGAGGACACCCCAGCGGCAGGGCTCCAGGGAACCCGCAATGGTGGGCGGTCCTCAGGGAGGCCAAGGTGGCACAGGTGCAGGCCGGGAGGCACCCTGGGCGGGCCACGCCGCCCCCATCCATGGCTGCAAGTGCCGATCCGCCCCCTGTGGGCCGCAGCGTCCCGTGAGAGAGAAGCAGAAAGATGGAGGTCAGCATGGGACATAGCTGCCCAGTGTGGGGTCCATGGCCCTGACCCCCTAATCTCTGCTCCGCTATCTCAGCCCTGAAAAACTGTACATTCCCAATGCCTCCTCCCCTGATGTTTAACAGGTAGAGGTAGGGGGTGGCTCAGCAAGTGCAGCAGCAGGACATGGCAACAGTCCCCACAGGATCCACAGTCAGCCGGCAGCCCTGTAGGAACCCCCTACTCCATCTCCCCTAAGTCCTTGGGTTCCTGGGGGATCCTAGGGCAGCTGTAGCCCCAGCTTTTCTCCAAATGCCATGTTACTGCCAGGGATGATGCAGATCCTGGGGAGCCACGAACTTGTTAGCCAAAGACTCATGGGCCAGTCCCACCTCCCAGGCTCCAATTCGGCTTACGTCAGCGGAAACGCCCACACGAAATGTCTGACCCCATACTGCCAGCCGCCACCACCTTTCCTGGAGCCTGACCGGCTCGGCCCCCAACCCCGGAGCTCCTGAGTTGCAGCCACAGCCCTGGCCTTGCTCAAGGAAAGGATAGAAATGACTCTTGTTCTTTTTTTTAATAAAATTATAGATATATAGATGTAGATATAAAAACATAAAACAGATACAACGCAAGCAGACGCTGCTGTGTGCTTACTCTCGGGTCCCTGGTGTCAGGTAGGACTCAGACCCCCTTCCCATGTGCTTCCCACGCAGGCGCCAAGGCTATACTGGCCCAGCTCTGATGCCTCGGGGCAGGGACTCTCGTTTGGCGGGAAGAGACTCCTGGTCTCAGAGTCCCTGTGGCAGCATCCGGCCTGTGCCTGCTCCTACCTGCCCCCATCACCTCCCACAAGAGCATAAAGCAAAGGTTAAGGCTTCAACGACAGCGAGTTTCCCGGCAGTGGGGGCAGCAGGGGCCCGAGCTTTAACACATGGCAGCTCAGCGCAGACACGGGGACACGCCCACCAGCTAGGCCAGACGGGACACACGGAGCTGGGACCCCACCCACAGCTGGTGGTCTATTTGTCTGTCTGTCTACCTGTCCATCAGAACCCAGAGCAGTCCTGGAGCTGGGTGCTTGAGGGCCAGGGCTGGGTTCCCTGCAGAAGAATCGGCCTCACCAAGCTACAAGCCTCCAGCCGGTCCCTGAAAGGCAGCGGGTTAGGAGCAGCCGGGTGGCAGGCCCTTGGTCCAGAAGACAGCCAGGGGCCCAGGTCTCTTTGTCCATCTCTGGGCCACAATGACCTGTCTGCAAGGGGAGTGGGTGGGGGTTGGCCTGGAGTCAACTTCCGGTCCCCTTCAAGACCCCAACTCGTGGAAATGGGCTCCGACACATCCTATAGCCGGTGGCCCTTGGCCTGGCCACGCCCTGGTGAGCAGATAAGTGGACAGACAGGCGGAGGACAAGGGACAGACTCGTGGTGGTGTGGTTGTCTTTCCCGCTGATGCATCCACACCAGGCATGGGCCTGCCTCCTCTGCCAGGGCAGAGAAGTCAGGAGGGGGGAACAGCTGCTGGGGGGTCCTGGTCCCCGTAGTGCCACAGTGGATGGGTGGCAGTCAGTCCTCACACCGAGATCTCGTACGTGGTCCCACCCACGCCGGACACCTTCTTAACAAGTGTGTGCCGGGCAGGGCTGGTGGAGGGCCCCGGGGGGCCAGTGGCAGGCCCTAGGCGGGCCAGGCCCGGGGACTGTCCGTTAAGCTTACTTGGGGGGTTCTTCAGCTGAGGGTGGTCCCTGCATCAAAACAAGCACATACATGCACATACACAGTCAACACGGGACCATGGCAGGACAGAGGCCAGCAGAGGCAACAGGACAGATGACACAGATGGAGCCCTGTGTAGCCCCTGCCTCTGAGCTCAGTAAGTCCCACTCAGAAAATGGTGCAGAGCCTGCAGTGGGAGGGCTGTGCTGTCACAGGACAGACAGACAGATGTCAGAATGGCTGTCATACTGCACCCCCCACCCAGGTCCCTTGGTCCCTCCAGTTGGCATAGACCACAAGCAAAGGGAGGCTAGATGGACACCGGCCGGCTGAGCCCCCCGCCCTGCCCTGTCTTGGTAGCCTAAGCTGGAGAGCCCAATGGTGATCGTGCAGCCCCTTCCCTGTTCCCTGTTAGGAAAAAGACGGGCCACCCTCCTGCCCCAGGACTGCCCAGCAATGACCTCGCTGCCCAAGCAGTGAAGGCAGGAGCCACTCCCTCCTTCAGCTGCCGCCCTGCCTCTCTGTTCAACCCACAATGGCCAGGACCAAGCTGTCATTCAAGGCAGCTGGGGGATGCCTTGATGATGCTACTGCTCCCAGCACAGGACCTGCACACAGCAGGTGCTCTCTCCTTGGACTTGGACCTGACCTGCCAGGCAAGTCACTCGGGCATCCTCAGTTACCCACCTACTGAGGGGACCCGCAATTGGCCTGCCCCTCCAGTCCCAGTTTCCCCATCACTGAGTAGGGACGCCCCTGCTTTCAGGAGCTGAGTGGCACGTTGTGCTATGGGGTAATGTCCCCCACACTCAGCCTCCTGGACAGGGATAGTGACACCATCTCCCAAGGAAGAAGCCCTGGGGTCCTCCACTCAAGGGTCTGAGCTGACGAGGGGCGAATGTGGGGTGCTGGGCTCCAGATGCAAATCCTCCCACACCCCAGGACATGGCCAGGGCATTCTTGGAGCTGGCCAATCCTCCAAGAAGCCTCCAAGGCAGGGGGAACCCTCCCCACAGGTGGCCACAGGCCTCCTGGACAACCCGCATGTTCTCAGCCAAGAGGCCCCCCATAGGCGGCCAGACGCCTGCTCCGTATGGGGAAGCCCACAGAACCCCCAGCACCCACCTCTGCGTGGCCAGTGAGGGCGGTGGCTCCGGGAGCTCCGTGTGGATGAAGGCGACAGCTTTGGGGCCCATGTAGGAGGGTGAGCGAGGAGTGCTGGGAGGGGAGGGTGGGCCCTGGCGCAGGGGAGACCTCTGAGAGGCACTGCCTGGCCGGGGCCCCAGGGCGTTGTTGTTGGCCAGGTCAGCCTGCAGGGAGGAGGAAGAGGTCCGAGGCGCCCGACTAACAACGCTTGACAGCGAAGACACAGATGTCTGCAGTGCGGGGTTACGGGCACCCCTGAAGCTGGGGCCAGCCACCAGGTCGTCTCTGGAACCATAGTGTAGCGCAGGGCCGCGAGGGCCCTCGGAGAGCACATTGGCCTGTTGCAGGCTGTAGGAGCTGGGGGCATCGTAGACGCCCGAGTCGCCAAAGAGGGAGTCAGCCTGAGAGCGCAGCAGCCGCTCACGCTCCTCTCTGTCCTTGCGCTCCTGGATGGAAGCCATGATGGTCCTGGACAGGTTGTCATAGCGCACAGGCGAGGGCTCCCTCGGCCGGGGGCCCAGCACGGGGCTGAAGCTCTGGGGCGGGGGCCGTGGTGGGTCGCCAACAGCCCCAGGGTGCAGATAGGGCGAGCGATAGCTGGTCACACCAGCCGAGGGATGGGCTGGGCATGCGTGGCCACCAGGTGAGCCGGGGTTAAGCAGGCTGTCATAAGACAAGCTGCCATTGCGGTTGGGCAGCGCATGGGGGGCAAAAATGCTGTGATGGGGTGTTGGGGGCCCACCCTCCGAGCGCAGGGGCTGTAGGGCTATATGGTTCCCGCCCCGCCGGCTTGCAGCCTTGAGGCTCAGGGAGCGCAAGGCCCCTGCGAAGGTGTCAGAGGCGCTGAGGGGTGGGGATGGTGGGTAGGCTGTGTGCAGGCCACCGGCTGTGTAGTCAGGGAGGTCCAGGCTGGGTTCCGATGTGAAGTCGAGGCTATGGATGCTATCCTCCCCCAGCGCCAAGGAGTCAGGGCCCGAAACCTGTGGGGAGAGAGAGTACACGTCGGCCACTGCCCACCCACCACACCTGCCCAGCTACCAGGTGCTCTGTGCCCACATGGAGGCTACAATTCTGGTGACAGCAAGGTAGTGGCAGGTGCAACTGACAAGCTGCCCCCAGAAGTTCTCTATCCCCTGACCATACCACCTGTTCCTTGCCCACCACAGAAGGAAGTAGGGGCAGGGTGGAGCAGAGCAGTGGCTCCAGGTGGTGACTCCCCAGGGAAGGATGTGTCCCAGCTCACACTCCTGGGGGTGGGGAGCACAGGGGCAGCCTCAGGAGCTGGACCCTGAGGAGACATAATAACTACACAGTGACCAGGGCCCTCCCCCAGGCACCCCACCCCTGAGGGTCAGGGTGTTGTGAGGCCATAGGTGGCTGCTGTAGATACCCAGAGGCATGTCCTTGGAGCTCACTCAGCCTAGGGAGCAGCCACAGCAACAGGGAGGAGGGGCTTCTTTGATTCTGTGATTTGAGGCGTATAGGCTTGGGCTCTGGCCAAGAGCCTGGGAACCTCAAAACCCCCAGCAGGCATGGGTTGTAACAAATGTGGCCTCAGGGCACTTGATCAACTCCAAATACTTTGTGGGATCCAGGACAATCCCAGGAAGGTGACCCGGGCCAAGGCACCTAAAGCTCCACCCCTCCATCCCAAGGAGGGCTACTGCACACTGGCCAGACTAGTGGGCCCTGAGAGGAAAGGTGGGGTAGGTTATTGGTTCTGAGGGGAGGGCCTTCATGGGGTGTGGGCAGGGTCTAGGTGTGTTGGTCCAGCCACAGGCGGCCGTGAAGGAGGGCAGGCAGCCTGGGCAGGCTCAGGGAAGTCCTGGGAATTCCGCAGGCTGTCTAGGACTGCTGACTGCTCCACAGTGAGCTTAGAGCACTTATACAACTCAGGGAAATAAATGTGCTTTCTCAAATAATTTCAGATTCTTTTGAAGCCTTCCCGTGGGCCTTACAGAGTGACTAATGGTGGAATTCCAGGCATTCTGGCACACACTGCTCCTGGGGGCAGCCGCCTACTTAAGCCAGCGGGCAGTGCAGCCAAGGGAGGGGGGCTAGAACTGCCTGTGCTAGTCCCTCCCTGCCACCCTGCCCTGCTCCCCTCTGTCACCCCCAGCTGAGGTCCCTGCAGCGTAAGGTCCTGCTGGCACCTCTATAATCCAGAAAGGTCTTCTGGGGGGTGAGGCCTCTGAGGGTGGGGTCTCTGGGGTGGGAAGCCCCCCATCAGAGCCAGGCTTCCTTACCTGCTCTCCTGGCCCACAGAAGGGTGCCTTGGGACCAGTGGGAAAAGTGGGCCGGAACTTATACATGGCAGGTGTCGGGGGGTTGGTCCTCTGTGCCGACAGGGCGCTCTCTAGGGGAGATGAATCATGCATGTTCAGGTTGGGGTCAATCTGTGCCCCTTCCCATCTGGCCAGCCCCACCTCACCAGCACTGCCAGGGCGTGGGGTCTGCCGGTCACCGCCGAAAGTGACAGTCTCCGCCTTTGGGGGCAACGGTGGCCCCAGGTCCAGTGGCTTCTCATCCAGCTGGTCCAGGCTGCCCTTGGACTGGGAGTGGGCATTGTCAGTGGTGGGTAGGGTGCAGACCAAGGGTGGGGCTTAACTGGAGACTCCTTCCTAGGGCCCTGGGACCTAGATTCTTCCCCAGAACCCACCCAATTCCTCCCCCTTCCGTTCTTCTAGTCCCCTCCAACCTAGCTGCTTCCCACCTCCAAGAGTCTGACCCTTACCCCATCCCCTACCCACCCTAGGGCCCCCACCTTGCTGTGGCCCAGGCCAGCCTTCAGCCCATTGTCGCTAAGCTTGACCTTGAGGGGTGCAGCTCGCTCCAGGAGCTCAGGTCGAAAAAAGGGAGGCTTCAGGCGAGTGGCAAGTGGCAGCCTAGGTGGCTCCACCACATACCTGTGCCAGAGGAAGAGGGGTCAGTGGCCAGGGCAGCCCAGCCGGAACACACACCAAGGGCAGGGCCGGCCCCACCTGCCAAGGACAGAAGTGGACCAAGCTCAGGGTCCGCAGCTGCCCACCCCCATCAAGTATTTCCTCCTGATGAAACCCAGCAGAGGCCCCCTTGACACCCCAACCAGGACCTCACCGGGGAGCCAGGGGGCTGCACAGCACATGCTCCACGTTCCCATAGCAGCCTCGGGTGAAGGGGTTCACGCCCCCGCGAAACTTCCCTGTCACCTGTGGACACGGGACCCCTCAGCCAGCCTGGCCACCCAGGGTCCAGGCCAAGGTGGGCAGAGGAACAGGCAAGGACAGCTGGGATTTCTCATGGGCTGGGCAGGGTCAGCCCAGGGATGCCCCCACCCAGGTCACCCCAGCCTGTCCCTATAGGAAGCTGTGGAATTTCTGAGCCCTGAGTCACTGGTGGCTGTAGTGGCATGACCCCACACCCCAAGCCCCACTGGGGTATCCAGGGCCAGAGCTTCCCCCACTGCAACTACACAGGCCACCTCAGCCAAGGGCCCCTGCAGCCCTGCTCCGATCTCCCACCCCCTGCCCCCAGGGTCCCTGTGCAGCCTTGGCCCTCTTGGTACCAGGGAACCCCCATCCTCAGCACTGTGTGCCCTACCCAGGGTCTGCACCTGCTCATTGGTAGTGCGCCCCCGAGTGACCAGCACCACGTGGAAGCCGGTGAGGCCGATGACAGGGATGAAGAAGAGGCCAGCCACACACATGACAGCCATGCTGGCCCGTTAAGGCCAACGGCCATGGGCGAAGACACGGAGCAGGTGCCTGCAGACAAACTACCCACCCACCCAGGGAGGGCAACCCACCCTGTGTGGATTCACAGGCAGCTGACCCACCCCTCTGAGCCTTGGCTGGCCCTGTGAATGGTGCCCCCAGTCCACAATGCCTTTGTGGTTGGGCAAGGATACGTGATAGTGGTGTGGGCAGCTCCCAGCCCCTCCGCGTGGTTCAGCACATAGACCAGGCCGAAGGCGACGACGCCCACCATGTGCGCACTAAGCGACAGCAGGAACAGGAAGAAGTAGCGGTAGTTACGACGCCCAATGCAGTTGTTGACCCAGGGGCAGTGGTGGTCGAAGTCCTGGGCAGGAGCAGCGTGTCAGGGTATATGGCAGACAGGGTGGGGGGAGGCCACGAGGGGGAGGGAGGAGGCCGGTGGGGAGGGCAGGGGGTCACCTCTACGCAGTTGTCGCAGACGCTGCAGTGGGAGCAGCGCGGTGGGCGGTAGAAGTGGCAGGTGGCACACCACTTCATACGGACCTGGATGCCCCGCACATCCACATTCTTGTACAGCGGGGCCCGGAAGTCGTCTTCCTTATCCTCGTCCTCATCCGCTGTGGGCCGGGGTCAAGGTGGGCAGCAGGAGAGTGATGCCCCTGGCAGGAGAACCCCTCCCCGATCTCTGCCAGCCCGCCCACCAGGACCCCCACCCCCGCCCCAAGGCTCTCCATCAGCCACTCACACAGCGACAAATGTGAGCAGGCGATTTGCCCCAGCATAGGCCCCTACCTCGGGGGAAGATGCCAGGGTCCATGAAGGTGGCCATGCTGAAGTTGGCCAGGACAAAGACGAAGATGATGCCATTGTAGACAGGGACAGCTGGGGACACAGCTCGTGTCAACCATGGGCACCTGTTGTACAGCAGGGCAGAGCTGGGTCTGGGGGTACAGCGGGTGGGTGAGGAGGGGACTCGGACAGAGGAATTAGGCATGTCCGTGCGTGTGCAGGGCTCTGAGGCCACAATCAGTGTGCAAGCATGGCAGGCAGCAAGGCCACTGCTGTCACGGGCCCATCCACATCCATCAGCTTGCTATTCCTTTGCTCAGCCACCTGGGGCTGTGCACGCTGTTCACAGTGAGCGGACTCCATGTGCCAACTCTGACCCTGGCCAGGTGGTTGTTAGGAATTCAACTCACAGTTGAGGAAACTGAGGCTTAGGAAGGCCCACAGGCCTGGAGTGGCACCATTTCCGAGGGGTGGCCAAAGCCCACCCACATCCTCCCACGCCACCTGCCATCTTCCCTGGGCTGCCCTGCCTTGTGGGGGACAGACTGGAAACAGAAGCCCAGGAGGGAGATGAGCCCATTCCGCTCATGTGCCATGATGGACAAAGAGAGGCCAGTGGCCTGTCAGGCAGTTCAGGCCACCCCCAGTCCTTAACCCAGACCTGTCCCCAGCCCAATGGGGCCCTGTCAGCAGGGAGATTCTGGGGTATGAAGAGCCCCAATCCTCGGTCAGTAAACCCAGAGCAGGAGTCAGTTCTGTTCTTCGCTGAGGGGCGGGGTCTCAGTGTCTGAGCCACTGGGTCACCTTACTCTCCACATGACAGTATAGATACTTGGAGACTCTAGAAAAGCATGATGCACCCATCCCTTCACCATCTCTCAGTACCCTTCAGTACTTGGCTCTCCAAAGCTGCCCCCTCTTCCAGGAAGCCTTCTCAGATTCCTGGTGCCCTGTAAGGGTCATACACACTTCCCTGATGGGCACTCTGCCACCGAGAATGTCTTCCTCTTGGGACCTGACCAGAGCCCCCTCTGTGGAGATCCACCAGTCCCTGGGCATATGGCCTGTGGCTCCCTGCCCCGACCTTGCAGCAGGTTCCTGAGTCTATCCACTGGGTTTCCACCAAGGCCCTCTGGCCTCATGCTCACCACCTCTCCCATGGCTCCTAGCTGCTGTGACAAGCACAGATGTTCAAGGGGTTTGCTCCCCTCCCCGTGCCAAGGCCCACTGTGGAGTTGGGGGACTGTTGGGGACCCCCCACAGCAGCCCTGACCATGAGGACAGGGCACTGTGGCCACCAGCAGGGTAAGCAGTGCCCACAGCCTTGCCCGCCACCCAGGGCTGGCTGGCCACACTGGCGCACCCACGCCTGCCTTGGCCAGGAGCCAGCCCCACCACCCCAGCAACCACCTCCATGGCAGCAGAACTTCGCTATTTTTAGTGGAAAGCAAGAGGCTATTTAAAGATTCCCTTCCCAGGCAGCACACTTGGCGCCTGGAGCCTGAGTTGCCCCTTCCTCTTCTCCAGGACCACTGTAGAGGTGGATACATGGCCTGCGGAGAGGGCGCCCTCGGCTGGGAGGGGTTCCTCACCACCCCTTTCCCAGGCAGCCCGGAGTCCCCACCAGTAGACGCCTTCCACACTCCCCATCCCTGTGTGCTGAAGCCTGGCATACAGACGGTGCTCAATGTGTGTCTGTGGCCTCCAATCCAATCCCATTTAGCAAAGCGACAGTGGGCCCAAGGCATGGTCTGCCCAGCAAGGCAGGGGTGGGGGCACAGACCCAAATTCCAGTGCGGACAGGTTCTCCAGACATGCCTAGGACCCAGTGAGAGGTGGGGCACCTCGGATCCCTTTCAGGTCATGTGAGCCAACTCCCCATGGTGCCTTCTGGAAGGGGTGGCCACATAATCTGTACAAAATGAAAATATAGGCTCCCTGTTTAAAGAATATGAAGAATTTCAAGACAGTGACAGGAGAGCATTAAAGCAAATGCAGGCCCTCACACACCTGTGCAGTTTGAGGGTCAGGAGAGGCAGCCTGTTCTGAGAAAGGAAGAGGCTGAGAGGACCGGGGTGCACTGGGGCCGGCTGAGGACAAGCGGAGGTGCAGACATGGGACAGAGCAAGTAGGTGGGCACTGAAGGCAGGGGGACACACAGGCGGGGCAGGGGGAATTGGAGGGGCCCTACCCACCATTCTGTCCCAGTTTCACTGGTGAAAACTCAAGTCCCACTGCCGACCTGCCCTGCATGGTGAAACATGCATTCCACCCTCCCAGTTGTGTTGGGTAGCACCACCTTTCTTCTGTCCTCCCCATTTTATAGACAAGGAACTTGACACATACCCAATGCTTTTGGGCAAGTCTATGTCTGAACTGGGGTTTGAACCATTACATAGGCTAGCAGAGACTGAGCCCCATGGGCACCCCCACCCCCGTGCTGACCAGAGCTTCTGTTGACCTCAGGCACCCTGTACTGCTTTCCCCCACTGAGCCTTGATGAACCCTCAGGCTGGAGAGGCGGCAGCTGTGCGGACTGAGGCCACGTTTGGAAATCTGCACGGTGACGGGGCAAAGCTTGCAGTGAGGCTCTGGGATGCACATACCGAGGAGGGCAGGGCCTTAGCTGGTGTTGGGCAGGCTCAGGAGGGGTACTGGTCCTCCAACTGGGGCCTGAGCCATTGCCTCTCCACCCACTATCTCCAACACCCCAGGCTTGACTCACAACCAGGATTAGATACTCCCATGCATTCCTGCCCCCCAGGTGGCCTTTACTACCAGGCTGTGCCATAAGGGGGACTCAGGCCTAGGTCATGTCTAAGTGGATGGCTCATAGGCCAATGCTGCCAAGACCTAGAACTCAGCCACCGTGGGAAACGTGTAAGCTAAAGGAGGAAAGATGAAAGAGCCCATGCGGGCACGTGCACAGACACATACATACAGGGACACATGCACGCACACGTGTGCAATACGTATGCAAACATGCTCCATCCAAAACATATATGTGAATACATGTGCACAGTGCACAAGCATATACAGAGACACACGTGCATACATAATCGCACACAAAAGGCACATGTACACGCACACACACAAACCTGTGCCAACATGCAAGACACACACATGTATAAACGTTAGTGTGTGTAGATATGCACACTTTTGCACACAATAGAACATCTGCATGAACACATATACACATGACCATGAAGGCATACCTGCACAAACACAGATGTATGAACATGTGAACACACAGACATGCAGATGCACCCCTCCTCCCACTGACCCCAAGTCTGCCCACCCTGGGCTCAGCTGCCTCACACTGCCCTTCCACCTCTGGGCTTCACTCTGCTCCCTGTGGACTGGGCAAGCATGAGGACATGTGAGGACATGTAAGCTTCAGGCAGAGTGTGGCAGGCAGCACTGCTCAGTCTACCTTGAGTCTGCCCTAGCCCCCAGGAATGACACCCTACTCCCACCCAGCTACGCAGAAGTTGGCCGCTCCCTGCTGGCTACAGCCTCACTTCAGGCCAGGGCAGGCCTGGGTGGGGTGGCCCAGCTGAGGCTCCTAGCCCTCCTCCATGCCCAGCCCCTCTCCTGAGTGTCAGGGTCACACATCAGTACCATGAGCCCGACCCGTGTCAGGCCTCGAGTCCTGGGAAGGCGGGGAGACACTACCCAGGGAGGGTGGAGGGTTCTGCAGGGGCAGCATGTGCACCACAGCTAAATGTGGAACGGAAAATTTTAACTCAGACGTTTTCATTTAAATCAGGTTCTTCATTAACACTGTTTGTGCTCACACACAGGGGCACCGGGGACCAGACGATCTGCAGCTATGCTGCCCTGATCAGGCCAGGCAGGGCCTCTGGCCACGTGCACCTACCTATCTAATCCCTACAGACATCTGAGTAAAGGGAGAAACTGAGGCTCAGGGGGCCAGGGTTTACCCAGGCCACATGCGACCAGTTCTGGCAGGAGGCTCACACCAAGTTTACCCTCCTCCGCATGTGGCCAGAGTCTCCTCCGTCCTACCATGGCTGACCCGGTCCTGGGCTGGACCTCCCACTATCCCAGGCTGGGCCTTGCTTCCTGACTGGGCCTCTGAGCATGGGGAGGGCTCAGGCCCATCCTGAGAACCAGCCCCAGCATCCCAGAAGTCAGCTCACCGGCCCCAGACAGAGACAAGACAGCCCAGCCCAGCCCCAGGCATTGGTATTCTGCCAAGCAGCCTGGCTCTCTTACATTCAGAGAGTCCCTCTTGCTTCTCCAAAGTGGCTTTTGGAGGAATAAGGAGCAGAGGCCTGGCCTGGGGACTCTTGGATACCATCCTCCAGCACCTGACCCATCCTGGCACTGAGCCAGTGTGAAGGACTTCTAAGGCCCAGGTGGACACAACCAGATCAGGAATCTAGGAAGCCTTCTTAGAAGAGGAGGGCTGCTTGGAACTTGCCCTGTGGTGTGCTCTCCATCCTCAGAGGGGGAATGCTCCACCTCCTGGCATCCTTCCCATACCCCAGACTCACTTAGCAACATGTCTAAATGTCCTGCTGGTCCCAGCCCCCTCAATGAGCCCAACCAAGGGAGGGGTCCTTTGTCCTCCAGGTCCCCAGCTCCCTAACCTACATGACAGTACAAGCTGTTGCCTGTGTGGACCTGCCCCAAAGGAGACAACTCATATTTACTGAGTAAAGACAGGGGGCCTGGGGCATCCAGTGAAGTCCAAGGAGCAAAGGCAGAGAAGACAGAACCCTGTGGGCCCAAGGGTAGGGAGAGGGCAGAGTGGCTGCTCCCCCCTAGCATATGTCTGAGCCTGCAGAAACAGGGCAGAAACATAGGTACTAGGGTGATGAGAGGCCAGTCCCAAGAAGGAGACCACCTGGACCCCTCCTTGCTGGGAATCGGTACATTGTGCTGGTTACAGTGGGCCTGGCTGCCCCACAGAGCCCCTTCTCAGGAACCCAGCTGCCAGAGCAGAGGCAGACCAGGGTCCATCTGGCCCGGGGATTTCTGTCCTAAAGAATGAGCGAGGCTCGCTCTGCTAGATGGTCACTGCACCTGGACCCCAGCTAGTGCCTCTGGACTCCCATCCTGCCATACGCAGGGCAGGATGCCGACAAGGCCTGGGATGGCCCAAGGGAACCCTGCACCCCACAGCTTCGAAGTCCCTGAACCCAGACCCCCAGCTGTGAGAACAGGAAGACCTGGCACTCAGCAGAGTGCCATAGCCTCAGAGCCCACTACTTGGGGTCAGATCAGGTTCACAGGACAGCTGAGTAAGGGCCTTCTGAAATCATGGGAAGGGCTCACCTCACAACAAGCATACAAGCAGGCTACAGGAAGGCCAGGTGAGCCTAGGAGGAGAGGAGATGGGCAGGCTCTCTGAGATGAGGTCGATTACCATTTCTTTTTATGTTGTTTTCTTTTTTCTGCATTTCACAAGTTCTCAATGAGAACCTTTATGACTTTTAAAGTCAAGAGGAAAAACTCTGAATTCCACTTAGTGAATGAGAAACTGAGACAGGGAAATGGAGGCCAAAACTTCCCCAAACCTCCCACCCCAGAGCCAGTAATGGACTGGGCCCCACCTTTTCAGAAGGCCCAGCAGGACATATGCCCCCTCCTCCGGTGCCTGCTGCCTGCCTGCCCCTCTCCTCTCTGCCCCACAGCCAGCAGCATCTGAGTGACAAGAATACGCCTGCTCACCAAAGCCAGAAATAAGCCCGTCCACACAGGCCCTTTTTAAACACGCTCTTGGCAGCTTACGGTACCCACCCAGCCCTGGAGTCCAGGTAGGGGCTCTCCTGCCTCCACAGGCGCCGAGTGCAGACTCACCACCCACATGACAGCCACCTTGCTCTTACTAATATGAAAGGGTGCCAGGCTGGCCCCTGTCCACCCTGTTCCAGGCTCACTCACACTCAGGGGCTGACCTCCCTCTGAACAGAGGCCGGGCTGGCTTCAGTCACCACTGAGGCTTCGGGCCCCCAGTAAGGTTTGAGTCTTCATTGCTCTGGTCACCTGGGCTGTGTCTCAGCCTGGGACTTGTGGAAAGCTATGGTCACAGACCCACATGGCTGAAGTCTAGAGTCCCTAATCCCTCCGTGTGAGCCCAAGGAGGCCCCCATAACCATAGAGAGGGAGCTGTGTTGTCAGCCTGTGTCTCAGGTGAAGAAGCTAAAGCTGCAAAAACCCAGAGCCCTGCCAACTTTTTGCCTCAAGGGTCCCAACGCCTGCATGGTGAGTGTCCCTGGGTGTGACCTGGCCTGGGCCCTCCAGCTCTGATCACTGGGACTTCATGAGGTCAAGGAAGGGTGGAGAGTAACTGCCAGGCCAGTGTCTCCGGGGGCTGTGGGGCAGGCACGTGGCAGACCAGCCAGGCCACACCTACGTGGGAACAATTTGGCTCTGGTGAAGGCTGGGAGGGGACCCAAGAGCCGCCCCTTGCTCCTTGCTGGGAGGGCTGGTGGCTCTGGGCGGCCCACGTTCCCTCCAGCAGCCTGTGGGGAGGGGAGGGCTGCAGCCACACCCTGGGCAGCCACTACACACACTCTCCTGTCCAGGCCCAGTGCCTCCCAACCAGGGCCTGTCTGGCACACTAATTAGGTGCCTGCTGGGCACTAGTGTCCCCACACACAGGATTCATCTCTCTCTGGTGCCCCAGGAAAAGCACACTCACCGCTTCAGCCTCAGGGTCGGAGTTCATGTTGCCCACAACCCTGGTGCCTGCCCTGTCCTGCTCAGCCCCTTGTCCCCTCAGGCTGTACCTACTCCCTGTACCTGGTCCCTGCTCATTCTGGCCCGGATGTGGCCCCTGCGCCCCCTGCGACGTGGTGGACTCACGTGAACACGAAGAACAGGGTGCTGGAGCCGACCAACAGCGCGGCGGCCGTGGCCACCGGGATGTACTTGGCTGGTTTGAGGCGCGTCCCGGGGCTGCGGGGCATCCTGGGCGCCGCGCCGCCGCATCCCTCCCCGGGGGCCGGGCGGGCGGGGCCGGCGGGGTCGGGCAAGGGTCGGGCGGGGAGGGCTGGACACAGCGCAGGACCCGCAGCTGCGGCGGCAGCAGCGGCAGAAGAGGAAATCCCACCCCACAGGCGGTGCGGTGGCGGCAGCGGCAGCGGCGGCGCGCTGATGTCAGCGCGCCCCTTAAGGCAGACCGGGCGGCGAGGGGGCGGGGCCAAGGACCCTCGGTTACTCGCTGGCCTCCATACGCTCCTCCAGGGAGCTGGATGCCGGAGCCGACCCAGGCCGGAAAGCCCGGATTCTCCGGCCACGCGCGCGCAGCAGAGCAGGGCCGGCCTTCTGCACGGCGTTCAGGACTCTCGGACGGCAGGCCTCTCCTAGCCTTGGTGCCCCAGTCTGGCGAGTACCCCGCAGCGCTCTGAAGCCACGCAGCCGTAGCTCACCTGCAGGCTATGCCCACTGGGTGGACATTGTAGAGGAGGCCAGGCACCCTGTTCCCAGCCTGCAACCCCTAGTGCTGTGACATGTTGGTCCCCTCCTGGGCCTCTGTTTGCAGACCTCCCCTAAAAACCTGGGAGCGTTTCCCTGGGGGCATGATGATGGCCCCTGCTCCATGCTATAAGATTCCGGATAGGGCCTGACTCTTCCCATCTGGAGTGTGCCACCCCCACCCCCCACCCCAGGATTTAAGAGGCGACGTGGGAGTTGTGACACTGCAGAGGCACCTTGGTTGTTTATCCTCTCCCCAACTCACAGCCCTCGAGTCACTTGGCTGGAATGAGCCCAACTAGCAGTCAGGGTAAGGAGGGCAGGGGTTGCTGATCACTCCGTGTCTTGGCCCACTCTGCAGGCTTGGGAGAGTGGGTGGGTGGGAGGCCCAAGGCCAGGCGAGCTCCTCAGCCTCCCCAGAGGAGAGCAGCGCCCCTCAGGAAGTACTGTACACCCTGTCCCTGCCTGGGATAGGCCCGTGGTCAGGCCCACCTCCAGCAGGAAATCGCCCCACCCTCCGCCACCGGCTCACACGGCTGCAGCAGCCGCTTAAGGTGGACCAGCAGCCTCGCAGTGCAGACGCTGGGTGGGTGACACCAACTGGGCAGCTGGTACAGAACCTCTGGGAGGTTGGGACTTGGATCAAGCTTGCAATCTCTCCAGTGAGGGCCAACAAGTGTCTCCATGCGCAGCAAGCACAGTGGCCACCTTCTCAGATCAGGCTGTCCCAGGCCCTGAGTCTCCTTGGCCTGGAAGCCCCTCCTTTGTCTTCTAAAGGCTCCAGCCCCAGCTCCACAGGCTTGGGTCTGAGCTATTAAGGAATCTGGGACTGGGGCCAGGCCACGGTGTTAATGCAGTTTGGCAGCAGCTAGGATGGACTTTCTCCCACAACAGAGTTGTAGCCTGTGTCCTGCAGTGGTCACCCCCTCCAGGAAACCCAGCACTAGGGGGAATGCAGGCGGGGGGCGGGGGGGGCGCGCTGCTCAGGGGCAGTGGAGGAACTTGGCACAACTGTGGGCAAAGAGCAGACCCCAACCGGACCAGATTGCTCCTCAGGGCTATCCAAGTTCCCACTGCCCTGGGTGGCCTCAAACAGACCTTTGGGGCAGGGGACACCACTCCAGCCAAACCGTGGCCCACCTGCAGCCTTGTTCTCAAAAACACCCCTCTGCCCAGCCTCTGGTTACTCAGCCTGAATGCAGACTCACCCATCAAGGAGAGGTTCCTCTCCCAACTCCCCCATGGTACTCAGCCCTAGGACTATACTGTGTGGGGTGGTAGAGGAGGTGCCAGGTCAGCTGAGATGTGGAGTGCCAAATGCTGGTCATGGGAAGAAAGGGCACTCATGCATCCTTAGTGAGGTCCCTGCAGAATGGGGCAGAGGGAACCCCAGGTAGGGTGCACCCAGTAAGGCCACAGCCCAGGTGTCTTCTCCGCCGGGAATCAAGATACCAGGTAAAGGAGTGTCTGACCACCCTTCCTTGAGAATCAAGCCCCTGGGACTAGCTCATGAAGCCAACAGAGGCCCCAAAGGAAGCAACATCTGCCCTTTAATGCATCGTAACTCCAATTCATCAAGACGGGCGAGGCACACAAGATTCAGTGTCCCTCCTTGGGTGGGAAAGACCTCTGTGCCAGAGAGCACTGCGAGACCCTTGCTCCAGGGCCTAAGGCTGCCAATGACATTAATAAAACTGGCCAGTAAATCTTCAGTTTTAAAACAACCGTGGCTTCTTTTAGGTGTATTCCCCAGAGGAACCAAGAACACAAGGTCTAAACTGGACAAAGACCACACAGGACACACAGGGCTGTTATTAGGTTGCTGCAAATGTAATTGCAGTTTTTGCATTGTTGAAATTTACCATTTGATATTGGAATACATTCTTAAATAAATGTGGTTATGCTATACACTTTATTTCTTGCTGTTTTTTTTTTTTGCTAATGACTTATTCCTTGCTATTTATTTTAGACTATGAAAATGTTAGACATAAAGCAAATTCGAGCAATTTTCCTATTGAAGTCCAAAATGGGTCATGAAACAGTGGAGACAGCTCACATCACCAGTGCATTTGGCCCAGGAACTGCTAATGAACATACAGTGCAGTGGTGGTTCAAGTTTTGCAAAGGAGAAAGGAGCCTTGAAGATGAGGAGTGTAATGGCCAGCCACCGAAAGTTGACGATGGCCAATGGAGAGCAGTCATCGAAGCTGATCCTCTTACAACTACACAAGCTGCTGAAGAACTCGTCAACCATTCTACAGTTGTTCGGCATTTGAAGCAAACTGGAAAGGTGAAAAAGCTCAATAAGTGAGTGCCTCATGAGCTGACTGAAAATAAAAAATGAAATTGCCATTTTGAAGCACTGTCTTCTTTTACACTATACCAACAACAAACCATTTTTCAATCGGATTGTCATGAGTGATGAAAAGTGGATTTTATGACCAGAGATGACCAGGTAAGTGTTGGACTGAGAAGAAACTCCAAAGCACTTCCCAAACCCAAACTTGTACGAAAAAAGGTCACGGTCACTGTTTGGTGGTCTGCTGCCAGTCTAATATACTAGAGCTTTCTGAATCCCAGCAAAACCATTACATCTGAGAAGTATGCTCAGCAAATTGATGAGATGCACCAAAAACTGCAACACCTGCAGCTGGCATTGGTCAACAGAAAGGTAGAAATTCTTTTCCACATCCGACCACATGTCGCACAACCAACGCTTCAAAAGTGGAACTGGGCTCCAAAGTTTTGCCTCATCCACCACATTCACCTGAGCTCTCGCCAACTGACCACCACTTCAAGCATCTTGACTTTTTGCAGGGAAAGTGCTTCCATAACTGCAGGACGCAGAAAATGCTTTCCAAGAGTTCTTCAAATCCCAAAGCACGGATTTTTATGCTACAGGAATAAGCAAACTTATTTCTCATTGGCAAAAATGTGTTGATTGTAATGGTTCTTATTTTGATTAATAAAGATGTGTTTGAGCCTAGTTTTGATGATTCAAAATGCATGGTACAAAACTGCAATTACTTTTGCACCAACCTAATAGTAGACTTGGCCACACTGTAAAGCACCTCTGGTAAGGTATTAATGGCAAACAGTCACAAATGCATCCAAGCATATCCACTCCAGGTGGGTCTGAACTTGCTCCTCCCCTGATGGAGGGTAGGGAGGCTACAGTTCCTCAGAGTTCTGGTGGTCTTCCGGGACACACGCTATCACAGGTGGGACCATGCATTTTCAAAAGCCTGCCCCCAAAATGAAAACCCTTCTCCCCTACTTAGAATGATGTCTACAGAGACAGCCCATCTATAAGACAAAACCCCAAATGGCACTAACCCCTTTGCATTCTTAAAAGCATCCTTTTATTTAAAGCTATTGCTCATGTCCACAATTCCCAGATGGAAACGCCGGGAGTGAGTGGACAGCAGATTGGTTTTCTCCAATGATAGTGGTGGGGCCAGGTTTTGCCTACACACTGCACCAGACTGAACATAGTGTGCTATGGGACTGACCTTCCCCAGGCTGACCAAAGACAGCCTTGGCCAGGGCCTAGAGAACTGCTTGGCCTCCCTGTACCAAAGCCAAAGAAACTGGTGGTCTGTCTTTCTCTCCCCAATAAGAAAATAAAAATCCTGCGTATTCCTGACCACAGGGCAAAAACACCCAGCCCTGGCCTGCCCCACTACCATCAGCTCAGACTCACCTTGGCCCCAGTGGCCAACAGCAGCCCAAAGCCCATAAGAGAACAAGTCTGACAAGCGGGGCTGGACCCAGAGTGCCACCCCAACACCCTGGAGCCAGCAGGAACCCCCACTGCTCCCAGGACAGGGCCGGCGCATACATGGTCCTGCCCTTTGTGCAGGTTTCAAATGTGTTGTTTATTCACTATTTTTGATGACTATAAATAAGTGTTTCCACTATGGAAAAGAAAGTTAGCACAGTACATTTTCATGACTAGGGAATGGATTTCTGAAGTCATCTTCATTAGGGCAAAAACTTAGAAAAAAACACCTGACTGTTGGAATTCAGTTCTTTATATAAAGTCCCTTGTAAAAACAAAACAGAATAAAAACAAACCAAAAAGAAGGGGCAGGGCAAAATTTTAAAAAAAGGAAAAGAAAGGAAGGAAAAGAAAACAAGGACAGAGGACTTATTGCTTCTCCTCAGCTTTCTCCTTGGTCTCATCTTCGGACTCCTTGCTCTCCTCCTTCACTGAAAGAGCTTCTAGCTTTTCAGCCACTTTCTCAGCATTATCACTTTTGCCCGATCCTGGTAAAACACAGGAGAACACGGTTAAGGAAACAGAGAAGCACCACTCTCCCCAGCCCATGCTGTAGCCGGATGCACCTGCCTCTGAATGCAAGCCTGGGACGCACTCCGCACAGGACAAGCCACTGTCCCCCTCATACCTCCAGACTCACCCAAATAAACACACACTCACAGCTGGGACCTTAGTCTGCTCAGTTAAGCCTGATTACTTAACATGGCAGCCATCACCAGGCCCCAAGTAAGCAGGTGACCATGAGGACCTCTTGAAACTCATTCAGTTCTGCAGGGCTCTAGTCAGACACTGCCTTGACCACCTGCGCAAGCACCATGATGCTAGACCAGTGAGCACGCACTTCGCAGAAAGCACCCTGTGTCTCCAGACAGCTGCATCACCCTTGACAGGTCAAGGTAGTCACAGCGCCCTGGAATATTTCTATGGCAGACAGAAAAAGCACCCGCCTGGGACTGCAGCCGGGTACAGAGTGAGTCTGCAAAGAGTTCCCCAATTCACAATCAACAGGTTACCTTTCTTTTCTCTCTCTTCGATCTCTTTCCTGCATTCTTCAAACTTTGTCTTAAATTTCTGTGCATCTGCAGAAAAAAGAGAGACTTTCTCAGAGTCCTGAGCAGTAAAGGGTACATGGTACCTGTCCTCCTGGGTGTGAAGAGCCAAGATTCACAAAGGGCTTGTCCCATAGCCATTTCTGACCTAAGGACGAGCTGAGCTGTCTAACATTGCCCTGGGCCCACTTTTGCCCAGACCCTGCATGACTGCTTCCGGGGTCCCTCCTGAGGTGGTGACTATGTTGGGCCATCTCCTTCCATCTGACTTTGTAACAATCTAGGCACAGCAGCACAATGTGGTAGCCTCAAACAACCAAAAGCCAGGGGCCTCCTCAACAGGCACTCTGCTCTCCACTCATGTTGGAAGTAGCCTCTGATAGGTAATCATTCCCAGAGTAGAGGAGAGGTCCACTTAGTACTAGATGGTGAACTCCTGAGCCACTGAGCCCCAGCAACCACCCAGCTCTTCCAGGGCCCACTAGGCACAGCTTTTGACAATCTGGGCTGGAAAGACACCCAAGGAGAAGAGAGTTCAGGCTGGGCCTGTGGATCTGAGTACAGCCCCTGCTGGCACCCAGGCAATGGTGAGGTGACATGCTTCCCCTGTACAAACCAGCTGGCACAGCCTCCTTTGAGATTAAGTGGGAGCTACAATGCTTGTGGACTGTGGGAGCAGCTTCAAGGGCATGTGGCTTGAATGCACTTGGATCCCTTCCTTGAGGGGCTACCGACAGCAGGGTAGAAACTGTCCCTACCAGCTTCCCAATTACTGTTTGCAATTAAACTGCTATGCTGTAAAGTCAGTGGCCCCAGTCAGGCAGGTCCAGAGGCCCACCCACCCTTCTGCTTACTTTCAGCATTGAGGAAGCGGATAGCCAGCAACTCCGACTTGGGGCGTTCGTCGGCAAAGTCAGCGTGGGTGTTCCAGACCCAGGCACGGTCACTGCCTGCATTTGGCTTCAGTTCCATCATCGGCGTGACTGAAAGAAAAGCACCATGAGGACAATGCCCACTGCCATATGGCCAGCTCACCTTCCCTGGCCACCCTGCCACCAAAAGCACTGGTCATCCACCCAAGGTCTCACTTTGGGCAAAAGGACAATCTGAGGTCTGCCAAAGTCTTATGGGATCTGAATTTTACCCAAACTTCTTTGAAAATGCTCCATGTTCACTTAAAACCAGGACCATCCTAAATCTGGTAACAGAGTGGCCTGCTCCCTGACCACAAGAACACCTTGGAAAGGGTCTCTAATCCTAATACAGACAAAGGCTCCAAAGCCAATGTGGTCACTCACGCCCAGCCCCTTGCTGCAGGCCTCAGATCCAGAGCAGATGTGGACATAATGCCAAGCAGGCCCACAACTTCCTGTGAAGGGTATCTATCACACAGCTGTGGCCACATTCAGTCACACCATCGGGACCTGGCCCACTGGGAGGCAGGGGTCAGCAGAGGGCCAGAAGCTGGTAAGTGGGGTAATCATTCAGAAAGGTACACGGTCAGACCAGTGCCACCACTCTTAGCCTTACACTGTCTAGAGAGACCAGCAGGAAGGTGCAAGGCCACCACAAGTGGACATCAAGGATATTGTGACATGCTTGCACACCACAGAAGATAGAGCTATGGCCTGGAATAAGCACAACTACCCTACTGCCTCAGGCTCCACAGACCCATGGGAGACAATGATGGCTGGCTCTCCAAAGAACAGAAGCACCCACAGTGCTGTACCTGGCAACATACTCCTGGCACAGGTCTCCAGGAATGTGGGACAGCCCATACCCAGTCCCAGGCACATCATCATCTGAACTGAGACCAATTGTCCAACCCCCACTCAGATATCCAGGGAGCCCACTGCACAAGGCATGAACAGGAGACACAGCCTCCTCCAACTATCAAAAACCTGGTTCATCAAGGGCCTGTGGTATGCACCAGGCCCAGGACCCTCTTACAACTCACACATAAGTGACCAAGCAACACATCAAGGCTCTAAGAAAAGCATGGATGTTAGGAAGACCTCCATGGAAGGGATTCAAATTGGGCTAGAGGACAAGGACCAGCTCAGACAGGCTGGGATGTGGAGACTGGCCCATGGAGGCTGAGTAGGACAGTGACTGTGGTAGAGGGAGGTCTCATCCATCTCAGGGCCTTTGAAGCCCACCCATCATTCCATATCACCCTCAAGAGCTGTTCTACTCCAGTTCCTGCCAGTGGTCACCCCCAAGTGACCAGACAAGAGGCCCTGCCCTGTCGGACACGCATTGGATTCCGAAGACATGACATAACAGCACTGCAGAACAACCAGCAGGAGACTGATGTAGCTCAGAACTTACTTGCCTCTTCATAGGCCAGACCTCTTGTGGCTTTTCCTGGACCCACCCCCTCATACACTGAGCCTAGGACTAACACATCACACCTGCCCAAAGGCCTCCACCCATGCTACCCATTCCCCCATGCAGCCTCACAGACCCCTAAGGATGAGGCAGGCACCTTTCTCCCCACCCCATTTCTTTCCTGCACCCTCTCCAGGGGAGACCCTGTGAGGACAGAACACACTACAGAGTGGAAAGGCTGCTGCCCAGTCACCTCACACAGACACCTGTGAGAACTCACACGAATGCACTCACATGCCCTCAAGCTATTGCACAATTCTCCAACAGGGACTTGGGTCCCAAGCCCACACTGGGACTCCATACCCATGCCTCCTGGTCCCACCTACCCAGATTCTATACCCCCATGGGCTATAAGCTTCTCTAAGTAGGTCTGCTCTAAGTTCAAAGGCATGTTGGGAAAACTCATTTCCCGTTTTAATTAAAAATACACACTGTGACCATGCACTCCATGTAACAATGCACTCCCAGATTTTCAGCACAGCCCTGAAAGCAGGCAACCTGAAGGTCCCAACCTGTCTTGATACAGAGTGCCAGGATTCAGTGAAAACACACACCCGAGAGGTCACCTACTATAGTGGTTGGCGCATATCTTCAGGGTTTTGTCCCTCCTCATAAGGAGGCGGATGGTCCCTTTCTCCTTATGCTTCAGGAGCTTGACGTCACCAGTGCCTCGTTCCTTCCATTCTGGGAGATCATTCTCTGAAGCAAATCGGAACAGCTTTGCTCGCCTTCAAGAAAAGCCATTAAGTGACAGCTTAGACACACAAAGGGTAACAGATAAGTCAACTGCTTGGAAAGAACACATTTTTTAGACATTAAACAAATTTGATGTTGTAACAAACATCCTTTCTTTTAACTCCAAGAACTATAAGCCAAAACATAAGCAAATGAATAAAACAGCACAACAAATTCCAAGTTTTAAGTTGATGATGAGAAAAAAGATTTCTACAGTCACATTTTCTAACAGAAAGACCTGACCCCTCAGCAAAGCTGAGTCTGCTGGGAGTGTCTGCCATCAGAGTGTAAGGGCTTCCTGGGCCCCAGAGGACGTCAGCGGCATGAAAACAAGTGGAGGCCAAGGACCCCTGCTGACAAAGAGCCAACCCTTTCTTCAGCTGTAAGGTGCCTCCTGTTCTTCCCTGGCCCCCAACCCAGAGAGGGGGTTGCAGAACTCTGCTCAGGCCAGCTCTGGCCCAATACCCCACCTTCCTGCCCAGAACAGCACTTCACACTGGGCCCAGACATGGTAACCATCCCAGCAGTCCCTGCCCTAGGGCTCAAGTCAACACCCTCCCTCCCCCACTAACCATGCTACCCTTTTGCCCCCCCCCCCCCCCGAGGACCCCAGCTCTGCTGATCGCTTTTCTCTAGAACATTCTGTTCTCCCTCCCAAACTCAATCCTGTTGAGGGAGACAATGTTCTCACAAGGACACCTCCAGAGCTTTGACCTAGAGCCCCAAGGGCCCAGATATAAAAGCCCTACTTGCTGGTCCCACTTCCCTCAAGAAAAACCTGCATCTAGGACACCTAGAGCACATCCCACCTCTCTTGTAGGCAGGGAGGTGACAGCAATAGAACCACCAGCAGTCCTCTCTCTTGGTAGGAATCAGCCCCTGGCTGCAGCATCATTTCTGAGCAGGGTAGTAACCTGGAGAACCAGTAATTCAGGAGGATGCCCTCTACCCTCTGAGAGCAAAGGAGGGATATGCCTCCCTCCTTTTCCAGGCCTGTGAGAATGGTGGGGAGGGGCTGGTCTCCCCAACCTCCCTTCCTTAGAGGGAGGGGTTGAAGTGTTGGTGATTGCCTCTGTTCCCCCGTACCCACACACAGCAAAGCACTCAAACCTTAACCTGGTATCTTAGAAACATTTTAAGGGGGGCAAAGCAGTTCCACAAGCATGGACAGGAGAAGCTCTACAACTTATTACCATTAACTTATAATTGAACCTAGCATTTCCTGCAATTCTGAGCACAGGCAACAGGCCATAGGCTGGGCAATGCTGTGCCTTTGTTGGAAACACATCTTAACAACACACTGCTAGTGTAGGCACTGCTTTAAAATAATACCTACCAACACAGCTTCTCACTGAAGGTGCCAAGCATAATTAGAGTAATTTTTAAAAGTAATCTTTATAACTGTAACACCACCCACTTTTGTTCAGAATTCCAGGTATTATTTTGTGCATTAAAAACATGAATCCAAAATTCACAAGCTTCTGACTGCCAAGATCCATGGTGGAAGAAAAAAAAAAGATAATAATGGTAGAGACTTCCTGTTCAAACAAGGGAAAGGGGCTGTGGGAGTCAGTTGAGGTGCAGGGAAATGCACCTCTGTGGACAGAGCAGAAGTGACAGGAACCAGGGAGTGCCTGTGCCTTTCACAACACTTGCCATGGGGCAGCAGGATCACTCAGTAATAAGTTACCTAATGAGTGGATCCTGACAGCAGCTTTAATGTCCATGCGGGATTAACCATCACACAATTCTAGGACCTTTCTTCAGCCTCGATTAAAGGTCCAGCCAAAACCTTGATACCCATAAAAACCATAAAGTTCATCTTAAACTAATGATATCTATTTCTGAAGCAACATCAGCTACTTACATTTTGAAAAGTTCTTCTTCATCTTCTTCCAGCGTTTTAATTTCTTGCTCAGGAAGAGAAACTATAGGCTCAAACTGGGGGTCGTGGTTGGACTCATCTGCATTCTCGGTGGAGGTATCATGGTCCTCATGGGTGTCCTGTGGAAGGACGTGTGGAGACGTAACTAATGGGTAAGCCTGGCCCGCATGCCAGAGTTCACCAGTACCAGCAATGGTCATCCCCACTGGTGAAGGGCCTCATCTCAAAGCAAGAGATGAAGCCAACATCCTTTCACAGTAGGAAAGGTTTGCATGTCTATGGAGCAGTGAGACACTGGAGTTCAGCACCCTCCCCCACCCCCAGATGCTTCAATCATATCCCACTGGGGATCCTAAAACTTGGCCACCTATTGGTGGAATGGCCCGGGGAGAAAGTGACCCATCTCTTTGAGCCTCAGTTTCCTCATTTGTAAATATGGACAGGTCACACAACGAAGGATTCAGAGAAACTCAAGCAAAAAGCAACCCTGAGTTTTTACTGGTTGAAAAGAAAATCTGTGCTGTTTATCAGATGAAAAAAAAGTTGGAGCTGCTAGTTTTACACGGAATTCACAGTTCTATTAGAGCCGTTATCTTGGTTCACAAATTAAGTTGATAAGTAAAAAAAGAAAAAATCGTACAAATAAGAGCCATAAGATTTTGGTCGTTTAGAGAACTATAGGACAAAAAAGGATCTTATGTTAGGTTCAAGTGTTACAGGACACGGCTTGATGAACTATAAAACCAAAAGGAAACCCAGACACTTCACTACTAAACGCAAGCCTTAAAAGAAAAGATAAGCCTTCGCTGATTTTCTTGATTGCACAGCACTGCGGCTCCACCGAGGTTAGCTCACCCAAACAGATACCACGCAGCCAACAAAGCCGCCCCCACCCTGGGTCGGTGCGTCCAGGACCGGTCCACCCCACTAGAACGTGAGAGCTCCCGCCGAAGAGGCCTGTGGCGGTTGGAGACTAGGACAGAATGAATGAAGTGCTGCCTAGATGATAGGGGAAGAGATACATGAGCATGAGAAAGAGATGTATGGTCTTGGTGGGAAGCCCGCAAGTGGGCCGAGCCGGAGAAACCGGATGCTTGCCCGGTGTCCCAGGCAGGCTGTGAAACGAACACGAGACCAAGGAGCTTGGGTGGCGGCACCGCTCCACGTCCTGATGGAGCTCGCTCGACCACCCGAGGCCGCCCCAAGGTCGTGCAGGCACCCTGCAGCCCCCAAGCCCTGCGCGCCCCAGCACGAAAGGCCTCGAGCCCCCAGGCCGCGCTTCCCACAGCCCAACCCCACGCCACCGAGACCCCAAGCGCGCAGACCGCAGGCCAGCGGGGGTTGGCGGCGGCGGCGCGGGCCGCCCACGTGGCCGCCAATAGCGGCCTCGGCCCCCCCGGCCTCCGCCCAGTTCCTGCCTGGGGCCCAGCCGCACCTTGGCGGCCGCCATGGAGGCGCGGCGGCGGCGGCTCGGCTGGCTTGGTCGTCTCTGGCTCCGCGGCCTCTCTGCGGCTAGTCGTAGCTCCTTCCCTCCGCGTCTGGCGCCGGCGCCTCCCGCCCGCCCGCAGTTCCCTCCGCCCCACGACCCGAACCCTGACCCCTGACCCCAGCGGCGGGAAACGCGCCGCGATTCAAAACCAGTGCAGCTTTATTGGCTCAGGCGACAGACAATTTCATTGTCCGGCCCACCCCTCGCTTCCCGCCAAAACTCCCGCAGCGCATGCCCGGCCCGCCCGGCAACCAGGGAAGCGTGCGTTCCCGGCGGCCCTCGCGCGCACTTCCGCCCCACGGCCGCACGCGCCCGTGGAGTCCGCAAAAGCAGGCGCCAGACACGGGGGTTGGCGTCGGCGCGCGGCGATGACGTTATGGAAGCCATGACGATAGAGACGCGCCGCTTAGTCTGCACGCAGTGGCTGACGGGAGAAGGGCCTGAGAGGCGAGGGGCTGGCGCCCGTCCCTGACACGGGGGCGATGCACCCCATCCCCGAAACCGGGACCTGAATACTAAGGGTTCGAGTCCCATTCCCTTCCGGGCCGGGGCCGGGGAGCGGCCTCGTGGCGCCGCACTCATGCTGTGAGCGCCTCCTGTGCTCTAGCCCCAGGGTGAGGCATCGGAGGCGGCCCTCGTGTGTCCCCAGTCCAGGCCTCGGACGAACCGGACAATGAGTGACAAACTCGACAACGAAGTAAAGTGAAGGGACATCCTAGCGAGAGACGCGGGGCGGGGATAGAGGTGGGAAAGCGGTAGGAAACCCCTGGGATGGGGAGGTGAGACGGGAGAGCAAAGGAGTAGAGGTAGAAAGGGGTGGGGCTGGGTGTAGGATGCACTAATGGAGGTCTGGGTGTGGGGCCATGCAGCCTGGGCGGTCAGGCCCCAGGGTCCAGCTCTCATTCCAGTCCTGTCTGTGCCCACACAGGGCCCGGAACCAATGGAGGACTGTGGCCAGGACAGCAGCAGTGCTGGGGGCATCCCTGAAGCCCCAGCTCCCCAAGAAGAGGAGGAGGAAGAGGGGGCTGGGGCTGCTGCACAGTCAGGGCCTCAGCCTGGGCTCTACAGCTACATCAGGGATGACTTGTTCACTTCAGAGATCTTCAAGTTGGAGCTGCAGAATGTGCCACGCCACGCCAGCTTCAGTGATGTCCGGCGCTTTCTGGGCCGCTTTGGCCTGCAGCCCCATAAAACCAAACTCTTTGGACAACCTCCCTGCGCCTTTGTGACATTCCGCAGTGCCACTGAACGGGACAAGGCCTTGCGTGTGCTGCACGGTGCCCTATGGAAGGGCCGCTCTCTGAGTGTGCGCCTGGCCAAGCCCAAAGCTGATCCCATGGCCAGGAAGAGGCGGCGGGAGGATGAGGGTGAGCCATCAGCCACATGCGTGGCCAATGTAGTGACCCCTCTTTGGACCATGCCTTACACTGAGCAGCTTGAGCAGAAGCGGCTGGAGTGCGAGCAGGTGCTACAGAAGCTCGCCAAGTAAGTATGGCCACAGTCACTTATGTCCTTGGCACTGGAGCTCCGTAATCACTCAGGCGCACCTTGTGTTTTAGACAGATACTCTTGAGGTCTGTATATTATCTTGGGGAGCTAGCCAGTAAGAACTTTGTGTTACCAATGGGGATAATGAGGTCCTAAGGGAGGGTCCTGGGTACCTGGGCATTTGGAGAGTGGCTGGAGACAGTTTGAAGGCAGCAGGCTGAGTCCAACCCCAGCCCCACCTCACCTTTCAGGGAAATTGGGAGCACCAACCGTGCCCTGCTGCCCTGGCTGCTCTCACAGAAGTACAAGCACAACAAGGCCTGCTGCCCACTGGAGGGGGTCAAGCCATCACCCCAGCAGGTCAGGCCCACAAACCTTCACCCCATGCTCTTAAGCTGTCTTTACCCATTTCTCCCATCCCTCCTCTTGCTTTGCGGTTATTGCTCATACTGGTCACATGACTGCTGGTTGTCAGCCTTGTCTCCTGGACTGCCAGGCCCTATGGGGAACTGGGACCTCTCACGCTTTGCCGTCTCTCACTTGCTGCAGTGTTCCCTCTATACACAAGTGTAGGACTCCCAGGGTAAAGTCAGGCACGTCTCTCTGCTTCCCTCCACCCACCCTGCAGACTGAGTATCGTAACAAATGTGAGTTTTTGGTCGGCGTCGGGGTGGATGGGGAGGACAACACAGTTGGCTGTCGGTTAGGCAAGTACAAGGGTGGGACGTGTGCTGTGGCTGCCCCCTTTGACACCGTGCACATCCCCGAGGCCACCAAGCAGGTGGTGAAGGCCTTCCAGGAGTTTATCCGGTGAGGACTTGTGGCTGGGCTAAGGGCTGCGGATGTCCTGTGGTGGTCTGGGAGCAGAGGGCGTGGGTCCTGCCTGGTGGGTGTGGCTGGAGGAGAGGAAGGGAGGCTCTTCGCCCAATTCTGATTGGCAGATACTGGGGACTCACGGCCGCTCGTGGCTCCTACAGGTCCACTCCATACTCAGCGTACAACCCAGAGACATACTCAGGCCACTGGAAGCAGCTGACTGTGCGCACCAGCCGCCGAGGCCAAGCCATGGCCATTGCCTACTTCCATCCTCAGGTGTCAGGCAGGGTGCATGCTGTGGGAGGGTGTCCCGGCTGGAGTGGGCTTCATGCAAAACATTCTTACAGGGCCTTTTCTACTGCCTGTTCCAGAAACTGAGCCCTGAGGAGCTGGCAGGACTGAAAGCCTCCTTGGCACAGCACTTCATAGTAGGTCCAGGCAAGGCCAGTGGAGTGACCTGCCTCTACTTTGTGGAGGAGGGACAGCGGTGAGGAGCCTGGGTAGGGGGTGAGGTGGGTTCCTTCAAGGGCTAGTGACACTGACCAACTGACCCTACCACCCACAGAAAGACTCCCAGCCAAGAGGGCCTGCCCTTGGAGCATGTGGCTGGGGACCGGTGCATCCAGGAGGACTTACTGGGGTTGACCTTCCAGATCTCCCCTCATGCCTTCTTCCAGGTAGTCTGGAGTCACTGGGGACCATGAGACATGGAATGAGTCCTTCTGTGATATCAGGGCTTAACAGAGGCAATGGACTAGGGTGGTTACAAGTTGTTCGCCTGCATAGTTCTGGGGGAAGAGCATCCAGGCAGGGGAGTCATAAGGGCTGTGAAGTAGGAATGAAGTTGGTTATACCAACTAGACCCTTGTGACAACACTGCTGGAGGGCCATATGTGGGGGGTGGGGGTGGGAGTAGGGGTAATGCTAGGGCTCTGGTGTGAGCTCTAGTGGAGTTTTCCATGTCTGATGCTGCTGTTAGGTTCCTACACATCTGGCACTCAGTTCGTAAGTTGGGGGTAGTGTCATCATCAAGTTGCATTTTAAAACTAGGGCCCTGGGTCAGGTTGTCCAGCATTTTACAGATGGTGGGGCAGTTGGAAGACTAGCCCTGAGGTGCTTAGGCAGGTAGAGGTGGGGAAGAAGTGGGAGCAGGAGATCTAGGAAGATGGTGAGTCAGGGACTGGGCCACAGGTCTCCTAGCAGGCAGAGAGCCCTGGGGAGTGAATATAGGTACTTGGTTGGGGCTTCAGGTGACCTGGGCAGTGGGGCTACTCTGACATCCCTAAGTGGTGCCAACTTATCCTCCAGGTGAACACCCTAGCCGCTGAAGTGCTCTACACAGTCATCCAGGACTGGGCCCAGCTGGACTCGGGGAGCACAGTGCTGGATGTGTGCTGTGGCACCGGCACCATTGGCCTGGCCCTAGCCCGGGTGAGCCCTCCTGCCCTGAGCTAAGGATGCCCTCTCCCACCCTTCACCCCACTATCACTGCTTTGTGACCCCCCCCCCCCACCTTAAAGACTGAGAAGTTAACCGCCCCCGCGCCCCCACCGCCTGTCCCAGATCCTATTCTACTCCCTGCAGTGCCTCTTGCTACTCCCCTCAAGAACCCCTGGGGTGGGATAAAGCACCACCAGTCTGTGCCCTTTCTTTGCTTCAGAAGGTGAAGAGAGTTGTGGGAATTGAGCTATGTCAGGAGGCCGTGGAGGATGCCCGGGTGAATGCCCACAACAATGGTGAGAGCCAGCGCACCACACAGTAGTGTCACCCTTTTTGCCCATCTCAACATAGCACTTGGGTCCTACTACATGGTTTATAGGACCAAGGGTGAGGGGAGGAAGGTATACAGATCACAGCAGAGCTCCTACTGTGTGCCCATGATGCCTGGGGCTGCCTGACAGGAGGACCAAGCAGGCTTCTTGGCTGATGGGTTTTCCTGAGGTGCCTCTGGCCAGAGGTTTCAGGACACCAGGCATTTGGGCAGGCCCTGTTGGGGAAGAGGCATCCTGAGTCCCAACAAGGCTGCTGTACCATCTACAGAGTTGAGTAACGTTGAATTCCACTGTGGGAGGGCTGAGGACCTGGTGCCTGCCATGGTGAGCAGACTGGCCTCCCAGCAGCTCGTCGCCATCCTGGACCCACCCCGTGCTGGCCTGCGTAAGTGGCATCCATTTGGGGGTGGTAAGAAGAGGGCAGTGGCATCTGAGTGGCACACCAGGACATACAGCTTCAGGCCTGATGTCCATGCTAGCTGGGCCCCCATCCCCTCCTTAAAGTGAGAGCCCCCTTTGAGGAGTCTACCCCCTCAGATTCCAAAGTGATCCTGGCCATCCGCAGAGCTGAGAACCTCAAGCGGCTCCTGTATGTCTCCTGCAATCCTCGGGCAGCCATGGGCAACTTTGTGGAGTGAGTGCGAACTGGGGGCCTGGGGGAGACTGGTACCTGTACCCAGCCCCATCTTCCCCACAGGAGCCCCAACCATGTGGCTGACTTTGACTACTGCCTTCCCACCACAGCCTCTGCCGGGCCCCGTCTAACCGGGTGAAGGGCACCCCGTTCCGGCCAGTCAAGGCTGTGGCCGTGGACCTATTCCCACAGACCCCGCATTGTGAGATGCTCCTCTTGTTCGAGAGACTGGAGCACACCAATGGCACCGGGACCCTGGAGCCCCAGGACTCTCCAGCCCAGCCTTCACCAGTTCCCCCACATGACCAACAGGAAACAGGAGCCTCCCCCTCTTCCTAGGCTCCTGATGCAGTAGAACCCAGCCCTTCCAGAACAGGGCCAAGTCTGCATCGTGGGCAGAAACTAGGGCTCCTGAGTTCTTGTCTCAGCCCAAGATGCTCAGAGGCAATCAGCAACAGGGCACAAGACCTGGCTGTCCCGTCTAGGGCCAGCTTGTCCCTGTGGGCTATGAGCTGCTGCAGCCTGCTCCCTTGCCCCCTCCAATTTTTGTTAATAGCTGGGCCACAGGGGCCAGAATAAACAACTGTTAAACTGATGTTTCTGTGATGAGAACCCAGAGCTTGGGCACAGAGGGTCCTCTGCCTGCCACTACTGGATGGAGCCAGGAGGGTACCTTGGACAGCCCATGAGAATTCCCTAAGCTTCAACCTCTGGCTCCTCCTAGCACCTTGCCTGCCCATGGGCACTGCCAATTGTCCCAGCTAAGGCTGGGTGTGGGGACAGTTCTCCCAGCCTGTGTGGCAGAAGTGACAGCAGAGCTTGCTGTTTGATAAAGTCTGGTTTTATGCTTAACCATGAAGAAAACTAGAGATTCAGATGTCATGGCCAGGGACCAAGAGTATGAGGGCTATCTGGAAAGTATCCACCCATGTAATTTGAGAGGCATTTATGGCTGGATTTTTTTTCTAAACAGCCCTCATATACTTGGGATAGACAACACAGGCCAAGGGGCAGGCCCTGCCTACCCAGCCCCAAAGTTTCCTGCACTGAAGGACCTTCAATGTCATTCTATCCCCAGTTGGCCAAGCCCTGAAGGGATGCCACCTCATGACCAAGGGGCCAGGCTGGGACAGTACTCAGCTGCTACGGGAGCAGCTGCGTCCAGGCAAGTACTCCATCCCATTGGGGACTGCTCCAGAAGTTCTAATCTAGCCAGCTGAGAGTGCACAAGGTCCCCAGTCTACCATGGTTAGAAGAAACAAACATCAGTCAGAACCTTTTGGACAGTTTTGCTTTATGCGCCCAGACAATCAAGGCTCACCGTTATAGCCATGGCCCAGCTGCCACCTGGGAGGTACATGATGCACAGAGGTGGCATCAGCACAGTCTCTCCCTGCCCTCCACCCCCCACAGCACAGCTATGTGCACACAACACTCACACGCACACATGGGACAGGAAGGACATGGGGAGGCTGCAGCAAGGCTCACCCGCTTCTAGTAGCACGTGTGCACAAAGCTTTGGTTCACAATGGAGCATCTGGCTGTTTTAAGGGCAAACAGTCACAGTCAAATGATTATTCACAGCTGCAGAGAGGAGGCAAGACAGAAGCCAAGTGTCTAATTATAGCAACTTGATTTGAGGATTTTGTTTTATAAAGATCAACACAGAAGCCGACCTTGGTCACAGATGGTGAGGGAGGGATGCACCGTGGGTGGCCCACAAGGCCAACATTGTCTTCCTAGAAACAAACGCCATCAACATCATCCATGGGGGATGTGGAAGACGGGCACACCCAAGGAACGTGACTGCAGCCCAGCATGGCTCCTACATCTGACAATACACCATGAGCATGTAATACCCTGAACAGGAGCTAGGGACAGCCAATGGCTGACCACCACTATCTTGCATGTGGGGACAACCCAGGATCCCAAGCATACCGATTCCCTTGGGATTCAGGGCAGGGTCACATCTATCCCTGAACCTGTCCACGGGGGGCACCTGGAGAACACAAGCTACTGGTCAGAGGAGCAAGCTGGTCACCAGGCCCGGCTGCACAGGGCAGCTTACTTTGAAATCTGCTGAAGCCTCAGTCACAGGGAGCAGGACAGCCACTCTCCATTCATTTGCTTATTCCAGCTCTGGAGAGGAGTGCCAATTTGTGATCAGGAATGGGCAATTGCACTGAAAGTCCTTGTTTCCTCCTCTTAAATAAATCCACATGCTAAAATGCATTGCTTATTATCTGCTACGTGATTCCAAATCTATCTTCTACTCACTGTAAAAGTTTCTTTCCGAATGCTGAAATATCATAAAAGTTTTAAAAACTGAAGGGTGGGCAGATGGGACTTGACTGTGCAAAAATCTTTAGTAAAAAGTTTCCAGAGGCCAGTGAAGGTGAGGGGCCTTGGTTTTTACAAAGGCAAGTTTTTAGGGCATTAAGACTTACTCAGAAAACTGGACCTCACCACAGCCCAGGGCCAGTGCAGCAAGCCAGATTCACACCAGCTGAAGAGTAATCGCCTTGGTCGTTTGCCTGCAATCTCTGAAAAATAGTTCTGATGCTAAAATTGTTTATTTTAAACCAAAAAGGTCTGAAATGCTCCTTCTTGTTACAACATTTTCAGAGAAAAAAGGAAAAAACAGGAGGCAAGAAAGGGGATGGGGTTCCAGCGTGCGTCCTCTGACCAGATCCCTGTAGTGGCCCAAAGGAGCCCTAGGTTCAGGACACCATAAGACTTGGCCATCACTTTCTCATTTCATCTGTCATCCATCTATCATTTCTTTTCAGTGTGTGTTATATACTAAAATTCATGAAAATATTCATAAAATCAGTCTGCAGCAAGCAGAAGTTCACATCTTATCTCCAAACTTGGCTTCCACATGTGCAGGCAGGCTAAGCTGATGATTGAACACCTCCATTCAGACCCACGGGCAGCCCCCAAGGAAACAGTATGTGGCCCTGGCTGTCCCCATGTATCAGAGCCCCACCCTTTGGCCCTGGCCCTCAAACATGGAGCCTTAGGGAAAGAATTGAGATTGAAGGCGTGAGATTTCATAGTAGTATGTGGTCTCCCTGGCAGCAGAGCTGGCAGCCCCCCCACTCGGCCTGCCACCTTCCTCACACGTCCACAGTGCATAGGGGCTCGCCGCCAGGCTGGGCAGATGCCACGATAGACATCTTGGGCTTCTTCCGTGTCTCCTCCTGGAAGAACAATGAAAGTCAGGGGGTGGGTGGGTTGGTGGGGAGAGTAGCAGACTGGAGCTAGGCAGCATTTGGAGTAGGAAGGCACGTGTACTCTGCATGCCAGGCTGGAAGGAGAGAAGGTGGGAAGTGGGCAGGGCAGGGGCTAGATGGGAGGATGTCCCTGGATGCTACCACTGAGTACCACATACTGGTACTTCCCTGGGAATCAGCACACACACCCAAAAGAAGTGAAGAACCAAGGAGATCACATCCACCAGAGACAAACCACCTGGGTGGGTGTCTCTCCCCACCTGTACCTGAGGACAGGAATGAGGCCCAAAAAGTCACAAAGACCAAGATACCTCCTTCAGAGTTTATATAGGCCCAGGCTGATACCACAGCTAAAAAGGTCTGAGCCCAGAGACCTCTCATGCAGGTAGCTTTACACTACATGGGAACTGAGCCCTACACAGATCCAACAGTTCTGTAAACCATACTCCTCTCTCTCCTCTCTCACAGAACTGCCTAGGATTTCAAGAGGAAGAGGTCCAGGATGGCAGTCTGCCATCCACAAGGACACTGAGGGGGGGGCTGGCCAGGCACTGTCCCTGCCCTCAAACAGCCAGCACTGAGTGGTCACTAGAGTCAGCACACGAGAGGCTGAGCCCTTCACAACCACAGGCCAGGGCTGCCAGTTATCTACTTTAACTAAAAATAAAGTGATTTGGTACAAGCACAAATGCAGAAGCTTAAGGAAAAGCAAATCTAACCTGGAAGGATTATGGCTTTTGGGGTGCCCAGGCACTGCCAGGGCATCAGACACCAGTGGCAGGTTCCTCGGGGACAGCATTCCCCCCACAGCTGCCAGTATGACGCAGCTAGGTGATCCTCCCCTGCCTTGTGGGTGAGGGGATGGAGGAACCATGGCCCATGCTCACCCTTTCCTCAGCCAGCCTCTTCATCTCTTCCTGCAGCTTGCTCAGGATGTGCAGGTTGGGCTTGTTCTTCTTGGCGTACTGCTGCAGCTCAATCACACTCTTGTCCGAGGTCTCCTGGGGAACACAATACCATACTCTCAAGACTGCCTTGGGGGCCAGAAGCTACAGCTGCATGACCCCACACCAGCTGTCCCACCCTCAACCTGCACCTGTTGGGTTGATGCAAAAGAAGAGAACATGGCGAAGTCCACGCTGCTCCCCCACTGCCCAATCTTTAGCAGGCACAAAGCCATGACCTCCTCCCTTCATGGGGCAAAAGAACCCTGGCACTCAGCTATCTCTGCTCCTGCCCAGGCACATCAGGAAAGTTGGACATGGCCTCAGACACACCATCGGTCAGGCACTCAACTGTGCCCTGAGCCCTCAGACTGGAGTGACACTCCCAGCCAGGCCACCAGTAGCTGAGCTCTCTGCATGCCTTAGACTTGCAGGATCGAACTGTTCCAAGGCCCTCCATTTCTCAAGAGGAATGCAATGCCTGAGCTAGACTCCTCACGCTCTAGCTGAGGGAGGGTTCCCACCCAGGCGAGAGAGAGCTTTCTCTCTCTCCTTCAATCTTAGCCCTAGAGGATGCACAGAAGGCAGACATACATGAAGGGCAGAGGAAGCTTCCTTTGTATTGCATCGCATCAGAGTTTTCTCAACAACACATTTTGAGGTTCATCTAAGTACCTAGGGGGCCCCTGTAACCTCCCTCACCCTGCCCGTCATGGCCAGAGGAAGGGGCCTCTCTAGGGATGGCCTGAGGATCCACAGCATGGTCCTCAAGAGTCACCACCTGAACTCCCCACCCTCTACACTGACCACTTCTCCACTTACTGGGGTGTTGGTTGATAAGTCAGACCATTTCTGTAAACATCAGGGGAAAAAAATAAAAAATGCAAACACTCACCTCCCAGTACTTCCCTCCACCCCACAAAGCACACAAACCTAAGGGTATTGGTTTAAATCTTGAGATCTTGGTAAAAGCAGCAGAAACAAAACAGATGACACACAAAGGCTGTTGAGTTAAAGAGTGATGTTCGTAGCCAGGAGACCTGTCCATGCTCACTTTTCCGTAACAAATTAGCACAAGAGTTCCTGCCACTGGACTAAGGGCTCAGGCTGGTGGCACTCACCACCTGTGCCTCCTGCTGCTCCAGCCCCCTCCCCGCACTGCCAGAGTCAGGCCCAGGCCCCTTGGGCATGGATGACCACCCACCCCTACAAAGTTACAGGCATGGTGAAGCAGAGAACCCAAGAGAGGTGGCCATGAACAAGAGCAAAACTGTCCAACCCTGTCCCCCTTGACAGCAGGACCCCAGACAGCAGGACTCCAGGGTTGGGAGAGGGGTCCCGTTACCTGTTTAACCATCTTGCTGCTTTCACGGCCATACATGCGCAGTAAAGACCCCCAGTTCTTGACATGTGGGTGCAGCAACTGAAGGATTTTCTGAGAGGCTAACTGTTTCCCAACTCTCTTATTCTTACCTGTGAAGAGGGAAAGCACATGCAGAGAGGGAGTCACAAATATCCAGCCGTCCACCTCGCCTAGACAGGAGCTCACCTTCTTTCCCCCAACTTAACTAAAGGCACGTGCTACAGGAAGAGAGAGGGTGGAGAAGTGCTCTGGCACCACAATGGGCACCAGCATCTCACAACCCCAGACCAGGACTCACCCCTACCCCACTTCACATAGTCGACCAGCAGAGGTTATAAGAGGTCAAGAAGTGACCAAGGTATGTCACACAGCTTAAGAGACCTCCCTGCAGCCAGAACCCCATTATTTCTAGACACAAAGACAAGCGGCAACAAGGTGTCATGAAGCACGGGGCCTGAGGCTCCTTGTAGGCAAGCAGGGGAGAGGGCTCTACCAGAAGGCCCTTAAGAATTTCTAGAGTGGGTGGGTGTGCTTTGGAGGAGGTTTCTAGGCAGAGGGAAGGCAGGGCTAGCGTGCAGAGTGGATCTGGAAGTGCCAACTGGGCACTCTGAGTGGACTGAGGCTGGCCACGCTTCCACATAGAGTGAGCCAGGATCCCTCCTGTCACATGGCCCACCCACCTGCTCAGGAGCGCATCTTAGTGGGAAGTGCAGGGCACACCGGATCTGAATGTGGTTCTGCAATGTCCTCAGGGCCAACTTGTGCATCACCTTCCAATTTACACAGCACTGGTTTTGAGTTTATAGTAGCTACACCAAGTTTTCTTTTAAAATGAAGTTATATTTTAAAAAGTGGTTACTTCAAAACCCAAATTAGTAAAGAACGCAGGTAGTGCACACGGGTCAGAAGGCAGAGGGGCAGTGCCCAGCACAGGGATGCAGAAATTGGCAGGGTGGAGGCTCTGCTGCTGCTTGAGAACGCCCCCCTCCTGCCACAGGGACCTAAGCCTGGATGGGGGTTGAGATGGCAGCCCTAGCCAGAATGACCAGCCCAAGACTGGGAGAGGGAGGAGGACACAAGCGGCGCAGACAGAGCTATCACAGCTGCGCCTCGGGCTGACCGTTTCAGACATCAACATGAGATGCTGGTGGACACAACTGCAGGCGGTCAGTGTACACGGCTGGAGCTCAGGAGCAATGGCAGGGCAACACCCCCCAGTGGTCATCTGACAGCATGGTGAGTGGCAGTGAGGAGGGACGGGTCCTTACACCAGCCGCGCACTGTGTGCTTGCCACACGCCATGACATATTCACTCTTCTGGTTTTTACCAGGAACCACTTCAAACTTGATGGATGTGTCACCCATTCCATGGTTTCTTTAAGAGAAAGCAAAGACAATGGGTGACATAGGCTGAGGAGGAGGAAATGGCTGCTTCCAGAAAGCTCTCTAAGGGCTCTCTAAAGACAATGCCAACCCTTTCCCCAAAACTGCTTCTCAGCTGAAGAGGAGGTTCTCGATACAATCCCATGGGGCTCTGATAAACCACCAGTCAGAGGGGCTTCTATGCACATAGGAAATACCTGCAATGGCTCAAGCCTTTAGAATCACCTCTTGAGCCAGGATAAACAACCCATAAGTAATTGGGCACCCAGGGAAAAGCCCCCACAACCTGACTTTGGAGGAGAAGCTCCCACCCTACCTTTTAAGGCACTCGTGGAGAATCTGATAGGGAGACAACAGTCCGGCCTTGCTGGTCAGCTCGTAGACCCGTGAGTCCTCAATACTGATGTGGTTAAAATACTACAAAACAAAGCAGCCACTTCTAAGTGCTGGACTAAGCCACCAGCCTCACAGAGCTGCCCTCCATGTTGCCTGCTTCTCTCAGAGGATTCCTGTTCTCCTTACTACCTCAGGGACCACATCACACACACACCCCACCCCACCCCCACCCCCCCAGCTCACGGTCTAGCTGGCCAACTAAGAGACATGGACAGGAAGCTGCACCACACAAGACTGGAAAGAGTGCCACAGATGGGGTGGGAGACCCTGGTGCAGTGAGGGCCTGGGCTACACAGTCAGTCAACCTAAAGAGCCTTCTCCGAATCTGAGTCTGATGATACAGTTAGTCAGAAACCTAAAGATAAAAAAAACCTTAGGAGAAAAACATGAAGATTATCTAAGTAAGATTACAGAAAAGAGAAGTTAAACCAATCTCTCTGAAGGCTGCAAAAGGCCTTTGCACAACTCCAGTCTCAAATACAAAGTGGTCCTGGCTCTAAAACTGATCACTACGACCAAAGAACAGAAAGGTTAACAAGGGTTAACAGGAAATCACTTAACCGGTTAAGGGAAAAAAGGGAAGTTTTGCACAATACAGATAGACGCCTGCCAGTAGGTGGCTTTGACGCCAACCACCCCCTGGTGAATGAAGAATTCAGTCTAGTGCACCCAGGAGCATTGCCCACCTCCCCAGTGGGGGCTGTGTTAGTCTCCTGGGGCTGCCATAACAAAGCACCACAAACTGGGTGGCTTAACACAAGAGAAATGTATGTTCTCCCAATTCTGTGGGCCAGAAATCCAAAATCAAGTTGTCAGTAGGGCCCTGTTCCCTCTGAAGCCTCTCAGGGAGGATCCTTCCTTGAATTTTCCAGCTTCTGGCAGCCCCAAGCTTCCCTTGGTTTGTGGCAGCATCACTCCTATCTCCACACAATGTCTCTCCATCTCCCTTCCCTTCATCTTACAAGAACACTTATAACATAGCTACTCTGAGCAGGGGGACAAGGGTTTCCTCTACCTCCACCTGCTTCAGGGAGAAAGCAGGCTCACTGTGACTGAGTTGAGGAAAGAGAAGGCACTGTTTCTGAAGAGGACTGTTGGTTATGATGAGCAGGAAATCCTCTTGCTATTATTTGGTTATTTGTCTTCCAAGAGGTCCCAAGAGCCACCTCCATGCTTAAGCACCCACGTCAGTGTGGATCAGTTTCCAGGGAAAGTTACTCATCAAGACACTAGGCCCTGGACCATCCTCAATGACTGGCTGGGAAGCCAACCCATCAGCCGTGTCTGGTCTTCTCATTCAGCCTGCCAAGACACACTTTCTAACCAGCAGTCAGCACCTGGGCTATGGACCTATAATCAGGTCAAGCAGGTGGAAAACCACCTGCATACCGTCGTAGCTCCAAGTTCCTCCCTGACAAAGTTGAGGTCAACAGACGTACACATGCACGCACACACATGCACTCAGAAGCTCCCCCAAAACCAACAGCCTCTAGAAAAGACCCAAACCACAATTACCTGCATCAAGTGGCCATGGTCATATGTTGCTAATGGTTAACTGGCCAGGGAAGTGTGGGGATTCTAGCTCAAGAGAGCACAGGCAAAGGGCAGAAATAGAACAGGACAGCCCACATGATCAGTGCCAGACAGTGAAGGACCATGATGGAGTACCACAGACAGCCAAACACCCATAAATTCAAAAATTTAGATGAAACATACCAATTCCTGTAAAACACAAACTATCTGAAATACCCTATTCTATTCAATAAATTGAATTTATGGTTAAAAATTTTTTCATAAAGAATATTCCAGAAGCAGATAGTTTCATTAACAACGACTACCAAACACTTAACAGAGATGACACTGATTCTACAGAGACTCTTACAAAAAAATCTCAGAAGGGACAATTGCCAACTCACTTTGATGCTAACAATACCCTGCTATTAACACCAGACCATGGAAGTACAAGAAAACTACAAACTAAAATCCTTCACACACATTCTGGCGAGACTGGAGGAGCCATGGACATGCCTGGACCCTGGGTCTACATGCTGTCCAGAATGAAAACTGGGCAGGCCCTGGTGAGGGAACTACAGGATGTCAAACACAAAAGTAAACAAAAGCAAGAGCAAGCACAGAGACTTTCAGATTGATTTAAAAAATGGACTGACTTGTTTATTCATTCAGCAACCAAACAAGTAAGATGCTGGCATTGCTGAGGCCATCATACTGTGGAGAGCCTCTCTTAGATGTTATCTTGAAACAAGGCATTCCCAACCCTCGCTCTACTAACCCTGGAGAAACTTCAATTAACTCAAAATGTCAAAAAATTTCTTAAAGCAATTTTAATTTACTTAATTACTGTAACCTTTACCACAATAATAATCACAGGCAAAGAGGATATGGGTCCTACAAGCTCAAACATGTGAGACCTACCCTAGTCAAGAGCAAAGCCTGCTCAGAAGAAGTATTGCACAAAAGCAAAGTCCCATCCTTCCAGAGAGTCTGGCAGAGTCATGGATCTCTGCCTGCATGGGTCCAGGCCATTTCCCAGCACCAGAACCACAGTCACTGCCTCATATTTCTGCTACTCCCTATTAAAGGATGGGGAGGACTGCCTCTTAGGGAGAACTGTGATGCAAAACTTACATAGCCTAGGTACCATCAACTGCAACAACCCATCCTGAGAGTCTGCTTGGGATGCAGGTAGAGGATCTAGGCCAGTGGTTCTCAACCTTCTTAATGCCATGACCCTCTAATACAGTTCCTCATGATGTGGTGACCCCCAACCATAAAATTATTTTCGTTGCTACTTCATTAACTGTAATTTTGCTACTGTTATGAATCGTAATGTAAATATCTGATATGCAAGATGTATTTTCATTGTTACAAATTGAACGTAATTAAAGCATAGTGATTAATCACAAAAACAATATGTAATTAATTATATGTTGTGAAATATTTATTTCTAATTACAAATAAACTAAATTTTGTCTTGAAGCATGGTGTAGCATGGCTTAACAGTCTTAATCTAACAACAGTAAACTACACTGCTACATTTTGTGACAGTATGAGTAAAAAGCCAACGTCAGTGCGAAGGTTGCTGAATATAAAAAGACCAATCAGCATCCAGATTAAGTTCCTATGGGACAGATGTAATTTTTTTTTTGCAGTAGTTGATGATTTTACAGTACATGATTTTACATTTTCCCAGTAATTATAATTCATGAAGTGTCGTTTTACCTCCAATGCTGCTGCTTTCAACACAGCAGCTGCTTTTAACAGAGGAACTGCTTTCAACACAGTAGCTGCTCTCTACAAGTGTGACTGGTCCGCATAAGTACATTATGGCACCAACCCTGTCACATACACCTGTATTTGTACAGAGTGTATGTGATGGGGTTAGCGCAATGATGTCATCACGCCGGGTACTCGTACGTGGGCGTATCTACATGTGGGCAAACCTGCCTGGAGACGGATAGAGGAGCGGTGTCTCAGTTCCTAAGACCATCAGAAATAAGTGTTTTTCCGCTGGTCTTAGGCAACCCCTGTGAAAGGGTTATTTGACCCCCAAAGGGGTTGCGACCCACAGGTTGAGAACCACTGGTCTAGGCAATGGGTTCTCCAACATGCCTTGGAAGCTTCCCTTAGTGCCAATTTCTACAGCTTGGTCACTCTGGAATAAAGCTGACATGTTTTTGAAACTGTCTGGTCTGAGTGGGATTTGCGATCTGTGGCCCATCCATGACAATAACCATGAAAAACATTAGAAACTTGAGTGCAACTTAACACTGCTATGGGCATTTACCATATTTTGTAACAGTTAGGAGTCCAAAAAGATTGGAGCAGTCACTACAATCATCCCTGAGGAAGATGGACTCACTAGACAAAGACTTTAAATTTGAAAAAATACATCCTGAAGCACTCCTGGAGTGGCAGAATAAGAACCTCCAAAATCTGCTCCTCTAAGGAAGTATAAAGAACACTGTCAAAAACTTATCAACTCAACTTTTTCAGAATTCTGGATATTAAAGATACCTATCTGAGCAGTATTTATTCAACAAAAATGACTGAATCTTGGTAAGAAGAGTAAGATTTTACTGTAGTGTTTTAATATGACTCATTCCTATCGCCTCTTCCCAGCTCTGTGGTAGCCTTAGGAAGCAGCAGAACAGGGCCCCAAAACCCCAACTTGAGAACTGTTGCTACTTAGCCTGTCTTATAGTTCCATGGAAAAGCCCTGTTGTAGAACTTGTCTTTACTTGACTCAACTCAAAGTTCACTCAGTGAAAGCAATCCATTCCCCAGGATTTGTCAAAAATAATCACTGGCAATTGTTTCATACTGCAGATACCTGAAGCTGGGATACAAGCTGGCAAGCAAGAGGCAAGTCAAAAACCATAAAAGGAAAAGCTATAGAATGAGATTCCCCTAGGGGGCTTTGAAAATCTCTAACATGTCTAGGAATCTAGATAGTATTGTGGATGCCTGGGAAAGACCTGAGAAAGGTCTAATCACTAAACCCTGGTTGGCCCAGAAGCTGTGTATACAAGTGGGAAACAAAGACTAAGGTAGAATTCTCAATTACTGGAGCAATAAAGGTGAACCTACACAGGGTGGGCAAAGACTGAAAGACTTACTGGTTCAGATCAGGGACTCTGACCAGAATTTGAGAATTAGTCTAGGAAAGTCACTGTTATGGACTGAATTGTATCCCTGCCAAAAAATTCACAGGTTGAAGTCCTAACCTCCAGTACCTCAGAATGTGACCTTATTTGAAGACAGGATCTGTATGGAGATAATCAAGTTAAAATGAGGTGATTAGGGTAGACCCTAATCCAATATGACTGGTATCCTTATAAAGAAGAAATGTGGAGACAAACACACACCAAGGAGAAAGTCATGTGGATAATGAAGACAGTTGTCGCCAAATAAATGCCTGGAGAATTTCCTTCCATCACAGCCCCCAGGAGGAACCAACTGCGCTGACATTTGATCTGAAACATCTAGCTTCCAGAACTGTGAGGCACAAATTTCTGTTGTTTAAACCACCGAGATGGTGATATTTTGTTATGCCAGTCCTAGCAAACTAACAAAATCACTAAATAGGCAACAACAACAAATAGCAAAAATAACAAATCCTGGAAAGGGGAGGGAATCTGATATCCAGTTTCCACATTATATTATTTAAAATGTCCAGGTTTCAACAACAACAAAACAAATAAGACATGAAAAAAAACAGAAATGTATAGGCCATACACGGGGCAGGGGAGTGGTAACTACAAACTATCCCTGATGAAGATGAACTTACCAGACAAAGAATTTAAATCAGCTATAATAAATAAGCTCAAAGAACTACAAACAAACAAACAAACAAACCACACATCTAAAGAATTAAAGGGAAGTACATGAACAACATTTCACCAAATAGAGAATATCAAGACACAGAAATTATGAAAATTTCACTAGAGGGATTCAACACCATTTTTGAGCAGTTGAAAGATCAGCAAACTTAAAAGTAGACCAATTAAAAATGTCTAGTCTGAAGAAAATTAAATGAATAGAAAGAAAGAAAAGAAAAGAAAAGAAAGGATAGTTCTCATATGAAAGCCTCCTAAACCTGTGGGATACCATGAAGTATACCAATTTACATACAATTAGAGTCCCAGAAAGAGAAGAGAAAAACAGAAGGACAAACAGAATATTTGAGAAAATAATGGTTGAAACTTCCCAAGGATAAAAACATTAATCTACATATCCAAGAAGCTCAACAAACTCCAAAAAGAATAAACTCAAAAAAAATCCACATTTAAACACATATAAGGCCAAAACCAAATGGAATCTCAAAAACAGTAAGAGAAGCAACTCATCAATAAAATGATCCTCAGCAAGAATTAACAGCTGAATTCTCGTTCCTTAGAGGCCAAAAGGGTAGGATCACACATTCCCATTAGGAAGGAAAAGAGTATCAACCAAGAATTCTATATTCAGCAAAACTATGCTACAAAAAAAGAAATGAAGACATTCTCAGATAAACAAAAACTGAGAAAATCCACTGCTAGTAGACCTGCCCTCCAAGAAGCACTAAGGAGCCTTCAGGATGAAAACAAGGGTACAGACCATTACTTGAATCCATACAATGAATTAAGAGAACTGCAAAAGATAAAGGTAACTACATCACAGTAAATAAGACAATATAAATATATTTTGTTTGTAACTCCTTTTTTCTCTTGAGTTAAAACTACATAGAGTAATAACTATAAGTCTATGCTGACGGACACACATGTAAAGGCATAATTTATGACAATAACGGCATAAAGGTGAGGGTAAACACAACTATATAGGAGCAAAGTTTTTGTATACATCTGAAATTAGGTGGTATCAATCCAAACTAGACTGTTTTCAGTCTAGTTATTACTAGAACTCCCTAGGACAGCCACTAAGAAAATTTATAAAGAATAGTTTTAAAAAAATCACATGAATAAAACAGTACATTAAAATCTATTTAACACAAATAAGGCAGTAATGGAGAAACAGAGGAACAAAAAAGACAAAAAACAAACAGCATAATGGCATACATAAATTCTGCCTTTTCAGTAAGTACATTAAATTTAAATTGACTCAGCCCTCTGATCAAAGGCAGAGATGACAGAATAAAAACAAAATCCAACTTATGCTATATATGAGAGAAACAGTTCAGATTCAAAGACACTAATAGGCTAAAAGTAAAAGAATAAAAAGATACACCTGCAAACAAAAGAGCAAGAGTGGCTACATCAACCCAGTAAAATGACATAACTATTACAAATATTAAGTAAAATTTATTTCTACTCTCAACATTTCTGATACCAACTGTGTGGCTTTTCTCCACCAAGCAATTCTGACATTAACTGCCATGAGTTAGAGTAGACCCCACCAACTAGGGCTTAGTCCCACAAGACTGCCAATGCCACTTCAGGTGCTAACCCCAAGTCCAAGTTGTCAACTGTGCTTCGACCAAGCAGCTGTCTACTGGAGGGTCCCACAAACCCCTCCTCAGGTTCAGTAACTTGCTAAAACAGCTAACAGAATTCAGGAAAAGTTTACTTACTAATGAGATCATCAGTTTATTATAAAAGGATACAACTCAGGAAACAGCCAATTGGAAGTGCAGGGAGCTTCAATACCCTGTTCAAGTACACCACTCTCCCCCAATCTCCAAGTGTTAACCAACCCAGAATCTCCCAAACACCTTTGGTTTGGGATTTATATGGAGTTTTCACTACACAGACAGGACTGATTACATCATTGGCCATTAGTGCTATTTCTGCAACTTCCAGACTCTCTCCCCATCCCTGAATAATGGGGGTGGAGGGGGGGGGCGGGGGGGGGGGGGGGGCAGGGGGGGGTGGATAAAGGGTGGGGCTGAAAGTTTCAAATCTCTAATTAGATGGCAAGTTCCCCTGGCAACCAGCCCCACCCCCACATCCTTAGGGGTTTTCCAAGTCACTTCATTAACATAAACTCCAGGGGGATTGAAAGGGGAGTGTTAATAACAAAAGACATTCTATTCACCTTTGTCAACCTGGAGCTATTTCAAGAACTGGGGACAAAAACTTACTGTAATACATTAGAAGCTCTATCCCAGGGAACCAAGAACAAAGACCAAATATTTTTCATTGTATCAAAATGTCACAAACATATATACACCTAACAGCCTCAAAATACATGAAGCAGGGGTTCCCCAGTGGTGTAGTGGCTAGGCTTCGGCACTCTCAACGCTGCGGCCTGGGTTTGATTCCCAGCCAGGGAACCACCAGAAAAACAAAAACAAAAACAAAAAAAAACATGAAGCAAAAGCTGGCAGAATTGAAGGAAGAAATAAACACTTCAACAATAATAGGTGGAGACTTCAATACCTCTCTTTCAATAATGGAGAGAAGAATTAGCGCAAAGCCCAACAAGGAAATAGAACAGTAAGCACCTCACGAACAACTAGACCTAAAAGTCATCTGGTTCTCAACACCCAGTAAAAGCACAATATACATTCTTCTCAAGTGCAAGCATAACATTCTCCAGGACAGAACATATGAGGTTGAATAATTAATTTCATGAACTCATCCTAGAAAAAGTGCTACATACCTCATTGCTAAATATCACTACAGTCACCTTCAAAGTACTCCCCTGCTTGGGAAGCTATACATGAATGCCAGCGCCTACTCCACCCTTCAAAGCAGTTTTGGAACACTTTTTCTGGAATGGCCATCAGAGCTGTCCTCATACCCAAAATCTGACAATCAAGTTCCCAAACTTGCCACTGTGTGCTACTGGAATGCAGTCAAGTACTCCACAGAAGAAAATTTATACCTGTAAACTGCCAATGTAAGCACACAGCAAGTTCCTGAACTTAATTATCACATTTTCGGTAGGAAGACAGCTCTGATGACCATTTCAGAAAAGGAGTTCCAAAACTGCTTTGAAAGGTGGATTAGACACTGGCAGCAGTGTCTTCCCAAGGGGAATACTTCAAAGGTGATCATAGTGTTATTCAGCAATGAGGTTATGTAGCACTTTTTCTCAGATGAGTTTGTGAAATTAATTGTCCGACCTCGTATGTTAGGTCATAAAACAAGCCTCAATAAATTTGAAAGGATTGATTGAATCATACAAACTATGTTTTTGAAGCACAATGGAATTAAGCTAAAAATCAGTAATTAAAGGAAATTTGGAAAACTCACAAATATATGAAAAGTAAATGCTCCTAAAATAGCCAATGGTTCTAAGAAGAAATCAGAAGGGAAATTTAAAAAATACTTTAAGATGAGTGAAAACAGAAACATGACATACTAAAAAGCTTTGGGATGCAGTTAAAGTAGTACTCAGAAGAAAATTTATACCTGTAAACTCCATGTTTAAAAAGAAAATCCCAAATCAATACCCTAATCTTAAGACATTATAAAAAAAACAAACTAAACCCAACATGGTAGAAGAAACAAGTAATAAACACTAGAGTAGAAATAAATGAAATAGAGAATAAAAAAATAGGAAAAGTCAACAAAACAAACCAGAAGTTGGATTTTTGAAAAGATCAACAATACTGACAAAACTTTAGTTATAGTAACCTAGAGAAAAGAGACTCAAACTGCTAAAATCGGGCATGACAAAGGGAGGATGTCACAACCTTATAAAAATAAAAAGAATCATAAGGGAATACTATGAACAAATGTATGCCAATGAATTATATAACCTAGATCAAATAGAAAAATTCCTAGAAAAAAAAACACAAAGTCCCAAAACTACCTCAAGAAGAAACAGAAAATCTGAACAGATGTGTAACAAGTAAAAAGATTGAATTAGTAATTAAATAACTTCAAGGAAAAGTCTAGGCCCAGATGGATTCCCAGATAAATTCTACCAAATGTTTAAAAAATTAATACCAACTATTCACTAACTAGTCCACACAATGGTAGAGGAAGTAACACTTTCAAACTAATTCTTTGAGGCCAGCATTATGCTGATACCAACACCAGACAAAAACTACAAACCAGTATCTCTTATACATAAATATAGCTAAAAAAGACATTAACAAAATACTAGCAAACCAAATCCAGCAACACATAAAAATGATTATGCACCATGATCAAGGAGAATTTATCCCAGGAATGCAAGGTTGGTTTAACATTTAAAAAGTCAATATAATGTATCTCCATATTAGTAAAGTAAAAGACAAAAACCACATGATCATCTCAACAGAAGCAGAAAAACCATTTGAGAAAATGCAGCATTCATTCCTGGGAAAACCCTCAGCAAACCAGTAGAAGGAAATGTCCTCAATCTAGTTAAGACCCACAGCTAACATAGTATGCTAAGTGAAAGAAGCTAGTAACAAAGGATCACATGTCATGTGATGATTCCATTGCTATGAAATGTCCAGAATTGGCAAATCCACAGAGACAGCAAGTAGATGAGTGGTTGTCAGGTGTAGAGGTGCAAGGGAATGGGGAAAATTAAGAGTGATTGCTAATGGGTATGGGGTTTCTTTTTGGAGTGATAAAAATATTAAGATTGCTGTGATGGTTATACAATACTGAACGAATATACAAAAATCCACTGAACTGTATAAAGGGGTAAAATTTATGGTATATAAGCGATATATCAATAAAACTGATATAAGAAATGCATTCTTCAGAATTTGAAAAGCCCTTGCTACAAATAATCACAGAATCAGATCAGCAGCTCCAAGCAGGGCAGAATCATGACACTCACCTCAAGCTCTTCACTGTCTTTGGGTTTCTCCTCAGAGGTCTGTTTAACAAAGTCAGGGATGAGGATTTCCAGCGTAGCTCGGGCTAGGAAAATAAAAACCCTGAGGATGAGGACTTGGGCCCAGCCTACTTCCCAACTCCAGAGTGAGCTGCACGCTGGCTCCTGTGCAGGGAAGGCCCTGTACAGCTCAGAGGAGGTCAAAGACTCCAGGGAACAGCAGCATTTTAGAGGCAGGGACAACAGATGGAAAAGAGTATATGCTAAGGAATGGAGGCAGTGCCAGAGGCACTTTTGCCCTGAGGCACTTGTAGCAGGTGAGGGAGAAAAAAGATCTATACATCAGAGGAATCATGTTGGTGACATGCAGGCCAATGGCTCAGCAAAACCTGGACCAAGTAGGGAGGACTGCAGGCTGAGCAGACTGCTAGAGTGTGGCAGGGAGAAGCAGCCACACAGAATGGAACCTCTGGAGAAAATATCTGCAGGACAGAGGAAGGGATGGCTCCATGGTGAGCACAGGTGCCTCAGTGAGCAGGGTGTCACTTGCCACTGGGTTGGGGAAGTGGAGCACTGGGGAAAGAGGGAGAACGTGTGTAATAGTCTGACCCTACAGGGTTGTACTTCTAGCAAGACATCCAAGTGCAGGTGTCCAGAGAGCAGCTAGGGTCTGGGCAGAAGTGGATCCCTGCAAGTGGAGAGGGATATAGCAGGGCCCTGTAACCAAGATGTCTCCACCCCCACACTGGGCCCCACTCTGAGAGTTATCTGCTCCATGACCCTGGTAACATACAGTCTGATGAGCTGAAAAAGTCTTTTGGCAGAAATCTCTCTAAACTGTACAGGATTTCCTGGAGAATGGGGTGTTGTGTGTGAGCCCAACACAGCCTCACAGAGGAAGGACAGACAGTAATTATTATTCTAATTGTCCTCAGCATACACCATCAAAAGAAAGCAATACCAAGGGAAACTGAGTCTCATGAACAAAAACAATTTCACTGACCCAAGACCCATGAGACTGTGATAAAACTGACATACTTAACACTCTGCAATATGGTCTACTCCAAGAGGCCCAACAGCCCTGACACTAGGGCAAATGGCTTCTAAAAAAGAATGCCAATGACTTTTAGTGCTGGGCATGAAAGGGAACAGCATATACATGGTCAAAAAGAGCAATGGGTTTTAACCAGAAAACCTAAGTTTTCCACGATCTGCTATGCTGTGTTCAATGAGCTGGCAGCCCCAAGCTTGGAGTCTGAAGGACTCAGGAAATCATCCTTACAAATGTCAAAAACACTCAAAGAGAATGCCGACAGCCTGCTGATCCACCTGTTTTTCATCTCCTAGCATGCTCATATTTTTCTCAGTTTAAATACAAACCTACTCTAAAACAAGTGCTGAGCACAGCCCAGTCATCTCTGTGAGCTGTGGGGACAAAGGCGGGAGATTCCAGCTTAGCTGCCTCAGTAGAGAAGGGACCTTCTATTTTTATTTCTCACGTTTTACTTTCTATATTTGAATCTTTTCCAATGAGCACAAAATTTTCAAAAAAATCAAAGTAGACAACCATATAAATAAAATGAACTTGCCCCACCCTACCCCTCCTTCCTACTTGGGCTGCTTGCTACTCTCAGCCCTCCCCAGCCAAGGGGAGAGGCAGACACAGCAGGCAGTGTGGGGCTCTGACACGCAAGCAGACACATTACCAGCTTTATTCTTCGCAAGTTTTTTGCTGCTTGCAGTTCCAGATCCATAGGTCACACCATCAATGGTCACCGAGGCGCCAAAAGGCTCACTTGGGTTTTCTTAAAATTAAAATTACTGTTTTAAAACACATTTGCCAAGACATTAAAAGCATACAAGCATGAATGCACACACACATGCGCTCACACATACACAATCTGTTCACACCAATAGACAAGGTGATGTCAGGGCTGCTGGTGGAAGGCAGAGACCCTGGGGTTCCCTGAGGCATTGAGATAGGGTTGAGGAATGGTCAGCAGGCAGACAGCACACCAGGAAAATTGCAGGAAATGGGATCATGGGATAGTGAGCTGGAGGGAAAACAAAGAGGCCAGAGGCAAAGCCACCAGGAACAGGGACCAACATCTGTGAAAGAAGGACAGAGGACTATGAGGGGTGGGGATGCAGAGATGTAGTGAGCCAAAGAAACAATATGAAGAAAATGAGTGACTCCTAGGTTCTGGTTTCCAAGGCAAAGACAAACTGATTTTCACAAAAGTGTGAAGTGCAGGCCTGAAGCCCCTTCATCCACCTTGGGGCACCTAGAGATAGCTAGGCCTTCCTCAGAGCAAGGGAGAAAGGAAGATGGGGGAGGGGGAAATATAGACAAAGGAAGTGGGGAAAGTATAGACAAAGAAAGTGGGGAAAGCAGAGGCACTAATCCTGAAAAGGGACACAAATGAACAACCTATCTGCAACATGCTTCTCCTTATCCTCCCCTTTCATTTCTATCCCAGCACAGTGAGGCTAAGGGTCAGTTCCCACCTCCCCAGGCATGACCAAAGTGATATATGTGTGATTTTAGGACTGAGATGGGGAAAGTCAAACTTACCACATTCAAAGAAATTATAAACGGGGCGGACCTTGAGAACACGCTGCATGTACTCGTGCAGGATGCAGACCTCGGATTTCCCATTGGGGTTAATGACAAACTCTGTGATAAGAAGCACCGTCTCACCAAGTGTGAGCACCCACCACAAGCTAGTACTTGGGACTTGGCACCATCCAAGTTAATGAGTCAATGAATTAGGAGAGGCTCACCACAGTGAATGTGGAAGACCTCTGCATTGGTAGAATAAACATAAGGTTTGAATTAAATGCAATTCAAGCACAAAGTATACATTTTAAGAACATCAAATGAAAAATAACAGTATAACCAGTCGGGCAATGTTACAATTTATAAGCCCCTACTCACCTTTCTTTGTGGGTGCATCTTGCACAGATAGAGTGATGAGCTTCTGATTGGCTGGCAGGATGGGTCGCTCAGACTCAGCCTGTTTCCGTTTCATTTCTCGGTTGAACTGCCGTCGTTCAGCCCAAGTCCTGAATTTCTTCACAGTAACTTGCTCAAAATCAAAACGCTTCTCCAGGTAGTTCCGAAATTCCTCAAGATCTGTATAAGATTTACCAAAGAACCAAATTACTAATTTTCAATTTAAGAGTCATGTTCCCACTGCCCAATGAGTTAGACAGCAATGGGCTACCCATCAAACAAGTCCTGCCAAGTGATATTCACTGCCCTTTTCCTGTTTCTTTTGAAGGGCAAGGGAAGTAAAGAATTAGGTCCCTTCACTCAGCCAACTCAAATTATTCTGGCAGGTTACTTTTAGTTTATTTGGAGCAAGAACTAGGATTTTTTTTTTTTTAAAGAAGCTTAAAAAAAAAAAAATCAGGTAACCTTCAGGGCCTTTCTCCCTATATCGAAATAGGCAACTGACTGCCAACAGCAGTCAAGGGAAGACACACATCCACTGCCCACCTTGCTCTCTCCCCTCCATCCAACCTGGTCATCTCCATGTTCACCAATATACCCAAGCAGCTCAGGCCTTGGCACTCATCACACCTAGCCCCACTTGGTCCCTGGGTCGGCCCCATGGCTCACCCAGGTGCCTTGCCTCTGCAGCGCACCCCTCCACCCCATTGTTCAGTAAGGTCCCTGGGGCCTCCTGCTTTTACCGTTGCACCCATTACCCACCTCTTCCCCAGGACATGCACTGTAAGTTCCCATGGCCTCACTCGTTTCCCGCCTGCCTCTCACCACTCAAGCATAAGCCCTGAGGCAGGAATTGCCATGGCTCATGCCTAGCCCTAAGAGCAGTACCAGCAGAAGGGGGAGGGTGGGGGTGGAGGGGGTTCCATGTAGGAATACTGATCTGTATGCAGTTAAAACAAAAGACTACAAAACAATTTACTTATACTTTCTTAATTATAAACTGAAACTACATTATTTCTTTACATATGAACGCAGAGAAGTGAGTCTGGAAGTAAGTGCCAGCAGTCAGCCACCTCTGCAAGGCAGTAGCACTAGAAGTGAGAACACATTCAGGTGTTACACGTGGGTAACACATGGTATGAAACAATACAGCATTAAGTCAAAGTCTTAAATGGAGAGAGCACCCTTCCAGCTAAGACCCTGAGAAAAGTCCTGACACATTGGCACAGGAAGCCAACTTGGATGAGGGAGAGAGAGAATGCCAGGCAGACAGCCTGAGGGGAGGCTGAGGTTCATTCATCTGGGGGGCCGGTGAGATGCTCTGCCCTTTCTCCAGATGACTAAGGCTCCAACCAGCATGCTGCTTCTCCCTGATCCCCCAGAAGCCAACCCCCACTTCTTCAGCAACAGTGCCTCATTCCCCAGCTCTTTTAGGGCTCCTTACATGCAATTTATGAGACCAGTCAGGCAGCAATACAATCAGAAATCCTGAAAACACAGTCCTCTTCAAAAAAGATTCAGCAGGTAAACTAAAACAGTTTGCCACCACTAAAGAGACAATTAAGACTTAAATAGATAGAACTAAACCAAAAGACACAGAAGAAAGAATGAGAAACACTAACAGACATCCAAAAGCAACTGCAGGATTTAAGCAGGAAATATCCACAGAACAGTGGGAGAATTTCCCAGCATAGTCCATGGATTAAAAAAGCTCACTCTGAGCACATCAGGATAAATCAAAACACCAAACAAACACATCCTACTGAAAATGCAAGACTTCAGCAATGAGCATAAAGCGACTAGAGCACCCAGTCTACACTGATGGCATTGGCCTCGCAGGCCCTGCAGAGCCCAGGTGCAGGGGCCTGAAGCCCGAGACTCAGACAGATTCTCCTAAGAACAGGGAAATGGGCCTTTCCAGCCACTTGGGACTGGACAGAGGTCCCCAGCAATCTCTGCCTCACAGATACAAGTAGGAACAGATGGCATTCAACAAAAGGAAGGGGATCCCAGGAAAGCGTGGAATGTGGTGGCATCCCTGAAGACAGTGCAGGCCAGCAGAGGGGAGAGTTCATCCCGGAAACTTACCAACTGATTCATCTTTGCACACCTCGACTTTGGCCTTCACCTGCCCCAGGGCTCCAGGGGCAGCCTCAGCCCCCAGAGGGTCCTTCTCATCTGGGGGTCCCGAGTCAGGCCCCATGGAGTCAGGCTCTTCCAGGGGAAACTCCAGCTCTGCAGATCGGCTGAGGGGCTTGACAGGGGACACCTCCCCACTATGGGTGAGCTCACTGTTTTGCTCCCTTTCCTCATTGTCCTTCATTTTCTTGTAATGCAGACAGGGGATGCTACTCAGAGGAGGGTCATGTTTCTGTGGATAGTGAAAGTACAACACAGATTATAAGGATGGCCCCAAAGGTTTGAATATCCGATGCCTTTCATATGCCTTGGCTTGGCTACGATGTAATGTGTGCAGACATGCATGTTCGGTCTGTGACCTTACAAAACTAAATTCATGACTGATACATTCCCTACCCGTATGCTTCCCGTTCCCAAGAAGTAAGGCCTGGACCAGGTGACCACTCGAGACTCTCTGTGTAGGTACACGGGGACTCCAGAGTTATGGAACGTCATGATCCACCCATCAGGCAACGGTTCTGTAGGTGGGCGGCCACGACCTGCACAGAAGACAAGAACATCCTACAATCACTTGAAAAACATATAGAACTACTGGGATATTTTTAAAATTATGACATGTGGCAGATAAAAACAGTAAAATGGACCAACTAGGAGAGTAGGGGAGTAGGGAAGTGTCCCACCTTCCACCAGACAGAACCTATCCCAGTCCTGCCTGGTGCTCGCGACCTCCCATGCATGAAAGCATGCCCTCTTGTGCTTATTTACCTGGATCTAATGTGAAGGAACCTTGACTGCTGCTCCAAAGCTGGTGAGCACCATGGACACTCAATTACTCACCTGCCTGCCTTGGCTGTGGCCAGAGGCACCTCAGGAACTAGGTAAGCTTTGCTAATAAACTCCATGTCTGCTGAACACTATTCTCTGTAACCAGGTTACAAGTCTTCACTATAATGAAGCATCTATAATGCTACTTCAAATTAATAAATTTCTAAATCAGTTTTAAAACACTATTCCCAATCTTTCTTGTTTTACAGGCAGTCATTAAAAAAAGAAAAAAGAAAAAAGCTCAAGGGGGTTCCCTGGTGGTATAGTGGCTAGGCTTCGGCACTCTCAACGCCATGGCCTGGGTTCAATTCCCAGCCAGGGAACTACCCCCAAACCCCACCCCCTAAAAAAAAAACAAAAACAAAAACAAGCAAACAAACAAAAAGCTCAGGACTTCTTATCCACTTGACACCCACCCCTGATAGACCTAGTGACTGAGAAAAGTACGAGGCAAAGATTTTAATTTAAGGTTAAAACTTAATTTTCTTACAGGTACTGGGATCAAGGTAAAAATTTTAGAAACAAAAGGGAAAAAAGCAAGTAAAATCTACAAAACTATATACACAAAAACAGTCCCAATGACTCACATGGAAAAGGAAGTGGTACACTAGTACCAGATCCCTGCCCAGTATCAAGGGCCCCAGACCTGACACCCACATGTGGCTGATACTGGACAGCTGGTGTCAGGACGGCCCTTGGGAAGGAGTGTAGCAGGTTAGAAGCGTACAGACCCTGTTAGGCACTCTCCCCAGTGAGCAAGGGCCAAGAAGCTGCCTTACACCAGCTTTGGGTTAAGTCAGCAGAAGGAGAAGCAAATTAAATCCAAGCCAAGGACAACAGGGGACACAGGTGCATCCAGGCCACTCATCTGTGACAATGAGCAGTCACAAAGTTGGCCTGGATGTCTGAAGAGCTCATATGCCACTCACAGTAGTCTCTGAGCATACAGACCAAGCTGCAACTCCTGGGAGGGAGGCAGCACTGCCAGGCAGGCTGCCAGGTGGAAGAGGAGGCTGCAGAGTGAAAGGCAGTGCCCATGCAGGCAGGCCAAGTGGCTAGTCATACTTCTAACCTGTGTATGACTCAGGATGGACATGGCTTTACCTGTTGACAGTGAGACTGCTGAAACCACAGAAAGTACATAAAACAACTCCACCAGAGGCACCAAGGTGAAGATTGCCCCTTCTACACCTTCTCAGAAGCTGAGGCCCCAGGTTCATCTCCATCTACAGCCAATGAACCCAACACCTGCCCTGTTCTAACCACTAGCCAAAGGGGGCAGACATATGTGGTGCCCACCACTGCAGATACATCCACCCCACTGCCAGAGAAGAACTGCACAGAACCTGCCTCTCGATTTCCTCCCATCACATCTTACCACCTTCTGTACCCTGGCTCTCAACCTAAGGTGCCACTTGTATGCCCACCCACGTCTCCATGCATCTCTTTAGACCCTCTCTGCTGCCCAACTGCCCAGCCCAACATCTCCACCTGGACACCAGGCCAGACAGAAAATGACACCAACTCCTCTCAGACCAGCATCTCTTGACTGCATAGGCAAAACTCTAGGCACCACCCCATGCTCTCCACACTGACCCCAAATCCAAATGAAAATCCCACTGCCTGTGAATTCAGAACACCTCCACTTATACTGTATTGCAGGAGCTCCCATCCTGCCCACCTGAAGTACGTGTACCATGCTGTGGCCATAGGAACTATGCTTTTAGGCAAAAATTGCGTAATACCTGCCTGCTTCTAGTGACTTCTGGCAGCACAAAACTCAGAACCCAGACCTTGACTATCACTTGCTACCACGTTGAGCATCCACCTCTGGCCTCAGGCCCCCTACATGCTGGTTGGCTGTCTTGTCATCTCTGGGCACATACTGATGTCCCTTCCTCAGGGATCTCCTCTCACGTCCTCTGTAAGACACCAGTCTCTCTGTGGCTTCCATAGCAAATAACCATGATCTGCACCTGGGTGATCTTGCTTCTGAATACATCCTTGTGTTTTAGGTTTCCTCTTCATCAAAAATGACCATCCTCAAAAGCATGCCTAGACAGCTGTCTGGTGCCCCAAGGGCTCTCAAACCTGCAAACACACTACTTTCTGATCTACCAACTTACCTTTTATTTTTGGTTGGTTTCCTGAGCAGGGATAGAAACCAGGCCACGGTGGTGAGAGTGCCAAGGCCTAGCCACTACACCACCAGGGAACCCCCAATGACCCACCAACTTACTTTTGAGCACTGTTTTAATCTTGGTCATCATAGGCTGCACACTTGTCTCTCCATCAGACGGATGGTCGCTGTCTCCTCCGTATTTCTCCTCCACTCTCCTCTTTTTGGGAGCACAGAGGCCCTCTTCCAGCAAAGCATCGACATCATTGTCAAAATCGTCCTGCAAAACATGCTGTTCAGACACCACAGCTCTAGCATCAGCATTCCTGCACCATGGGCACCCTTAATGAGACTAGTGAGAACGGACACAGAAATGAGGCACTCTCGAGGGGGCCTAGGTGTGCCTTTATGGTGCATGATCATCTGAAAAACAAATAGGATGAGACTGTCAACAGGCTTGGTCCAGACGTACACATCATCAGGGAGCACTTCGCAGTAGCACCTTCCAACCAGGTTGGGTAAAAGGTACAATGCCAGCCTGCCAGCCAAGCTTTTCGTTAAGAAAGTTTAAAAATCTGGACTCTTTACTGCTGTCTCTTTTCCATATTAACATTATTCTACCTCACATGGGTTGTTCCTCTGCAACATCAGCTTTCAAAAGATGTTGCAATTCCCAAACACCTCTCTTTGGGTTTTGCTAAGAGCACTCCAAAGGAGGGGTCACCGACATACCTCGTAGGAGAAATTCAAGGCCTCTTCATCCACTCTGTCTCTCTGCACGATTGCTTTAGCCGTGAACCCGCCTGCTCCTTCTTCATCTAGCTCCAAATTGTCAGTAAAATCTTCTAACTCATCGAGCACTGCATACTCCACTCTCTTTTCCTGATCCAGCTCATTCTCCTCATCCTTCTTATCAGCACTCTCACCCCCTATGCCTACCCCATTACCAACACTCCCGCCAAAGGGACAAGCATGCATGTCTCCACTGACAGGGCTAAGAGCCAGACCGCACTCGGCGCGAGCGTCGCGCTCCACTCCTGTGTACAGCACCTTCCTGTCCTTACTCCTGCAGCTCTCGGTAAAGCTCACGCTAATCTTTACATCCTTAAGCAATTTAAGGTCAGGGGAGAACTTCCGGACCGCAGGTGCGTGCCGGGCGGTGCGCGGGCTGTGGCCACTACAGTTCGGGTCTATGAGGAAGCGGGCCTTAGAGAAGGATCCTTTGGAGAGAAGAGAAGCTCCGTAGAAGTTGAGTGGGTCCTCAGCAGGGGGTTCGGCCTGTCCATCACCACCAGAGCCAACGTCCATTACCTCTGCATCACTGGACGTTTGCAGGGGAGGTGGTGGAGACTGTTCACGGGGCTGTGCTTGGAGGGGGCAAGCACAGTTCTCCATCACCGCTTCTCCTGCGGGCTCACGCGGGAGAGGAGAGGGACTCTCATATGTCTCCATAGTAAAAGTGGTTAAGACTACTTTAAAAGACCAGTTTTAAAAAAACCTTACATAAATCTATACAGCTAACATGCACAAGTCCGTCGAGACCCGGGTGCCGTCCTGCCCGCACTGCAAACGCTGGCGGCTTAGTCAAGCTGGCCACATTGCTCTTTTCATTAATGTAGACAGCTTTTAGAACCACTGCCTCAATTATTGGAAATCACAATGCACTCAGCTTAAATGACTGACGACTAAGCGAGTCTGTCTTCATGCCAAAGTGGCACCTTTCTTCTTCTACCTGCAAAGAGATTTAAAACACGGTCACAAAATACATAACCTTCCACTTCCCTGGTACCAAGAGTTAACAGCATTAACAGTGTAGAAAAGAAAGTAATACTGCCTAAGAGATTAGGATTTAAAACAAACTAACTTTACTTTTTTTCTTTAGAACCTAAATTATAATTTAAATCCAAAGCTAAATGTTTTATTGTCCTCTGTAGTTCCAACTTCAGAAGAATAAAAACAGTATCATCTTCAGGCTTAAAAAGATATAAAAAACATACACTAAACTTCACCACAGCATTTCCCTAACTCAGTGTATTAGGAAAGCAAGTGCAGTGCAAGGTTGCCCTTTCCAGAACACACATTAGGTTTGTGGCCTCCCTCGGCCATCAGAGCAACATCAATCCACTCACCTGCTAGGGCTGGGTCACTCAGAGGGTGAATACGAAACCCTCAGCTCAACTCTGCAGCACTAGGGCCTCAGAGGTACAGCCAGGCGCTCTGCTACCCTGGAACCCCAGGGCTCTCCTGGGCCCCCAAGGTGGCACGTAGACCAGGAGAGTGATGCAGCGTGCTGAGGTCACCAGAGGAGGTATGGTTCTGTTCCCAGTAGAGGAGGGGGTGATGGCTGTGGGGAAGGGAGCCAGGCTGGGGTTGGTAGGGGAGCTGTAGAAGACAGCTGGAGCCAAGGCACAGGGAATCCTGGGTGCCATCTAGAACCTGGCTATATCCTGGGAGCAATGAGGAGACACCAATGGGTGAGGTGACTCTCATGCCACAGTTTAGCCTCTATTTGAGAAAGGAGATTGACCGCTGTGCCAGGCATGGTCCCTATGCCCAAGCCAACAGGAAGAGTCCTCTAGGCCAGAGAGCTAAAATGTCATAGAGGCCCCGATAACTGGGCAGGAGCCCTCACGTACAGTGAAGACACAGAAATGACTGCTCTGCTGACTAGGTAGAGGTGAAGAACACAAACAAGAGGGAACTGAAGACAAAATGAAGCTTCCCCGGAGGAACACACATTTTCCAGCCTTTAGGTAGGAGCCCTCGGAAGAGAAGGGATGGAGCCTGCAGGCAAACCTGTTTAACGAATGCAGAGGCCACAGCTCCATAGCTGTGACTGGCCAGAGACAGAGAGCCAGACAGAACGCATTAGCAAGATGGCAGTCACCAAAACCACAGGAGAGGCCGGAAACACAGACCAAGAACAGGGTTGAGGAAACAACTCTGAGAAGCTTTACTGCACAGAAAGCATGACAAAAGTGCTGACATGAGGCTGGGAAGGCAGCTCAGTGGGGCAATCTGAAAACCCAGAGGTCTGAAGAACAGCCAAGCATCAAGTAGGAGAATCATGTGCAGGGACTCATGTGCGGACACACAGTACAGACACGTAGTGCACATACACACACGGGTGCAAATAGACACTATGTATGACACACACACACACACACACACAGAGGGCAGCTTAACTAGATGCATGGGTTCTGGAGTTCACAGACATCACACACTGAAGCAGTTTACAGTGAAGTGACAGAGAGTGGTGGTTGTATTTTGAAGATGACAATTTAAAAACCAGAGACTTGTTTAGATTTCATCAATTTATTTAACAAATACTGACTGTCTCCTCCAAGGGAGGTAATTAATACCATGAACAAGAGACAAGGTCCCCCACCACCTGAACATAGCTGAAAGGGCAATGACCACTGCGCTGTCACTCCACTTCCTAGATTCTAAGATGCCCTTACTGTTCTAATTCCAATGGGAATTTAACATAATACCTCCCCCAGAGATGTGTCCATGAAAGGTGCTAAGGATGAAGGAAATGACAGACTCTGAACTGCAATTAAACACTGAGGAGACTGCAGCTAGATAGGCACCGGGAACAGTGAGTGGAGTAAGGCCAGTCTCCTGGCAACCAAGAAAGATCATTTAAGAGAAGGACAGACAGGTCAGCACACCCAGTGCTACAGAACACAGATCAGATCAGGATCAAACCCCTCAGCACCTGGCAGGTCTGCACATACCCCAGCAAGAGCCAATCTGTTATTCTAGGAGCTAAAAAAAGCTAAAATGAAGACAAGAAGAGATGGGGGATTGAAGATAAATGGCAGTACAGGACGGGGAACATCTGCTACCATGTTAAAAGGCTAAGCAGCAGCCACGCAGAAGCACAAAGTAAAGGTGACAATGGTAATAACTAATGAAGGGAGTCCGTGAAGAAGCAGACAGGATGGGGTCAGAGAGCTGCGGAGAGAAAGTGTGGCCAAATTGGGAGATCAGGAAAACCTGCCCAGCCCCAGGAGGCAGACAGCTCAAGGAACAGAGTCCCACAGTGAGGCAGTCCTGGGCAAGTTCCTTGCTTTCCCTCTGCAAGCTTTCTCTACTCATTCAACAAGTGTTTGCTGAACACCTTCCATGTGGTACACACACACCATCCTAGATGCTGAGAATACAAGACAGACTAAATCTCTGCCCCATAGAGCTCATATTTTAACAGGAGAGATGGTCAAGTAACAACTAATAAAAACTTAGAAGTGCTCAAGAGAAAACAAAGCAAGGAACTGGGGAAGGGGAGGCAGCTTCAGGAAGGGTAACAGCAAAGGCCTCACTGCTAGCGTCCATCAGAGGGCAAGGAGAACCAGGTGGGTAGTAGGTGTGTGAGGAGGGGACATTCCAGGAGACACAGAAAAGAGCGAACACCCTGGGGTAGGAGTATGGTATAGCAGGTGAGAGAAACGTGCTGTGGGATAATGAGAGGAGGTCAGGTCAGTGAGGGTGGGTAAGACTAGAACTCTGGCTCTCATCTTGAGAGAGATGGGCCACTGGACAGGTGGGTCCAAGCAGTGAAGTTACATGGCAGCCAATCCTCAGCCTAATCCTATTCAAGGCACTTTATGCATTTTTCACTCACCAATTCTCACACAGCACTGTGAAAGGTTGAGTAACTTGCTCAAGGTCACACAACTAGAAAGTGGTGGAGCTGCTTTACCACCCAGGAAAGCTGGTTCCCATCTGTACTACCTTGATTTTACACTATCTCACAGTTTAAAAAAACCACTCTGTATTTAAAACAAAAAACTATAGATGGGGGTATGGAGAGAAGGGCAAGGGTGAGAGCAAAGAGAAGAATTAAGAGGCTCAGGCGGCGGGGACCAGCACATTAAGATGGTGAAAAATGGTCTTGTGGATTGCATGGAAGCCTAAGGGAGAAATCCAGGTGGCTCCAAACTCAAGGACAGAGCTGTCATGCACTGAAGTGGTGAAGGCAGCATGAGGAGTGTTTAGGTTTGGTCATGGCTACTTGGCATCAAAGTAACACATGGAGATGTGGAAAAGGCAGGTAGAAAGGTGAAGCTGTAGCTCAGATGGGAAGCAGGGGCTGGAGATTTCAAGGAGAGATAGCATTAAAGTCAGGAGGCTGGCTGAGATTGCCAAGGAGGGGTGGGCAGCTTTCAAGAGAGGCCTTGACCGGGTAAACCAATCAGATGTTTCTTATCCCCAAGGTCAGAGTTAAGACTGTAAAACAACCCTTGGGAACTGCCCCACACAGTGTCTGACTACATAGAGGGCTCAAAGGATGGTTCTCTGGCCAGGAGCCTCCCTACTGCTTCAGTTGATTGAACACACAAATTGTAACCCTTATTTGCCAAGTGGACCATAAGCCAGCAGCAGACTCACAGCAGGCTCCCCTGGATCCCTGACACGGGGGTAAAACCAACATACTTAGTGCCCTTGGTTGGAGTCCACTTGCTGGGCTGGCATGGAGACCATGGATGTGACAGTCCAGTGATGTGGCTGCTGCCTTTAGGTCAAGCCTCTCCAGCTGCAGCTTCCCGCCCAACCCAGCGCCAGTATGACCTCATCCATTCCTTTTGTCACCCTCCAATGGGCCTCACATCCTGTACTCACAGGCAGCACCATACCACCGACTGGCCATTTACTCCCTTTGGTGAGTGAAGGACTTCAACAGGGTTGCCCGTGGCCCTGTAACTGGGAGTCCATTCAGGTGCCAGGAAACAAGAGGGTCCCCGCCTAGTGGTTGGCCTTGCAGTCACCAGCGCTAGACTGGAGTGCCGTGCATGGGTAACAAGATACATGCAAGCATGCAAAACCGCAAATCAAATTCCTACTATGAGCAACCCAAGTCCATTGGATGATACTTGACAAGATATCACTGTCAACAGGTTGCAACCTTCCATTTATTTCTATCATGATCATTATTACGATAAAAACCACATTCTATTTACGTGATATTCAATTCATGAGTATATGGTGGAGAAAAAGACTTGGGTGACTTCTGAGATTTCTCAAACTGTTACAACCGGCACAGGATCCTAAGCGAGCACTACCCTATTCATACCTTTCCCGCCTGAAAGCGACGCTACGGCTTCGGGTCCACAGGACGAAGGGTTTCTTTACACTTGGGCTGTTTACCCGGGCAGAAAGCGACCGGCGTCTGTGCCACCTGAGCCCGGGGCCCGCCCCCCAACCGCACCCCCCGCAGGCGGGACCCCCGCCCCGCGCTCTCCCAGGCCAGCGGCCATGATGCTTCACAAAGGCCGGACTCCGCGTGGCCAGGCTCGCTTCGCGCCCTCCCGCCCCGCCGCGCCCGCCTCGCCGCCTGCGGCCCGGGGCCAGAGAGAGGAAGGGTGCGCCCTCACGCAGGCCGCAGCGCCCGCCCGCCCGCCTCGCGGGGCGCCCATCGCGCCCCGCACCTACCTCCGGCACCCGCGGCCTGCCCGAGCTGCCCGCAGCCCGACCACAATAGCGAGACCCTCACGGCCCGGCCGCCGCCACCGCCATCCAGAAAGGCCTCCCAGATTCTCCCCGGTCGGCCGGACCCGCCTGCCGCGCGGGCGAGCGGAAGGCGGGCCTTGGCGGCGCGCGGCCAATCCCTGCGCGCGGCCGCCCCGTATTGGGGGAGCCGCGAAGCGGGCTGCAGAGGCCGCCAATCGGCCGCGCGGGGCGCTCGCGGCCTCAGCGCGAGACCCAATAGCGCGGCCGCGTGGGCGGGACCAGGCTCTGAGGCCGCGGCCGCTGTAACGGTCGGCGCCCGGGCGGGGCTCGCCGCGAGGAGGGCGACGGCCGCGGTGAGCGCCGGGAACAGATGAGCGCGGGATACGCGGGGAACGCCGGGAACGGAAAAGCGCGGGGGGTGATGGGAACCGAGGATCACGGAGAAGGCTGGGAACAGAGGGCGCTCGCGGTCGGCTCCAGTCTAGGTAGTGCGGGCGACACTGTTCACATACACGCATTTTTCCAATTAAAAGCATTAAACATAATCATTAGGAAGAAAGGACAAGTATGCTCAATTGTCTGGCACTTTTCCCTTTGCTAATACCGTATCAGGAGCCTCAGAAAAGGGAGGGTGTAAGTGCTAAATTGAGACGGGACCACGCTTACTTAATTTGACCAGAATTCCAATAAATAAATGTAGAAGGAATGATGGAAATAGAAAATATCCCATTTGGCAACCAGTACATTAACTGCTGCAGACAAAAATCACTGATGTTAAAAAATGTGGGCAAAAGTATGGAGTGGGGGCTGTTGTTTGTTTTATCAAAGTTGCAAAGTTTCTACCCCAAGATACTAACTGTAAAGGGAAAATGGAACTTTACAGCAGAAAAACTTGAGAGACACCACCTTAACCAAGTGATCAGGATCACCAGTAAATGTATACACAGACAACAAATTACATACTTTAAAGATGTGTGTTGCACTGTATATTAATTATACCTCAATAAAAATGAAGAAAAAAGCATCAGGAAGGACATACATCACTTGGTATTTCTGCCCAAAAAGCAAAACCTGAACATCATAAAGATCAGGCAAACCCAAATAAGGGACATTCTACCAAAAAACTAGCTAGTACTTTAAAGTGTCAAGATCATGCAAGTCAAAGACTGAAGAGCCCTCTTCAATTAAAGGCAATGTGGGATCTGAATCTTAGATTGGAAACTGGCTTAGGAACAGGATATTAGTGAAATAATTGGTAAAATTAAACTGAGTCTAGATCAGTTAATAGTATTGTATCAGTGCTAATTTCCTGGTTGTAATCATTTTACTATGGTTAGGTAATGTTAACATTTGGGGGAACTGGATGAAGGATCCTGGAATTCTTTTGTTCTATTTTTTTCAAGCTTGTAGCAAATTGAAATCATTTAAAAAATGAACAGGTTAAGGCAAGGAGGAGGCTGGTAAGGAAGCTGGAGGACTACCTAGGCCATTCCCTCCCTCCCTGCTCCCTTCCATTAACCTGGCTGTCTCAGTGGCAGCACCAGGCACCTCACAATGAGAACTGAGCCCCATAAGGGTCTGGTTCCTGGACTCAGCTAGCCACCGGCCTTGGCCCAGTGCAGTCACACAGCCCATGGGAATCCTCAGTATGCCACCATCCAGCCGTATCCACACTTCATTGCTTGGTGAGCTGGGGGCCCCCACTTGCCCCAGTCAGACTTAAAACCTCACACCTGCATCCTATAGCCAGCTTCTCACATGGCCTGGGACCCACTGGATGACAGCAATCCTCACCATGGTACCTCCTCTCATAGTCCCCATCTGGCTCTAACCCAAGTCACAAAGATCAATGCTTGGAAGCTGGAACTCCAGTACAACCTGGGTGAGGAAACTTTTCCCTCTGGGCTCCTGTGTTTGCACCTCAGTCCAGCTCATCCATGAGCCAAGTCTCTGTTAAAGGGCCCTGAATGATACCTTAACCAAGTGATCAAGGTCACCAGCAAAAGTATACACATGCAAACTTATCAAAAGATGGGACATTGGGGGGGGGGGGGGGGGGTCTCTGAGGCCAGGCCAGGAGCCCAGGTCTGCCAGGATGAGACCTGAAATCAGGCTGCATTCTTGACCTGATCATGCTTGCTCATAGACTTGCTTCCACATCAGTCAGTCTGACACCTCCAGCCTGCATGCCTGTACAAGTCAACTTGGCCATCTTGGAGCCAGAAAGCAGAAGCTTATCTGGGCAGGGGTTTCTGAAAAGGGTATAATTCCCAACTGCACTTGGGAGAAGAGGGACCATGTTGGGGATGCAGAGATCAGATGCATCTGATGACAAGCACAGAGAACTGGCTGAGCTATGCCAAGGTCTGGCCTTCCTGGATAGCATGTCAAAAGCATTTCTAGAAGGCATCAGCTTCTTCGGGTTCTTGTACCCTTCTGATAGCATAGAGACCTCACTTCAAGGCACTGGCCTAAATAAATGAGTGCTTGAGAAGCACCAACACTGCCATCCTTGGCTCAAATGTCTACTTGGTCTAGGCATCAAGATACAGTGGTAGACAAGAAAGGATAAATCCTAACTTCCTGGTGCTCTCCTGACAGGGAGACACATAAGAAACCACCAATCAATCAAAATACACAGTGTGTCAGATAGTGCTGCTATAAAGAGCAGGGAACACGGCAGGGGAAACTGCAACTTACGATGGAATGTTCCTCCAAGACTCTAGCAAAGGCCTATAGGATGTGAGGGAGAATGTGGTTGGATTACTGGCAGGCAGAGGGAACAGCAAGTGCAAAGGCACTGGGGCAGGAGCTATGCAGAAAATGTGGCCATGAGCAGTGACAGGCTGGATCAAGTGAGGTGAAGGTCGGAGGGGTGCCAAGCAGCAGGGTGAGACCAGTGTGAGGACCATAGGCCCACAAGAGCAGACACCCCAAGGTCCACCTTGTCCTCATCCTGCTCCTTCCTGGCCTCATGGCTCTACCTCCCCACCTACCTGGGAACTGAGAGACTATTACAGTGTCTCCCCAAGCCTTGGTTTCCTCATCTGTAAAATGAAGGTAACAACTGTATTATTTTGCTAGGACTGCCATAACAAAGTATCACAAATGAGTGACTTAACAGAAATTTATTCTTTCACAGTTCTGAAGGCCAGAAGTCAGATGAAGTGTCAGCACAGCCATACTCCCTCTGAAGGTGCCAGTGAAGGATCTATTCCAGGCCTCTCTCCCAGCTTCTGGTAGTTTCTTGGCATGTAGCAGCAGTTTGTATTCATAGGGGATTCTCCCTGTGTGCATGTCTGTCCTAGTGTCCAAATTTTCCCTTTTTTACAAGAACACCAGCCATACTGGATTAGGGCCAAACCTAATGACTTCATTTTATCTTGATTATCGCTGTAAAGCCCCTAATAAGGTCCCATTCTTAGATCTTGGGGTTAGGACTACAACACATCTTTTTGGGGGCATAAAACTCATTACAATCACAAAACACCTTGAGCTGTCCCTTCCTTGGGGAAGCCCAGGCTGTTGGGGAGCCCCAAGTAGGCTGCACAGAGAGGTCCATGACAAGGGTGGAGAAGCATTCCCTGAATGCCCCCTCACTGGGGCATAGGTGAACATCTACAAAGACTCTTCAGTGGCTCTGCACCCAGCCCAGCTGGCCCCATGAGAATAGACATGCCTAGCGAGGGTGGGTGCTGGCATAGGGCAATGGTCCATGCTCAGTGATGGCAGACAGAGGATATTGGGCATCAGCAGTGCCTGAAATAGGAGCCTTGCTCATTGGGGCTCAGCCAGATACTTGTGGGACTTCGGGTTGGTTTCCTCTTGGGCTTGGGGGCTTGGGGTATGTCACTGCTTCAAGCCCCTTTCAAGCCTGGTTGTGCTCAAGCACTTTTGTGAGTTCAAAGTGAGCCAAGGAGAGCTTCAGCACCTGAGGGATGGTCAAGGTGGGAAGGGAAAAGAGATGAACAGGCAAGTCAGGCCTGACATAGATCCATATCCCACCTCAAGCTCTCATTGCTCTGACAAGGCCAAATTGGGGGTCAGCTACAGAGGCAGAGGGAAGCTGGGGTCTCCACAATGGACATGCAGAACCCCCTTATGCTTGGGCCCAGGTGGGGACAGAAACTCCCAAGTGCTTGCTCAAACCAAGGGTTCTGGAGACAGACTCTACTTGCCCTCTTACCCTGAAATTCATCCCATCCCCAGACCTCCCTGGTCCACAATGAGTACATGTCTGACTATACCACTCCCTCAGGGAGTCCCTAGGGGCTCCCCACTGCACCTGAATAAATCCCTGGCTCCTCTGCCCAGCTCAGGAGGCCCTGTCACCAGCACCTACCATGCATATATTCTCTCTCACACCCCAGCCTCTGCCCAAGGACCCTCAGGCTTCCATCACAGTGCTCAGGAGGCCATAAGCAAAAGGAGAAAGTAGAAAGAGACATGTGCCAATATCTGTGCCATGGGAGCTCCAGTAGGCTGGAGAACAGCCCCCTACCCCGCCCACACAACAGCTCCAGTCTTCTCCATCACACAAGGACCTGGAATGCATGGACTCACGACAGCCTCAGAGTTTTATTATCAACATCTCATGTTCAAGTATGGATTCCTATGAAGTTTGACTCCCCAAGGAGAAGGGAAGGGCAGGGATTGGCTGTGTCCCCTTGCTGAGATGGGCCTGCCCAGAATCCACGGCCCCCAGTGGGCAGGCAGGGCCTGACAGGCTGCAGAGGTGCCCAGCACACATAGCACCCCCAGAGTATGCAGGACCATACCCCACAAGCCCTATACACACGGGAACCCCTAGCACACACAGGTCCAATGGATCTACCAACCAGATTCTGCTTCTGTTATGAGTAGGTTTTTCTCGGGTCTTCCTCATTTCGCATTCCAAATGCGACCTGTCTCCTAAGAGCACGTTTGGTTGTGAGAAACTGAACTGTATCCACAAGAGGAGGAGCCATTCTGAAACAAAGATCTATTCCTACTGTTTTGACCAAAGCAAAAACTCACTAGCCAGAATTACATGCAGGTGTGTGAGGCACACCTCTGCCTGTCTGGCACGCGCACACATGTGTGTCCAGCATGTATGCACATGTTTCCTGTGCATGTGTATGTGTATGCCTATGTGTACATGCCCTATGGGTGTACATGTGTGCCTGTGCACCTGTAGGCATGTATGTAAGCGTGTGTCTTGTGTGTGTGTCTCTATGCATGGGCAGAGGGTGGGCCCAGGTGCACTAACACATGCACAGCACACCTGGACCTACCCTTGACCTGGCTATGGGACTCTGTTGCACCCATTGGCATAAGGGTGTACCTCGAGCAGGATACAAAGAAACAGATGGATCACACACAAACCAGAGGGCCCTGGCCCTGGGGGATGATGGTTGAATCAAAGGCAGTACATGTGCTGTGGAAGGTTCCCACCCAGCCCTCAAAGCAGGGCCTTACGGGAGATCGCTGGCCACTCCCAGAGGTGGAACTTAGCTCTGCAGCCTGAATTCGTGGGTGCTGGTCTCCCAGCAGGAAGGGTCCTTGTCCAGCATGCTGCGCTCTGTGAAGGTCACATGCCCATCTGCATCCACAAGGATGACCGTGTTGGTTCTGAAAAAGAGTATGGGATGCATGTTCAACCCATTGCCCTTGGCCACCTGTCAGAGTTCCAACTAGAATCAGACCCAAGGCAGAAGGGTGAAGCCCATCACACCTGGGGCCTGGGCTAGCCACTTAGATTGCTGGAGGTAGGTCACAAATGAGCAGAAGCCCTGGGGAGTGGAGGGGTCCTTTTGGTGCATTTGGGCACTGAGCCTGGTGGGGCCTGGAACTCCCCAGCTAAGCCCACACTTGGGATGTCCTGTCACTTCCACTCTGAAATACCTCCAGCCTGCTCTGCCCACCCTTTGCAGTGCAAGCCCCTACTCTCACCAGGGCGGGCCTTGGGCTGACTATGCACTTCCCCACTCAGAACCCGCCCCCCCCCCACTCCCAGCCCCCCAGGCTCTCAGGTAATGGCCCAGCACCACTACAGGGGCGGCTCAGACATTTGGCCATGCTCAGCTCTTCCAAGAAGACAAGCTGTCAAATGCTTAGAGATTAGGCCTTCTTCACCTGGACAATTCTCTCCTGTCCTTGCTTGCCACCACCACCACCTCATCTCAAATGCTGAGCACACTTTCTCTTTTCCTGCCTGGCCTGCCCCATGGTGAATACTCACTTTGCTAACATCCATCTCCTCCTGATGAAGGGCAGGCACCGGCCCCCAAGAAGCCCCAGCGCAGGCAAAGCTGACACCCAGGGTGGGCACATGCATACTGAAGACTGGGAGTCGCCATTGAGTGGGACCCAGAACCCATACACCCAGCCAGGGAGCAGACCCAGTGCTCTGCTTCACGCACCAAGTACACCTGAACACACAATTTAGTCACAAAAGTAAGCCTATGTCAGAGGAGGGGCTTGAGGGAAATGACACCCCTACTGAGAGCAAAGCTGGCCCAGGTGGAAACTTTGCCATTCAGGCATGCCACCCATAGGCCCTAGAGTATCAGTGCCAAACACTCCCATCATATTGGCCCTGCCCACCACACCATCCCCCAGCCAGGGGGCTTGAAGCTGTCATTTGCTAGAGGATGGAAGACCCAGGGGGCCCTGCTACCCTCTCAATCAGCTGGTTTCCAGGACTTTTCATGTCCATCCCGCCCCCCCCCTCCCCCCCACCGCCTGATGTCCTCAGCAACAGTAGAGCCTCAGCAACATCACAGCAAGGCTGGCTCACAGCTTCTTGGGAGAGCCACCTCCTCACCTGCACAGAGGCAGCAATAACCCAACCTCTCCCACCTATGGGGAGAGAAGGGGCCTGGCTCACTTAATCTCAAATGACCTGAATCCGAAAAGCAGGGCATGTGTGACATCATCCTGGTATCAGTCAGCACTTGCCACGGCCCAAACACCTCATCCCTGAGTACTTGGTGGCCACAGACCCCCAAGGGCAGGGCCCATCTATTACAGTCACTGCAGGTCCCCATCCTGGCATAAGACTGGCGCTCATGGAGCCCAGTGTAAGCCCAGTTTAGGCATATATGGCTACATATGAAGCCGTTCTCCACTTCCAGGACAAGGGGCCAGGCACGTAGCAGCAGCATTCCTGGAGCATCCCGGCTGTACCAGCAGCATTCCCTCTGTGCATCTTAGCCACTTCCAAGGAGAGCATGTGGGCTGCCTTCTGATGGAGCCATATAGGCAGGCCGGGCCTGCCAGCCTTGCACCCAGCGGAGAAGGAGGCAGGAATTTGCCGGGACACCAGATACCATGCCAACAGCCTTTTGCCTGGTCTGCAGCACTCCTGGGAAAGCTAGCATCTGTTCACCCCACAGCCCCCTGAAGTTAAATGCCAGTCACTTCTAGACAAAGCAGAGGCTCTGGGACCACAGAGCTTGGGTAAGGCCAGGTTCCTCATGGGATAGAACCAGATGTGCCCAGCAGCCCACCATACCTGGTGCCGTAGCCTGGGCAACGCACGCACACAGCTGCATATTTGTTCAGAATGGGCTGCACATATTCCCTGCCCTGGTCCTCAATGGCTGGATCGGGCAATTGACTAGAAGGACAAAATAGGGGTTACCACCGGCTTGGAAGGACTGTTTTGTGCATTTTTCTGCTCAAGCCCACCCGCAACCCTATGTGCCTGAGGCGCCCACCAGCCTTGGAAGGGCTGTTTTGTGCATTTTTCTGCTCAAGGCCTCAAGACTTTCATTTAGGATTCTATTGCTGGTCCTGGGCTGCCAGACAGTGATCATTGGGCCAACTCCCCCTGCCAGGGTCACCAGGAGCTCTCCTGGGACCCAGGACCCCAAGAATATGAGCACCTGTGAGCTAGGAAGGCTCTGCTGGATCTGAAAATCCCTGAAGTCTGTTTGATCAGAGCTGTGCAGGGCCCCCTGTGTGGGGGCAGAAGCTAACCCAGGAGCGAGCTTGCCCTTCGTTCTCAGTCAGGGCCTGAGTCAGTGGGGGCACTTCAGGCAAAGGCCTCAATGAGAGGTGAGGTCACCCAGCCACATATGCTCCCTGCCTATCCAAAGAGGTGCCCTACGAGCATCTCTCCACTTGATAGGAGCCCACTTCTATTGCTGGCCACTGTAGCTGGTGCCAGAACCACAGCTATCAATGAAAGCAACCAGGGCCTGACATGAGCCAGCAGGGATGACACACAGTGACAGAGTGCTGTGTGGACTTACAGCTAACCATGGCTACCAGGCAGGCCCAGGCAGGGCTTCCCTGAGAAGGCAGCTGTGCTGAGCTGTGTCATGGTTACTGATTCAGAGAGAAGAGGAAGGGTGAACAAGGAGCAGAAAGGGGCCCCAGGGGAGAGGAGCAAGTGGCAGGCCATGGGGGATCCTCCAAGGGGCCAGTGGACATCTGGGCAGGATGTTGGTCTGGCCTAAGTGGGGTAGGAGAGGGATGTGTGGGCCGAGTCACTGTGTGGGAGGAAGGTAGTTGGGCCAGCACCTTAAACCCATGCTGGGATGGCCAAGATATGCCAAGGGGTAGTGTCCCGCTGGCAGGTACCCCATGCAGAGGTCACTAAAGTACCTTGAGGAGGTTGGGTCAGGGGGTCCTTTTCCCCCAACAACTCCTGGGACAGGTATGTCTGTGCCATGGCTGCTAGGGGGAAAGCACATAGAAAGGACACTCAATCCCCTCAGATGTACTCTGAGGCTGGCTACTATCTTCTGTGATCTGCTAAGCATCTGGAGCCTTCTAGAATCTTCCACCAGATTTCTGCATGCAGATAGAGGGGAGCCTCCAACTACTTTCAACCCCCTCATGACCCTACGCCAAGCCTCTGAGAGTACCGAGCTTCCTAGTGCACTGGCCCAGGACGACCCCAACTCCCACCATCAAACCGCCCCCTCCATTGGAAACTTGAATTGTCCATGAGAGCAGGCAGAAGGGGGGCAGAAGACAGCATGTCAGTGTATCCATCAGGTTCCCCTGCAGCTGAGGAGCTGGCCCCAGTCACCTTCATAGGCTTCAAAGGGCAGCAGAGACTGCCTGCCTCTCTGCCCTGGGGTCAGAGTAATGGGGGGACACGCCGTTCACCCCAGTGCGACCCACCCACTCACGCCTCCTCGTTGTTGAGCACGTCCAGGAGCTGCGTGATGAGGACATCCTTAGGGAGTGCCTGGCTCTGTTCCACAGCCTTCAGGAAGAGCCTCTTCCCAAAGCACAGCTTCCTCCAAGGTGTCTCCAACAGCGCATTGCTCAGCCCGTAGGTCCCTGCAGGGAATGGGTGAGCCTACCAGTGCAGAGGCCCTTCTGTCCACATTTAGGGTAAACTTCCAGCCACCCACCCAGCACCAGGTCAAGTGCCAGGGATACAGCCAGGGACACTGTGGCCAAGCCATCCCACATCTTCTCTACATGTATTCTCAACCCATCTGCATAGGAAAAGGTGAAGAACTCAACATGGCAGGGCACCTGCAGGAGACCAAGAGGCACATATGCCAAATGGCCTTGATAATAAAGAAGGGGTGGGGAACTTGAGAGGGAAATACCTCCCCATTTTACTTGTGTCTCTCTCTAAGCTAGGAAAAAGATGCAAGGTGTGGATCCACCTAAATATGTCAAGGGTGGAAGAATTAGCAACCAGAGGCCAGGAGGCACAACTTTGTGACAATATTAAAATCTGCTGAGTGATACACTTTAAATGGGTGAACTGTGATATCTGAGTTATATCTCAATAAAGCTGTTATTAAAAAACAATGACACAAATCAGGTGAGGGAGGGCTCAGGGATGAAACAATAAGATATGGATGAAAAGAATTTCTTCCATGTAACAACTTAGTGAAAAAAAAAAAAAAAAAAAAAGCATTTCCAGTCAGAATCTCCAACACTGAGAACTGAGGGCATGGCAGGGACAGTTTCTAGATGCTTTCACAAAAGCCTCTAGGCCAATGCACAGAACTGGGGTGAGGTCTCTGTGTCCTTTTGTGCCTTTTAGTTTACAATTCTCTCCAGGTAGTGACAGGCTCGGCACTGGGGGAAGGCAGCCTAAGCTGTGGGCAGCGTGACATGTGGACCAGGTACAGGCCACAGGCCACCGCAAGTCATATAGTACACAAACAGCCAAAAAGCAAAGTCTCAGGAGAGAAACATGACAGGGACCTAGTCTCTGAAAAGAACAGAGGTGTCCCCATAGGAGCAGTCCCCACCCTGTCACCACTCACCAGAGGAGGCTTACCTGGCGCCAAGACGACAGGCTCCGGCTCTCCCCGGTTTCCATAGTAGCAGATGACATCTCCCTTCTCTGTGCTGCAATCAAGAGGGCAGAGAGGGTCAGATAGAGGCTATGGATCATCCTGACCCTCACTGCCTGGCAATCTTCACAGCCCCATTCCCAGTGACCCTGCTGACAGCCAGCACAGGGACAGTGGCCTACTGCAGCCAGAATAGAGGCTACTGAGGGACCGTGCAGGAATGGTCATCAAAACCGCTGGCTCCTGATGCCAGGCTAGCTGCAGGGACCACTGGCCTGGCAGTGGTAGCATCTAAAAGACCTCACTGCCTCACTGAATGGCCCCACAGCATAGGCAGTGAAAGGCTGAGAGTGGTGACAACTGCAGGGGACTGAGCTGTGCACTCATGAACACCAGTCTTCTCCGTAAAGCTGTGACTCCCAGCCCCAGCTCATCTCTGAGCACCTCTGGACTGGATGGGATTCCTCAAGGACAGAGGGCTTCTGAACAAAGCACCAAAGATTACATTTTCTGACTTTCATATGCTAAGTGTTCATCTAGAAATAGTTTAAAATGCTCCAGAGCTGGATGTGTTCCAATTCCAAAGTACCATAGCAAATCCTTCTGCTAAAACCTAAAATGCCTTTTCTGCAAACTAAAGAGGGACATTTTCTGTCTAGTATAACACTGGACATAGAGACCTGGGTCTTCGGGATGAACAAATATAAAGGAAAGGCTGGCCAGGGAGTGCTGGGGAGTCACACTGGCCAGGTCCATCCTGGCCTGTTCCTTTCGCTCAATGCCACCCTGCAGGCAGGATGGCTTCCCATTCTGCTCACATTCCTCCCCACAGCCCTTGGCTCCTTTCTTAATATGTCTAATGACTCCAGCAAGCAAAAAGCTGGAAAGCATGAGAACTTGCAGAAGCGTGACATGTGGACCATGTCTGGTCAGGTGGAGGGGGGCCTGACCTAGGCACCAGCAGTGATGGGGACCAGGCTCTCTTCTTGGCCTTGCTCCCATCCTGGTACCAATCACCAGGGCTACTGGTTAAACTCCCTGTGCCCTCTGGCTCCCTCTGACCTCTGACCCACCCCTACCCTCTGGCTGCCCTGGGATGTTCCTTGGGGATAACCTGCTGGGTTCCCCTGTCCACCACCTGGCTCTGTCCAGGGAGGCAGGCCCTGACCCTGGCCCTGGGAGTTTGGAGAACTACTCAGGCTCTGAGGGGCCCAAACCCCAACTCCTGCCAGCAGGAGCACTATGCACATGTGCACCCACTCAGAGCATGAGGCCCATAGCACCCAGCCACTTGGCACACCAAGTCCTGCCAGTGTTGCAGCTGAGGGGTTGGTCTCCTGGGCCAGGTCAGACTTACATAAAATCACTAACAGGCAAAGCGATCCCCAGACTGGCATGGAGGTTCTCCCTCTAGGATCACTGAAGGTACGAGGAGGCCAAGGCAGGGAAGAGGGCTCTAGAAGGAAGTGCCAGTGATAGCACCAGCCTGAACCCTTGGCCCTCCTCCCAAGGGGCACTGCAGTTTCTGGACTGATATATCTATCTGCAAGGCAAGGGCAGGTGCCCAGCACACCACATAGCAGGCCTGGGGCTCCCAGGCCAGGAAAGAGGCCTGTGGACCTGCCCTTATGGAAGAAGGTCAGGTTAGGATAGGTACCTGTTCACGGGCCAACTATGGAGCACTGACCACCCCCCATGGTGGAAGCATCCACCAACTTCCGGAGCTTTGGAGGGAGAGAGAAAGGGAACAAGGAGAAGGTAGGCAAGGGCAGGAGGTAGGAAGGGTGGCAGGGACACTGACTTCACTGATGGGCAAAATACACAAAACCCCTGCAGTTCCCACAGCTGTATCTTCAACTCATAGTTGGCAATGTGGGCTGCTTCTGCCAACACCGGAATTGACCAGCTGCTCTTCAAGGCCCTCAGGTGGCAGAGGGGTAGACACCCAGCCAGGTCCTCTCTATACCAGTCTCCCAACATAGCCATGGCACTGCTGCTCCCCCATCCAGCACACTCTGCCATATACACTGAAATGATCAACAGGGTCAGCTCATCTGTCCAAAGATAAGGCCAAGTGGGAGCTTGGCACCAAGCCTGCAGCCCCTGATGCCCCTTTGCCCTGTCCACCAGTGTCTGACTGATGGCCTAGGGCACAGGCTCTGGAGTCCCAGCCCAGGAGACAAGAATGCCCTGTGTCTCCTGCTAACCTGAGCTAAGCACCAACAATCACTTCACCTCGGGTCTACAGTGAAGGTGGGCCACACTGATGCCACAGGCAGTGATTATGAAGCTGGTGCCCGAGGTGTGGGGATGAGGCCAGAGTTCAGTCCCAGGCACCGCAGAAATACACGCACACTGAGAAGCCAGACCACAGCCACTGGCAATGAGCCTCAAGCAGAAATGAGCAGTGCTCCTTCCTAGGCTGCTGCATGATAGGTGCAATGCAACTTCTATCTTCAGGGGCACTCAGGACCCCAGCACAGCACCAAGGGACCCCAGCTCCACTTAACACCACCAGTAGTCATGGCCAGGCCACCTGCCTGTCTCAGTTCAGCCACACGGGTGGCTCTGAGGATATGCTGAGCATTGCATGTGAGAGGCTCAGCATGTGACCATCCAGTTAACCACTGACTGCTGCTACAGCTATCAGCTCCCTGCTGCACCTCTCTGTGTGTTCCACATGGGCCTGGCAAGGCTCCAACTGCCATTTCCCCACTGGGCATGGGCTCTCTGCAGGGTTCCCGCAAACTGACTCCTCAATCTCACAGCCCTGAGCCACTCACAGAACCCAAGATGAGTCACGCTGCCCACTCAGACCCAGCTCTCTGAAGACACCACTGCAGGGCCCCAGCACTCAGGAGCACTCAGCAACCACAGGGCCCCAGAGCACTCCAGGAACATGGCCAGCTGTGCTTGTACCTTCCTTTTCCAACTCGGGACACCTCTGCCCATCAGAGAGCAGGGCAAGTGAGGTATGGCTCAAAAATAGAAGGCTCCTCAGCCATAGACATAGAGAGGGAACATGGGGGAAGAGGCATGGGTGTGGGCAAGGGGGGCACCCTGTGCTAGGAGAGCAACCCTGCAGTCATGCTCCAGCTCTATCACGGCAGGAGCCAGCAGCTCTCACACTGTCACAGGAAGCCCCTCTTCGAAGCTCTGCTTCCCAAGTCCCCACAACAATGGGTCTGGGAGGGGCTTGGCCCTTGGGACACTCCCCAAGCCAGCCAGGAGAGCTGTCTCTGGAGAGGCTGCCATAACACCCCAAGCTGAGTGGCAAGGCAGGAACCCCACTTCCTGCTAAGTTCATGACCCAGTCCTATAGCAGCACTCAATAAGCTGCTGTCCCCGACCCGGCATACTTACCTCAGGTCGGCTGCTATGAGGTTGAAGCCATTGTACAGGTGGCCCTCTGAAGAAACTTTTTTCAGGTAGGACAAGCTGTCCACGTCTGTGGTCAGAAAGTGGGCCACAAGTTCACCTGTGAGCAGGGAACAGACACTCATGGCCAAGGCAGTAGGCTTAGCACCTCTCCCTGGGGGCTGATGGTCCTGCCTGGGCTGGCCACACCTCATTGACCTACAGCTGAGGAGATCTACATCAATAACTATGCTTTTGTTAGTTTTTCATTTTTTCCCCCCCATTATATTCCCTCTATGGAAGTCCAGCATGAGGAATAAAGTCTTCAGTAGAGACAATGTGTGTCTATGGAACTGTTTTCCCAGGGGCATCTGCAAACATTAAACAGGAGTGACAATTTGGTCAGGAGACAAGTATGGAGCACACGTCCTGAGAGGGGTGAAAAGAGTGCAAGTGGGTGTCCTGTGGTTCAGGCTGAGGGTGGTTTCCACAACGACTCCAGCCAGTAGACTGCCAGGCCCAGGAAAACACCTGCCCTTCTCCCCCATTCTAGCTCCTCCTCCTGTCTCTGCCGAGAGACCCCACCCCTGAGGCCCTACCTCCATAACCTCCTAAGCCGGCCCCCAGCCCTGCCCTGTGGTACCTCGGCCTCGGGCGTCTGGGTCCAGTCGTGGCTGCAGGTAGTTGGTGAGGGCTGCCAGCTTCCCACGTGTGCTGATGCCCAGCCACGTGCCTCCTTCCCTGCCTTCCTCCATGTCAAGCCCTGGGCAAACACCAGCATCACCACCAGTAGTGCCCACTGTGTGGCCTCCAACCCCACCCAATCCCCACGTCCTGAGGAGTCACACCTCAGCCCCACAGCCCTGGCTGTAGAACAGAGAAGCTCTGACTCCACAAGACACGGCAGCCCCTGGGGCTCATGGGACATGGAGAAACACCCTCCCTGAGCCCTGACGGCAGGACAACTGACTTGAACAGAAGCATCCTGGAGCTTGGGTCAGTGCTGGGCTGGGAGCAGAGTGCCATCTCTGGAATGGGAGTCTCATCCCAAGTAATGCTGATGCTACTGGCTCAAGAACCACACTTGGAGAAACACTCGTCTACAATTTTGCACACAATTTGGCAATGCCAGACAGTGGGAGGATGTGGACCTTGGTGTCTTCAGCCCTCAGCCAGGCATAGTGGTCGCCAGGTCCACTCAGCACTGTGGTGACCACCTTTCCACTAGGCAGGCCCTCCGTATCAGCATGTCAAGGGCCTCCTCCAAATCACTACAAAAGGCGAACAATTCCAAGTGGCTGGAGCTCCCCCAGCAGGATTAATGGTGATTCAGGAGATGGGTGCAGACCCGGGTACCAGGGTAGGATGGAGCCTAGGTGACCAGGATAGCCGAGGGGCCCAGGCAGACTAACCCTTCATCTGAGCCTTCAAGTCCTCATCTAGAAAAATCTTCAAGAGGTGCCTCCAGCCCCCACCTTCCCCAGGTTATGAACCCTTCATCCTACACATCCTGACAAGCTCCCCTGCCCAATTTTAGCCTCCCATGGGTGTCCTGCAGCAGCAACACACACAGCCTGCCCTGTCCCATGACCCACTTCTATTCTATCCTAGATCAGGATGGCCTGCACGGTCATGGCCGTGCCCATAGGCTCCCCTTAGCCCTCCTGTCATGGCCTCACAGGGAGAGCTACGGCCAATCCAGCCAAGGGCCGCCCTTGGGTTACTGCACCGCTCTGCCCAGAGTTTACACAGCAAGGGTCTCCTTGCCAGACTCACTTAATGCTCTGCCTGCAAGTCCAAGGTCTCTCATGCAGTTTCTAATAAAGCCAAGACACAGTCAGAGACCAGCCTCTTCACCCTCTTGGACTCAACCATCCTGAGAGTCCCACTAACAGCCTCTCAGCAGCTTTCCCCATCACAGGCCAGGCCTCCCACCCAGGACAGTGCCCTGCCCTGGACCCCGACTCCTGTCCTCCCACAGAGTGCCAGGATGATGCAGCCTCAGCAGTGTTTTCCTCACACCACGGCCCAAATACAATCTACATAGGAGGCCTCTGTGGAAGCTCCATAGCCAAGCTGTTAGACACCGTAGGCAGAGCAGGGCAAACACAGCCTGTCTGGGCCCACAGGCCACATGTCCAGCACACCAGGCACCCTGGCAGCTCTGCCAGGCTCCCTGTGTGTGCTGGTGCCTGCCTCACAGGCAGAGGGACTCGTGGCCTAGCCAATTACTGTCTACATGCCTTCCAAGTAGATCCCTGCCTATCCCAAGGGATTCAGAGAGGCTGTCGCCTGGGTGGACAGGGGACCTCTGGCTGTCACCTCTACTTCTGCCCCCATAGGAACTCCTCGTGCAGCTTCCACGTGAAGGTGCCCCAACCAAACCTCTGCTCTACAAATTCAGACAACCTCTCCCTGGAGCAAAGGATGCTTGTGTGTAAACGGAAACGTGTGCGGATATAAGCGCACATAGGCACATGCATGCGCACACACACACACATACACCCTGTAACTATGATGCTGTACAGAGTGATCAAGCATGGACTTGAACCTCACACCAAGCCAACCACATGACCACAGGGAAAGGGTGGATCTAAATAAACCCAATCGATCCTTCTGGAGATCCACAGCACATGAGGCCACATGGATGGTGCTGAGTAGACAATTCTAGGGTTGGTCAACCCAACGCTGGCTCCAGACTGTGACTTTGGAGCCCACCCCATGAGACTTGTCAGTGTCCACTTTTCCATTCCGAATTTACAGGGGAGGCAGCACCTGTAAGGGTTAGAACCATCTGGGGCTCACACTTGCTGCCACACTGTGGCCACTCACCACGAGGGAAGACTCACCACTGAGGATCTCATTGTTGTTCCCCCAGAAGTCTGCTAACTTGGATGGTCTGTGGTAGAATTCATCCCTGTTGGCTGCCAGGATGAGCCTGAGGAGAAAGCACTGCAACTCTTGAGTGAAACAGAAAAGACATGTTTTTTTCTCTCTAGTTAAAAAAGAAAATTTGCATCAGTAACAACATGGGCAAGTTCCAGAGAGAACAGGAACCTGCATGAGACACAGGTCTACAGCAGCTCTAGGCAGGTGGCTCTCTTGGGAGACTGTGGCCAGGACTGCACCCCAGGGCCCTCCAAAAGAAATAAGCAGGAGATGAGGGAAGATACATGTCCACACTGTTCAGGGCAGGGAGACAGGGTTCCTGTATACCCGCTGCCCATCAGAACAAGGCCTGGTGACCAAAACCAGGGGCCGGGCAGGTGAGGGCCGTAAGCAGCTGGCACCAAGCAAGTCTCAGGCACCCAGGTAACAGAGAGATGCTCCTCCTTCTGCCCATTTGTCCTTCCCCATGAAGACACCCCAGTCAGTATCCTGGAAGTGTAAGAACACCTACCAGAGCCGCCTGGAGACGCGTGTGGACCATAGCCGCACCCAGGGTCTCTAGGGCTGCTGTCCTGAGTTTGGGGTGTTTTGAGAAGCTTCTCTGTGTTTCACTAGTTTTTTTTTTTTTCATTAGGAACCAAACAAGTGTTTCTTTGGCAATTAGAAAATGTCGCAATTTTCAGAGCCCTGGTTTGGAAGTAAAAAAATAAATTCTTTCTAGTTGGCCTTGCCGTTTAAATAAGAAATAGATGATGACTGAGTGGGACACCTCTTGGTCTAACAAGTGATCACTGGAGGACCCTCTGAGCACCATGAGCAGGTGCACAGGTGAACAAAGGACAAGGGGCCAGGAGCTAGGGCTCGGTGGACTGTGATCACACTGAGTATAAAACCAAATTGGTCTAGTCAGTGGTTGGGGCCTTAAAAATTTTTCAAAAATAAATTTTGTATCATCTCATCAATTTATGAACATTTGTTCCTGGCACAATGTGAATTAACAAAGATGTCCACAGAACTGAAAGTGAAACCAGTGCCGGGACATGGAAGTGTTTTCACCCCATGCACAGGGTGTGTGACCACCCTCTATGCTGCACCTCCCCATGTAGCCCCAGCCAAAGGTGCCAGCATAGCCAGGGGCTGTGCATGGCCATGGAACCCTCAGATCTGCCCTGGAAGCCTCACCACTTCTGGGACACCCATCTAGCTGACACAGCCACTCTATCTCCTCTACACAGCAGGCTCCACGGGCTCCGCCAGTTCTCAGGGATGTGCACCCAAGAGGGAAAGGTCACTGTCCCTGATAAAGGCCCAGCCATTCACGGAATGATCCTTTGCAGCTCCAACTGCCAAACTCCAACCTGGACCCCAGCCTCGGGTGGAGGTAGTCGATCAGAGGGAGAAGCCAGCTGGGCCCTGACCCCTGCCTCCCACATTGACTCTGTCTCTTCCGGGACCCAGTACCAGATCTGGGTCTTGCCTGGCCCTGCTCCCACAGGCTGCCTGAGTGGACCATCCTGGTAGAAGGTGCCCCATCCACCACAGCCTGGACAGCAGTCACGAGGAGGAAGAGTGCCACATCCCTGAGGTTGGGGAGACTTCACAGCTATAGTGGGAATGCAGCAGGGGCCAGGGCCCCTCACCATCCCCCATGGGTGGGGGTCATTTCACATGGTCAGGGTCAACCACACAAACGAGGCTGGTGCTGTCAGCTTTTGGCTCTGATTTTCACATAAGGGTCCACAGAAGGAAAAATTAGGAAAAAGGAAAAAAAGCTGAGTGAGCAGAACCTTCTGTTTTTTTTTAAAACAAGGAGCAGTTACAGGTGTTCATTAATAACTAGAAACATTAATTTCTGGGTTATTTTTGTCAAAGGAGTCACTAGTTAGCTGAATTGTGTGGTTTGCACTGGGGATTTCATTAAATATGTAATTCAGAGATGTGCAGGTGTGACGAGTGCCCACCTCAAGGCTCTGAGTGAGGGAAGTATTCCCTCAGTCACCACTTCTGGGACCACGACACCAATAAAAGTCCATCTATGCTACCGCGTCCAGAAGCAGGGGACCTGGCCCCCACCACAAGGGGCTGTGAGGACAATGAGTCACCATGGCTGTGTTCTGTTCTCATCATTGAAACCACTAATTAATGATTCATGACCAACAGGCATTCCTCATCCTGCTGCTGAGGATGGGTCTGTGAGCTCACAGCTCACTTTGCACATCTTGTGAGGTATGCCTTTTTTTCAAAGAACATATAAACCTTTGCAATCAAAGAAATAACATCAATGGAATCCCATCAGAACACAGCTGCCTCTACCGAGCATGGTGAGATCACTGGAACCCCAGGGCACTGCTGCAGCCAGCATGGAAAACTTCTAAGTTAGCATCTCACAGACCGCTAATCTAAGTTCTTTTCCGACTAGGCTCTCTGCCAGAGTACCACAGATAGTCGTACCAGAATTAAAACCAAGGGCAAAACCAACAGGCACCCAAACTGTACTCACACTGGGTAACTGCCACCAAAATATGAAGGTTCCAAGTATCTGGCAACAATGGGCGTGGGAGGCAGAGGCTGGGACCACCCACGGAATCACACACAAGAGCCATGATGCACCATGTCTGAGGTGACCCGAGGAGGGAATGACACCCGAGGAGCCCACCTGTGGGTGACTAGCATGCAACCTAGAAGGCAGAGCATACCTGTACAAGGGCCAGTGCAGCTCCCAAAAGAGGCCCGAAGGAGCCTGGGGATAGGCAGCAATGGCATGTGACATGGGGGCTGCCACATGTGAAGGGATGGGCACCCTCAATAGGGAGAGGAGTGGAGTGGCAACAAGAGAGGTGGGGGGTGCAGACCTCAGGGTCTGAGACAGCCCAGCCCAGCGCTAGGCTAGGAGTGGCTGTGCAGAGGCTGTGCTCACATTCATTTCCTGGGCAGGCGCTGAGCTGGCTCCCCTCCCTCCCCACTGCGGGACACTCAGACAGTGACTGCTGAGTCTGGGGATGAACAGACCATAAGATTCATGCTCTGAGTGACCCATGCTTTTTCTCCTGGGGGAAACAGATGACAAGAGCATGCTCGAACATGGCCAGAGAGAGGGAGCGGTGCTTCAGGAACCATGCCTTCCACCAACAAGCCAGTGAAGCAGCGTGACGAGCCAACCCTGCATCGCTGGGCTGTCCTGGATGGGGTGTAATGGGGACAGGCTCACCTTTCCCCTTCCAAAGAACTCCTGGGAAGCTAGAAAACATATTCCCGTCAGTTCAGCATCTGTAAAAGGCAGAGTCACAAGCAACACTGCCCACAGCACCAACAATGAGGATGTCTCGGTCTCTTGCAAGTAGAGGTGACTTGCTTCAATCACATTTATATATACGGTAATGATGGTCACAGGTCCAACTGTATAGGTCATCTTTGCAGTCATCTGATCTGGAGCAACACTGACTACAGAGGAGCTTAACTCACAAATATGACTAAAAACAGGTGCCACCTGTTACCCTGAGGGGCAAGAGGCCACTGCACAGTTGACATTGAGGGTACTGGAGGGAGCACACAGAGCCACAGGAGCCCCCTCACCAGTCCCAGCAATGTGGATGAGCGTTGTGGGCAGCAGGATCCAAGTGGACGGCCTCCCTGGCACTGGGACCGTCTGGCTCAGAGGAGAGGACCTGATCTGGACAATGCAGAAGGATGACACACTGCTGACTCAGACAGCTCCTGCCCTCCACGCCAATGGCCTTGGTGCTGGGCCTACTCTCCCGCCATTGCTTTCCCTTCCTGGGAGGCCCTCCTCAATCTCTGACAGGCCCAAGCTCATCTCCCCAGGCCTCTCCTAATAGACCCTGCTTTGGAGTCCCTCCCGTGGTGGCCCCCGCCCTGCTCTTCTTGTCCTGTTCTTGCATCACACAGGTACAGAAGTGCATACATGGAGAGCCTGCAGCCTGACAATTCTCACTGTTCAAACACCACCCTAGAGCACGAGTAGCCATCAGAAGCCCTTCTGGTGGTCGGGAAAACACTGAGTATATTCAGTCAGTCACCCAGAGGCAGCACAGTCTTTGGCTTAGAGCTCTGGAAAACACTTGAGAGAGATGCTAAGGCTGTCTTGAATCACAGCCTATAAGGAGTTATTAATAGCTGTTAGGACAGGTCCTGGCAGTGACGGTCCAAATTCTGAGCAAGAGAGACCTATGCTCACTCTCCTCTCTCCTACTTCCTTTTTTTATTTTACTTGCAGGAGGCTGGAGGTAACCTTGGGGAATAGCATATCAAGTGGGGCTGTGGCTGAATCTGGGAATAATAAATATAGGCAGTGATGGACTTAGTCACAGTCAGGCTGGATATCCTCATTTGAGGAATTCTTCACTTTGTTGGTGTGTGGGAGTTTAAAGGAGCATAGATCATAGATGGGAGTTTAAAGGAGCATAGAGCATAGATGGGTGCACGTGAAAGCTCAGCAGCCAAAGGGGTAGACCGTGCCAGTTATCCATCTATTGTGTCTCAGCCTCAAATCCGCCCTCCTGCCTGCTGTGATAATGAAGCTGAACTTTGCATCCGGTACCATGTTAAGTTTTGTCATTAGAGGGTGCTGGAGAGACACTGGAGGAGGAGAGGTTTCTTACTCAGGCTCCTGTGTGCTTCCCCAAGAGGCTCCCACAACACATGTGGCTTCCCCAGCCCACAGTAGTAAGCAGCACCCAGTACAGTAGCCAGCACCTTCCCCCAGTATCCTCTCTGCAACAGTTGCCAGTGCCTTTGAGGGCTAAGTGCAGCACCCCAGCAATTTCTCGGTCATCCCGTATGCCACACAGTTGTGCCTTTCCAGCAAGGTCTGGATCTCAGCCTGGGGATGAAGGATGGGGCTCTGCCCTGGGCACTCCAATCCCATATAGTTAGTAATTCTGCACATTATACTTTCTCTGCTCGAATCACTGTGCCTGGATCCTGTCCACTGGCTGCACCCTGACTCAAAAAGCTCACCCTATTGGGGGCCGGTCAGGGTCAGCTCTCAGACCATGGGCCCTAATGCTCACTCCTCTTCAGGAAGGGAACACTGGACAATCTTCATCCCCCATTCTCTGACCTGGAATAAGTTAATTCAGCCACAGTGTTAGGCAACATACTGTCTGTGATCTTGCATGGTCACTCAAATCTGAAGAGCTAGTAGAAATAGTTCAAATCATTTCTGGTACAGATTTTTAAATGATAAAAACTTCCCAGGCAATTGCACTGGTAAGCAGTTTCAAGCATCATTTTTGGTTGTGGGTTACATCTCAGCCTCGTTCTCTGTATGGATAAATGGGTTCCTCCTGAGGTGCGCTGGGGAATGGAGGGGTATTGTTCAGATCCAGGGTCATGGGGAAGAGGAGGTTCTCAGTCTCTCACCTCCTCCAGCTGACACCCCAGCTTCCTCCACCCCCTCACACCTTTACAACACCACCCAGACTTCTCTTCATCAACATGGACCAGCCAGCCAAGTGGGACTCTCATTCACTGTCACCGCAATTCTGCTGTCCCCTCGTCCCCCATCACAGTACGCAGGGCTGGATCCACTTCACTCCTCTGTCCTGTTCACACAGCCACCTTTGAGTCTTAGTATCTTTGTACATTGACTCAGGATCTTTACCACGGAGAGGTATTCCTTCCAGTACCGCATGCTAAGTGATCGCTGTCTCAGAGGGCAGGGCCAGGCCTGTGCAGCTCCTTCCAGGGCCCCCCTCTCCCTAGCCCACAGGCAGCAGCAGCATGCCCCTCCTGCTCACAGAGCCTATATGGGCACTGAGGATGGCAGTGCACCGAAACTGAGCTGATGATGGCAGAAGCAGAACAAGAGGGTTGGTTACCTGTATGCATTTTTGGAAACGGGACGAGGATCGAACTTAAAGAAGATGATGCACATTGGGTCTCCAGGGTTGGCTCTCCTCTCACGGGGTCACACGGTCTGTAGAAAAAGGGAAAAAATGAGTTGAGTAAACAGCAGACAACAGAACCACCTTTCATTAACCTGCAATGCCCTCTGATCCAGAACAGACACACCTCTGAGATGCCCCTGACCCTCCCTCACTGGGCATGCCAGAGTCATGTGCCCATGACGCTTGCCAGTGCCATACACCCATCTCCCTAAAACATATTCTTGTCAGCAATGCCCAGACCGCCCTGACACCCGCGGGGCTCATTGGCCCTGGACACACAGCACAGCAGTGGTAAGTGGGCACTCAAGTTGGAGAGAGCAGTAAGAGCAAGATCCATGAGCAGACTGGGGCCGCAGGCAGGCAAGCCCGCCCACACTAGCCGGGAGATTCTTCAGCTTGCTCTGTGTCCTCCATGCAGAGTGCCCATTCCTTTTCCCAGTAACAGCACCAATTCCAGCCCCCAGTCACTAAAGGCAGGGTTGCATCATGTCCAACTGGCCTGGGGACACTCTGTAGCAGTGTCTACAGCAGGCCCTCAGCACATGCCCTCCGCCCACAACAGCCCAGGCATGTTCAGGAGACCCAGAGGGCTCTGCACACTCCTGTTGGCAAGGGACACAAGGCAAAGTACACGTACCAGTGGCATGGATACACACCCAGGTGCCGATGAGTGAAAACTCAGGACCCCACACAGGTCCCTCACCCAGGCCTCTGGAACCAACAGGTCTTTTCCCACAAATGAGTTGTGAACAGAGATGAGATCCCAAGGTTGCCAACTCTGGACAAAGTGACTGTGAGGGTCTCTAGTCCTGCACATGTGCAACAAGCTAGGGACATGGCTAGAGTGCAGAGCCAGTGCCTGCAGCCAGGAAAGAGGCAGCGAAGAGGTTGTGCAGGTACTGAAGGGCACCAAGAAGATGCCTTAGAAGAGTCTGATGAGAAAGGGGGGAAGGTGTGTTCATTATACATGCACATAGGTGAAGCCATGAGGTCTGTGCGCATGTATAAGGGCATGGATATGTCTGCCCATGTGCTTGTGTGGGCATGTGTATGCTTATGCACTTGACCGTGTGCATTTGTCTAGAGGAGGCCACTGAGCTCCAAGTGCCCTAGTGTGCGTGGGGCAGCATGGGGTTGGACAAGGTCCATGCAGTGGTCTGTCCCGGGATGTTAAATCCATACATGGTGCCTACTAGAGGAGGGCCTGGGCTCCACCAGGCGGCACAACTGTAAAGCAGGTCTGTGAGTCAGACCATCACTGGGGATAGACGGAGGCCATATTCCCAGATCCAGCCCATCCTCACTCTAGGCCTCAATACAAACCATGGCTACTCTGCCACTCCTGCCCCTCTGCCTTAGGCCTCAGAGTGGCCACAAAGGGGAGTGGGCCAGCCCACTGCTCAAGACACCAGCACAGTGCCCCTACAGGCATGTGGGCAGCATGGGTGGGCCAGGTAGGGCTCCAGCTCACTGCCTCAGGCCCAGGTCCCCACCATCGACACACCACAGTTCCAGGAGAGGCCCAGCCCCAGTCGTGGAGACAGGCAGGTAAACAGTGATGGTGAGTGTTCTATGACATCAGTGCAATCGCTCCTGGTTCTGGGTCTTTGAAATGAAAATTTTCCTGTCTAAGGACTCAAGAGAAGAGGGACATTCCCATCACACTGACCCTGCCATCAAAGCTGTGCCACTCCATGGGGGGCATGTGTGCAATGAGGGGCTGCAGCCATAGAGCACGGGAGAGCCAATGAGGGGCCAAAGCCCTGGGCCAGCACCTGGGACATAACCTCACTCAGTTCAGAGCCACGTGGAAGGTGCCGAGCTCCGAGAGCCTTCCCGTGGACAATGCCATGGGTCTCTGCCACTCTACTCACTTCTGCTCGCTGGTCTGGCCAGGGTGAGAAGGATTCACTCCACTACTGTTCCCACCGGCTCCCACACGTCCTGGAGGATTCCCAGGATTCAGCCCCATTACTCCCAGCCCTCACAGGCATAGGCATTAGTAATGGCTGCAGGGGACCAATCTTTGCCCTTAGTAAAGCCTGTGTTTATACAGGTGAGGTGTGGTCATAGTGACTAGCAAAAGTTGCACGGTGACAGGGAATGTGTAACCATGTGAGATGGGCTGCTAGTCACCAGACCAAACTAATAGGAGCAGGCTGGATTTCCACCCTTGGGTCACTTGGTAGTGCCCACTGGGGGGCCATCATTCCAGGAGTACCTGATGATCCCAATACTGGTGGGCAGGAAGGTGGTACCAACCGTCCCGGTAAAAAAAAGACTCAAAATGCTTGAGAGAATATGAAAACATCTTAAAAGCAACCCAGAGCTGACAAGGTCATGTAGGATTTAGCCAAGATCTTGGAGCACACAGGAATTCAGAGAGAAAAGAAAGCAGAGTTCAGTGACCCGCCATTCCTGCCCTGGAACATTGACCCATCTGGGCAAACTGGGCTCCGGTGGCCTCAGGGGTAAGGACAGAAGACAAGGCCCAGGGCTGCCCTAAGACAGGATCTAGTAGGAATCTCTCCCCCAAGGAACACTGGGACCCCAAAGAGCAACACTTGCAGGGTGAGAGTGGGCTATATCCACAGCCACCCAGGGGCCACAGAAACAGCTCAGAAGTCGGGGAGTCCCTGAGAAGCCCCAAGAATGGAGCCAGGGTCACATTGGGGTTCCAGGAACCCTCATGCCAAGACTTGGTTTGAGGGGCCTCCACACTGGTAGTGTCCCTGGACATCTGGACATCTGGCAAACAAAGTTCTCATCTTTATCCTATACCTCCAAGAAGTTTCAAAAAATTTCTAGGACAAAGAACAGTACACACTCAGAAAGAACCACGTAACAAAACAAAGCACTACTGGAGTTCCCTGATGGTGTAGTGGCTTAAGGCTTCAGCGCTGGCGCTGTCAGCGCTGCGGCCTGGGTTCGCTTCCCAGCCAGGGAGCTACACACATACCAAAAAGCAAAAAAAAACAAAATAAAAAACAAAAAAAAACAAAAACAAAACAAAGCACTATGAACAAGAATCAGCAGAAAGATCCCCATACGTCTCATAAACCAACACACTCAGACTGCGGAAAAGGGAGCTTGGGAATATCTGCAGAGAATGAACCAGGAGGCTCACAAAGCACCAGAAAGTTTCAGAAATGGAAGTTACCATGAATTACCACTTTTGACTAAAATTGTTAGACCAAAAATTGGGGGGTCATCTTATACACGGGAGTAACTGGTTGAGTTTCTTAATGTTGGGTTAGAAAAGTAGGGGTTGTCTCATACATGGGGGTGTCTTATACACGAAAAAATACGGTAAAACTCAGCAGTGGCTTTAACATAGATTAGACAGAGCTGATGACAGGTCAGTAGAATCATCCAGAATGAAGTGCAGGGATACAGGAAGTATGCTGGGCTTCCCAGAGCCCCAGGTGTTCCACCTGTCAGGTGTAATTGATGGGGTTTTCAGCAACTGCCACCTGACCATAGTCCAGTACAGAAGACATAGCCCCCCCCCCCCCCCCCGCCACACACACACACACACACACACACACAGGGAAGCTGATCTCTCTCAAACACAAGAATGCCCCAGGCGAGGCTGGCTGGTGGTATCTGTGGCAACCAGGCTGCCACAATCAATGGTAGAAACCCTGCCAGCCCATCCCTGCTGAGATCCTACTGGCCCAGAGTCCCACCAGGATAAAGGGCTGTTCTGAGGCTGCCCCACTAGGATATGCCACTTTGGGCTGTCAGAGGAGGCAGCCATCATGTTTGCATTGACCTATGGTGTCCCTCCCTGAACTACATACCTGGCTGCTGGGTGAGGCCATTAACCAGGGGCAGCTCTGGCCACTGATGCTCACAGGCCATATATAGAGCGCACCCACCCCCAGATCAGCTGCAGGACCCTGCCATCCTAGCTGGCCCAGATGAGTGGCAGACCAGCCCTCCAGATGCGATGGGAAGGGCTGTATGGTCTGAGGAAAGGTCATAGATGGGTCTCCAGGCAACCTGCTCCCAGAGGTGTGGGCACAGAGCCCAGGGCTGCGGCCTTGACGAAGACGCAGTCATTGGGAAGGAAGGACCAGAGGAAAGCCAGCCCCTGGGGAGGGGACCATCAGGAACTGCCTTTCTCTCCAATCCCTCACCCCCCACTCAAGACAGGCCCGCTGCCCAACTGCCCCTTGCCTTCCCGGCTTCACCTCTCACCCCACCCCCAGCATCCTTCTTTGCCTAGACCCAATAGGTTGCCTCAGCAAACTCCTAGCAGGTCTCATAGGTGCAGGGCCCTCCTTCAAACGTGCCCCCACCCAAACCCAACACAGAGTTCTGACACCCTTTTCAGGGCCGACAAAGTCCTCCCTACCTTTTCGTTCAGCTACCTTTTCACCCTGCTGACTTTCAGGGATCTGAGAGCAAATCTGGATACAGCCTCTGTCGTCCCAGTCACTGCACCGAGGTCTAGGTACAGGGCAGGTAGGCAAGCAGGTGGCTGGAACTGCCCACAGTGGCAAACAGTGTCACTGACCTCTGTGAGCTTGGACAAGTGACAGCTCTGCTTTAACAAACTACCCAGGACTTTTCTGGAATTGAATAGAGAGCAGCATGAAATCCTGCCAAGGACAGGAAGGCTGCAGCTCTGGAAGCACGTTCTCTCTGAGAACATCCAGTGCAGACGGAGACCACGACAAAGGTCCTCCCCAGGCCAGGGATTGTAATTCAGGCTGGAAAGGTGTGCAGGCTGCGTGAGCACAGATGAGACCAGTGCATCCACACACCTGCCCACTTGCTGCTGCTCACCACTCACTCAGCCTGGGGCTCCTGCTGTGACCTTGGCCTGCCTAGAGAAAGCCAAGGAAGCACTGTGTCCTCTAGGGTGGCTTCCACCTGCCTGAGTGTCTCTGCTAGGTCCTCCCACCTGCAGCCTGGGCAGATCCATGTGTGCAAAGAAGGCTAATGCTTCCCATACGTCCCTGGGCACACCTGAGCCCCAGAGAAAAGACTTGCAAGGTATGAAGCAAAAGGAAAGAGCCCTCTGCAAACCAAAGCCAAGGGTTTCTTGTCCTCTCACAGAAAGCTAGTGAAAGTCTTCCCAGATTACAGCTCGGCAAGTCTGACTTTCTCCTGGTCTAACCACCTGGCAATTCTGTAAAACAGGAAAAATGGGTCAGATTTGGCACCAGTTATTCTCAGTGTACACCGCTGGCTGCAAAGCACAGAAGCTTTCCAGGCACTCACAGCCTATCTGCTGATAACGCTTTCGAGAGTTCTCCCAGCACACTCCATCCTGTCTGCTCACCCACTGCCTCTGAATCACCTGCTCCAGCCAGGGCCTCCTTCCTCCTCCCCTGCCTCCCAGAGGACCAAGAGGGCTGTTCCCAACAGCCAAGTAGAGCCAAATAAACTGCCTCTGTCAGAAGGACCAGGCTCTGCAGTGAGTCAGGCTCCAAACCTCACTCCCTGAGGCATCCAACAAGAGCACAAGAAAATAACCTAGGCAGACAGGCCAGGCCAAAGACAGGTCAGGGTCACACATTAAGAGATACAGCAATTACTGCAGAGGCTCAAACAAAGGTCTCTGGGGACAAGGCCTGACATTCCAAAGAACCAGTTCTGGTGACCAACAGTAAGGATCTGCCTCCCTAGCACCCAGCACCCAGCACAGAGCCAGGTGGATGAGAAGCAAGGCAGGTGAGTGACCTCTCAGAGGCCACTGAGAAAAGAGGCAACAAGGGCCTAAGGGTCCTCATTGCCACTGCCAGTCCAGATGGGGAAGGACCCGGCAGACAGACTAGCAGACCCCAGCACTGCTGGAGGTGGATGCCCACCGATCTCCAGACCCCATCTGGCTGCCCACTTCACCCTGCCCAGGGACTGAAGGCATCACGCACTGACTGCTGCAACCCACCCCACGCTACTAGCACCACCTCCTCTAGTGCTTACACCAAAGGCCTCTCCCCTCCCCTTCCTGTGGGACCACTCCGTCCTCTCATGTCCACTGCCAGCTCATCTACACACCCATTCAGCCTCTCCATGCCTGAGCTCAAGGCTCCACACCTCCTGCTGCAACAACCAGCAGTTCCTGGAGGCCGGAAGGGTCTGTGGTTGGGGTATCCACTCCCAGGTCACCCAGGAACATAATCTCATCTGGAAAGTTTCTAGCTACATGCATCCAGCAAAAGCCCCATCTCCGGTCAACAGAAATGTGCTTCCAGATCTTTCTCAGCAAAGTACAGGTGTGTGCTGTAAGGTTATCATACATGCAGGATCTCACTGCCCATCTTCCCACTGACTGGCTATGCAGGTCTACCCTCTCCAAGGGGCAGTGTCCTCAGCCTGCTCGCTGCTACCCAACTTTCCTGGGGGGTGGGGTGGGGTGCCATCTCATACACATGCTCTGTAAGCAACTGAAGACGTTCCTAGGACAGTGACCCAGGAGGCAGAATGGCTCAGTCAGTGGCTGAGGATATCAGATGACAACTTCCTCCAAACATCCGTGCCAGTACCACCCACCATGTAAAGGGACATCTCCCTCAACCCCCACTGGGGTGGAACCTGCCATGGCTCACCCTTCTGCAGTGGCAAGAAATGCTCTCACATAGTTTCATTGCCATCCCCTAGTAGTTGCACATCGTACAGCCTCCTGCAGGTCCATGTCCACAACCAATTTGGGTACTGAATCCTAGGCCTTTATTGCACTGATCCGCAGTGTGGCTGACTGTGGTGTGAGCAGGCACTCCCTGTCTGCTCCATGAACCACAACTGTTTTCTCCCAGCCCCTCCCCTGCATTAGACCTTTCCTATAGGGCTGCCTATCAGAACGTCTGTTATGTTATAGCAAATTTTCCCATCTTTCCTACACAGTGGTTGCCCTCCCTGTCACAAAGCAAGAGCCTCTTCCTCTTGCCTTCCTCGTACGGTTGTATTTTGGCTTAGTTCTCAGATCTGCCGAGTCTGCCTGGATGGGTGGTGTAAGGTATGGACTCCTATGCTTCCTCGTCTATAGGGCATCCAGTCTGCCCAACCTCACCACACCTGGACATCCAGTCACACAGCGCTCCCCAGGGCCTACATGTGTCACCAGGTCTCTCAGCTTCAGCACATACTACAGTATCTAGAAAACAAATCTCCCTTTTGGCTATTTGCAGAATCTTCTAAAACTCTGACAAAGTGTGCCATGCCCCATACCTGCTGGCCATGCCAGGTGCTGTGCAGGTGCCCCTGTCCATGAAGAAAAAAAGGCAAGTAAGTCCAGAACTGGAAGCCACCCCATATGCATGGTGGCAACCACTCACAGGAGCAGCAAGTGGCAGAATGGGAGGCCCTACTCAGGAGACAGTACCCCTCTTGGTGCTTATACAGACCAGAAATAAGGAAGACTCATACAATACACAGGGTCAGAAGTCAGGGCAGAGCCACCTGGTCTAAGGGATAATGAGGGACACAAAGGAGACATCTGGGTGCTGGCAGTGCTTTCCACACCCTAATGTGGATGGTTACTGAGAGGCTAGGCTCACTGCTCCATGCATGGAGTTAGACATAGCACAGACGTATGTAACGTCAGGGAAAAAACAGATTGTCCACCCCTAAAAGCTGACCATGAGAATCAAGAAACAGATCCAGCCCTCCTACCCCACTGGCTTCGAGACGTTCCTCTGGGCTGGGGGAGGTAAGGCAGGTGAGGCTGGGAGAAGAGGCTGTTAATGGGAGACTAGGTAAGAATGGATTCAGCCCTGGCTCTAAACGCCTCAAAGCAGGACCAAGCACTGATGGGCAGTTGTGAATTTTGCAGAACGACGCCATCCACATGAGCCAACAGTAAAGCCGTACTTGACCATATCCACACCTGACCTCCAGGGCAGAGGGCTGTGGGGGACCTGGCCCCTTGGCAGAAGTACTTCCCTTTACCAGCTGAAAAGGCAAACAGGGCATCTGGTCAGAGGGGAGATGCCAGGTCCCAATGCAGCAATGAACAGGGATGCATGCACGCCAGTGGCGAGGGAGGTATTTTCACCAAGACACAGAGTGAAGGAGGCAGACACTTGGGAAAGTGAGGCTCCTGGTTCACATCCAATCAGTACTCTCCTCGGCTTCCTGTGCAAACGCCCTGGACAGAGATTAGCTGAGCCCTAGAGGCAGGCCCCATTTCTTTATGCCAAGCACGTTGCACATTTGGGGATACGTTTTTACTGTCCATCTGGTCTTGAGAGGCTGTGCAGAGGATGGGGCCCCTTTACACAGGAGGGATACAGGGCCAGGCACCTCATCCCCAGCCTGCGACAGCTCCCAGGGGCGGAGCTAGAAAGCCTGAGCTGCTCTTTTCACATGACGCTTGAAGTCCTCTAGCAGCTGCCAGCGGAGGAGATAAACACACATGGGAACACACTGTCGCTGTTTCTGGGACTTGGCTGAGAAAGCCCTGACGTCTGTAAATATTCTAAGCAGCCGGCCCACTGCAACGCTCCACCTTCTTCCCTAATCAGCGACTGAGGACTCCTCAATCTGTGCTTTGTCGTTTTGACTGTTCAGAGGCATTTCACCACGACGAATTTTCTATAGTGATACTCTTCAAGATGTTTTAGAATCACTAATTCAGTCTCATACCAAGTGTCATTGTCCCTTTAGAGTTCAAAGGAGCAGTACAAGTGAGGGACACAGTGAGCATTAAGGAAAGCTCCCATTATAATGCAGCCCCTGTACCTTGGCCTCTCCTAGCAGGAACACTCAGCTTTCCCACAAGCCAGACCAGTCTCACAGTGGCCCCTGTAGCCCACATGGTTAATAAAGGAGGAAGGGGCCACCTTCCCCACTAACCCCTCAAAGGAAGATGAAAGCAAGCACTTAAAGTTAGCAAGGCCCTGAAGACATCAACAGAGGAGCCCCAAGTGGCAGCAGCCACCGGGAGATGATGGTCAGCCTTTTTTACTTTTAAGCATGTACATGCTATTTTTGCAATCTAAAAAGAAAATTGAGAGAGAAAGAAAAACCTGCATTGATAACCTGAAAGAGCAGCTCAATGGTTTTGGGTGACCTTGTTTTCATATAATCCATCCTCAAACCCTGTGGTCCAGACCAACAAATGCCAGGCTCTGCAGTGCTGCCCCGTGAGCTGAGAAACATGCTAATAAAGGATGTACCCTGTTCTTGCACATCTGGAGTGTCAGTGACAATACAATGCTACTTCTAGAAGCCTCTCAGCCTTCCTGCCCTGAACTGTTTCTCTCCAGACAGGCTCTGGGGTCCCCTCGTCTCCCCATGGACATCCTCAGCAGCAGCACCTAACCTCTAGTGAGGAGACCAGGTCTGAGAACACAACACACATTTACACCCAGGAGAAGCATGACCAAAATGACAGCTCTCAAATGAAGACACAAAAGAAGCATGAGGCAGTAATAACAGCTCAGGTGCTGGGCAGCCAGGCACAGCAGATGGCCTGCTCCCTTCATTCAGGAAAGGGCTGTCATTACCACACCTTGGAGCAACCAGTGGCCTGGTGTGAAGGGCCTGTAGTCTGTGGGTACATCATAAGATGAAGCCACAGGACTAGATAAAATGGTCAGGGACCTGAGACTGTGGGAATGCCAGAGCAATACACCTTGTCCCACAGGTGCACTGGGAGTGGGGGTGGAGGACAGAGGCTTTGCTGTGTCCACTGGCCAACACAACATAGCCACACTCTCCAGCTGTGCCCACCCGACCTGACAGGTCACCTGATACAGAAAGACTCCTGGGAGAAAGAACCAGAAAGAGAAGAGGCACTGGGAGTTGGCACTGGCTCTGAGTGACCTGGGGAACACTATTTGCCCTTCGGCCTGGGTTTTCTTCACTGTGAACAGTGTTTGGCCAATGAACACCTGCCCCAAAAGGTTGTCCAGAGGATCATCAAACAAGTATGAAAAAGCACTTCTAAAGCACTACCAGCTGTAGGAACGCGTTAGAGCTGCCACCAAGTCAGTCTGCGTCAAAGAAGAGGTCTCTGAGGCCAAACAGCAGCAGCAAAACAGTGGTCAGGAGGTCCAGAGCAAGACAACAGGCCAGGACTGTGCTGAGCATGTGACATATCCACTGGAGAAAGGGGACCTGAAGCTCAGGGACTGGTCCAAGGGCAGAAGGCTGCCTTTAACTGTGCCCCGGAATGAAGCCAGAAAGAAGCACAGAAGGTACTGGGCTTGGGGAAAAGGTCTCAAAGGCCTGCAAAGGGGCCAGGTCTTGTAACCCTGCCCAGTCCCCACCCGATGCCCTAGGGGAAGGGTCTGACTACCTGAGCCACCCCGGGAAGGCTATGTCCAGGCACAGGGATGACCCAGCACTTGCTGCCTACTCACAGCCATCAGCTGTCACCCCGCTGCCCCCGCAGCAGGACCCAGGGAGGCAGAACCAAGGCTCCATAGCAGACCGATCCTGTGACCCTCCCACCCTGCAGTGACCACGCAACTCTCAGCCCCGCCAGTCTCTGCTTCCCTGCAGCAAGATCGGCCCCCGTACCCTATCCAGGCGAGGATCACTGGAATCCCTTCCAGTGCATGGCGCCCTTCGTCAGCCTCGGTCAACCGGGCCGACTGGTTTCTATATCACACCTTGGGAAGGGGAAACTGAGGCAGAACGGGGCGTACAGCCCCGCCCAGCCCCGCCGAGCCCCGCCTGCGCCTCGGGAGCCCAGCGCTCCCAAGCCCGGGCCGGCAGAATCCACGGGGAGAGAAGTCCCCCGGCCCAGGCAGCCAGCCGCGCACTCACCGCCTCCGCAGCCGTCGACTTCCGGGTGCCGCGCCCGCGCGCCCCAGCCACCGCCCAGGTCCCGCCCCTGCCGCCGTCTGCCGGCTCGCTATTCGGCTAAGAGGCGAGGGACGGAGCAGCGCGCTGCAATCCGAGGTACGGTTGGCTACGTGCGCTGTCGCTCCATAGACCACAGCCCTCCTGGCGCCCCACCCCCAAGGCTGCGCCAAGCCTTTGGGCTGCGCTGATGTCTGAGCGCCCCGTGACCCCGCTGGGCCTTCCCAGCCTCCTCCGCATCCCCGGCCAGGGACGCTGGCAGGAGGTCGCAGTCATTTGCGGCAGTCGCCGAGCTCATGCCCTCGAGGACCCGTCTGGGCCGCGGCTTGAGTCCAATCTCTCATCGATCACCTGCCCACGGGTGGCCCTGGGTGGTGTGCTACAGGGATGTTCACTTCCGGGCC
>PVJL010002398.1:0-200780 GCA_004026885.1 Lyroderma lyra
AAAAACAGAACACTTTATATTTGTAAGAATTTGGTGTGACTCCGATGTTTATTTTTGTTGCTAGCTCAATGACTACTATCCTCTGATGCCATTCTTTAATCTTTTCTCAATTTATTGAAAGGCGTGGTCTGCATAGTTGAACTAAGAAGACAGACCTATTTTATGAAAGGATCAGTGTGTCATCTTAATTTAGTTAGCTTAAAATTGATTGATGGTAAGTAAAATATTTTGTATTATAAAAAGCACATTTATTTTTCATTAATGTCTCTCCTAAGAACTACATCTTGTATCCTGTCTAGAATTGCTCGCTCTGATTTTCCTTTGAAACTTTAGCCTTTGCCTCCTCGCTACATTCCATTGACCAGGTGATGACGATGTCACTTGTTCTGGTTTTTCTTAGTAAAGTGGTTGAAATTGGTTCACTTCTCGCCACCTCCCCTTCTCCTCCCCTCTGTTGTTCATTCAGAGCTTACAGGACTGCAACCATAGCCAAGCTCTCCAAATAAGGTGTGATTGCTTTCCTCAGAAAATTACTTCACACTTTAATTATTTTTCTGACATTTTCACCAATAAATAATCACAAGTTTTCAAACAACACAACATAGAGTTTGAACTCTGAGCCTGGAGGTTAAGGAGCCTTTCATTTATCTTCGTCCCTATGATCTGAATTATTGGTTACTTGCTTTTCAATAAAGACCCATTACAGGGAAATTATATTCCAAGGTAATCATGTTTAATGAATTTTGCTTAATCTTTGCCTACATTTGATTTGCTAAATTCCACACTCATGGCATTTCCCTCTTTTTTTCTTTTATCATTGATAGAAGCTGTAAAATGGCCTGAAAAGTTATTGTAGTTCAATACGGCCGTCTCCCTTGACATTTGCATGCACCTCCACTTTATTTTACTGTATAGTACCTAGATGCCTGATGGGAGAAATGAAGGTCACATATTCAGCAATTTATGCATTCCCAGACACAAGACTATTTCACTGTCTGTTGAATAATTAGCAATGTGCGTGAAGATAGAATATACAGTAACTTGCCTGACTTTGGGCAAAAAAAGATTAGAATGACAAATAGTCAGACTCTAGGGTCAAATGCTTTGCCAGTAGTTGCATATGTTTATGCCAAAATACATAAAGAAATGTCACTTCAGCACATGAGTGATGACAAACACTCCAAGTGGGGCTGGAGTTCATCAATCATTTCAAATGTGCAGATTGGGTTTACCTATATAAACAAAAGCAATAAAACTACTCAAAGCCTCACCTTAAGCAATTCAAGCATGACATAAACACTGTTACTGCACAGTCAAGCCCCATTTTACTTGAGAAGCAGTCAGAAAGGACCCGACAAACTATGATTTATTAAGATTAATAAAGCACATCTTCAATAAAAAAAAAGTTCTGCTAATGTTTTGCATAAATATGGGGATCTTATTCGGCATCATAGCACATCAAAAAGCATATGTGGCAGGGAGTGTGACTATCGAACCTGAAAAGTAGATTTACAGTCCTTCTCAACAAAGTTTCAGGTTCAGAGTATGGAGCATAGAGAAAGCTTGAAGCAAGAATCCACAATCATCACTTGTTCTAGGTTTAATTCTAAAATAAGGTGAATTGATAAAACTATTACATGTTTTCAAGACATTTTTTTTTCCTTCTCAGGATGAATGCTTTTGGAACATTGATTCTTTAAACCTCTGCTAATGTTTTAGGAGAACAAATACTATATTAGTGTCCCTCCTTGGTTAAAAGAACGGCAAGAGGTTCAAGGCCACAGATCAGAGAGCAGAACTTAAAGTCAAAAGTTCATTCAAGGTTACACACCATCTCTCTTTTTGAGAAGGTGCATTGTAAGCATGAGAAATTAGAATTTGCTCAACTACCTATGTTCTTGTTCTCCTTTTCCACCTGTGCTGGGTCTGACACTAATGTTATGATTGGCTCTTTAGAAGCCATGAGGGGAAGTGTAAGGCTGCAATGCCACCGCTCTGTCACTAAGGAAAATTCTGCTCAGAGGAAGCAACACCATCTAATTGTGAATCGTGAGGCTCTTCCAGGTCTGTCCATAGAGAAGTTAAACGGCTTGAGTCCTGAAATGAAGAGCTCAGTTTAGTTGAACTAAAAAGTCTCTCAAATTTCAATTCAAATTTAAGAAAATTTGAGCAGAGTTCTCTCTCTTTAATTTTACTGAACTTTTAAGATGTAATTGGATGACAAGGGAAGAGCTTCCTGTTCACAGTATAATTGTAATATCAGAATGCTTTCAGCAACTTTTTAAAATTTGGCTAATTTAGTAGATTCAGAGGGGTTTACATATTTCAAAGATTTAACCCATATTGGAAATGAACCAAACTTACCAGAAATCAATTTGTTGTCTTGCTTATGGAGAAGTAGAAACAAACTCAATGCATTTCCAGATACTTCTTTTAAGGTGTGGAAAACAAGAACGGCCTGATGATAATACTCAAAGGTGATTGAAATGAACTTGCTAAACACACTAAAATGACAGAAAAATAGAAAATGCATCCTTAGTGATAACAAATGAATAGTACTTTCAAATGGCTACAGAATGATTGGTCTGCCTAATTGGTCATTTTTAGGCTAAACATCTCAGGCCATCCACATTTCTTGGAAATAACACTACATTAAGAATCCATGGACTGGGGCATGATCTTGGTTTTGCCAGAAATTTAATAATCAATTGAACATTTGCCAGGCAGAGATAAACTGAAAACTAAGAAATTCAGAGATGAAACAAGACCCTATCTCTAAAGAACTCACAGTTTAGTGAGAAAAATAAATTATTACCATTTCCCTCAAAAATTAGAGTTACCATTTATAAAAAGAAGAGCCTAGATTCGTGGAAAGCTTTGTGTAAACTTTGGTTTCATCACTGTCCAGATCCAATTACTGTGAAGCTTAAATCGCTTGTTTTCAGCCTCGTTTTTTCCAAATGTCATTAAACTTTAATTTAGCTCTTCACCCAAAATCTGTTTGCATCAAATTAAAAGGGTGAGCAGAATTTTTCTTGACAAGTCAAAGAAGACAAGTTCAGCTGATAGCTGATATGCACACACATGCATGTGCAAACACATGCAACATATAGCACACATATATTTTTTAATCAAAATGCATTGTAGTAAGTAGTGATGATATAGACAGAACACAGTAACCTCTGTCTTAGTCTAGATTTCTTCAAATAACAGAGCCTTTTATTGGGGCTCAGACACTTGTTTGTCGTAGGGATTATTGTGTTATTGCAGGAATTTTAGCAGCATCCCTGGCCTCTACCCACTAGATGTGAATAGGCTCTACTCCTGGGTCATGACAACCCAAAATGTCTCCTGATGTTGCCAAATATCCTTGAGAAAGGGGGGTAGGGGGAGACAAAATCACCCACCGCTGAAAGCCACTGGCATAATGTGACACCCAGAAGGAGGAAAAGTTCATCTGTGGATATGCTATTAAACTAATCACTGCTGAGACAACTGGGCTTTGCTTTGCTGGAGATCTTCTGAAGTATATAAGAAACAACACTGATTCGTTCACCTGAAGGCTGGAAGAAGGCTGTATTTATCCATTGTGCCCCATCTGTTACTGGGGAAGGGTCATCCCACGGGGAGTTGACTCCCTGCAGTCCTTTCTGTTTGTGTCAGAATAGGTTGATTGATTCACGTGGGCATCTTAGAAGTTACTCAAAGACACCTGGGTCAACAAGTAAGGAAGTGCTACTGAGGCCAGGGGTTTTGGGGTACGTCTGTGTGAAATCAGTTGCCACACCCATATTTGGAATAGAAAGTAGACAGAAGAGATGTGAAGTACTGTCCAATGGGGATGTAGCCTAAAGATACATTATGCTACTGTGTAAGACTTTGGAACTTCTGAAGGGGTGTAGTAGTGGGAACTGTAGGCAAACAAAACACTGTGGGTTGTAATTCAATGTTCTGGCCATGATTTTTTTCTCTCTGTATTCATTGAGAGGACAGTAGGGGACACATGTGGCTGTATATGTATAAATTTTCTCTCTAGAAAGCAAAAACAACAATTAGCTGGACCAAGAAGACACAGAAAGTATCCACATGGTAGAATGTGACAAAAGTAGAGAGGCTGCATCAACATTAATATTCACTCCAGTCAATGACTTTGGATTGTGCCCTTTAATTCATGCATTTAAAACGTATTTAAACTGTAATATCAGGTAAGAGAAACACAAGGAAATTGTGTCAAATTCTTACAGAGTAGTGAAATGTGAAGTGCATAAAAATAAGACAAAAAAGTATAAAATCCAATTAAAATTTCACAGGAAATTTGCTGTGAGAATATATTTAAGAAAAAAGCCTAATCACAATTTTTCAAATAAAATTTACATGTACCTTTGAATTTTACTTCTTTTTAAAATAAAACTTTAGTTTACAAGGCGCATATTTAACAAAATTTTATATATTTAGTATGTTAAACAAGAACGTAGGCATATATATAGATATACCCGCATGTATGCATTTATACACACACTGGAATTCTCGTTCACATTTCATTTAGCTTATTAAAAATGAATACAAACAGACTCTGAGCTCCAGGACCCTCTAAGAGCTTATAGCCTGTAGCAGCTTTCAAGATAACAGCTTCTTCAACCAGAGGAGTTCTGACTTCTCGGTCAGACTGTTTGAAGTTTCCAAGGCTTGGGGAGAGGGTGGTCTTTTCAGAAAAAGCCAGTATTTCAAAGAAAAGACATACCTTTTTTCCCCCTCTTTAGTGCCAAGATTTGAAATGCTCTGAAGAGGGGAAAAAAACCATCTTCCCTTTAAAATGCATCATTCCTCTGAAGAGCCCCATCCCTCTGCTCGGCAGACTCCAGACGTGCTCTCCGCCAAGACCCCTGAGCTCGGAGGCTCTGGGCCATACCCTGAGCCAACTATTCGAATCAGGCTCTTCTCATGGTAACAGCCTCAAATCAGTTACCACAAAAGAGTGCCATATTGCAGGAAGTTTATTTATCTAACATACGAACTGTGTTGGAACGATATCCATTAAGCTTAAAGTAGATTGTTTATTCTTAAATATCCATAAACTACTTCTTCAATCTGTACTTGAGAATTCTTATTTGAAGGGAGGGTGCAATTTAAATGTGGTAAAACCATATTAGATTGTAATACTGTATTTCCCCCCCCAAATCCCAAAGCAGCTCCTGAAGACACTTATCCTTAAAAAGGAGGAAACCTGGTGTTGGAAACTGTGCCTGACCTTGGCCAAGCTACTTAACCTCTTGGAGCTGAATTTTCTCATCTGTCAGATGAAGCCATGGCACAGGATTGCTGTGAAAATTAATTGATGTAATGTCTATGAAGCATCTGACACAGAGAAGGCATAGACCTGTTAGTCCCCTTCCCCATCATTTAGTCATTAAATAATCACTCTATGTTGGCTTCTCAAGCCTCATTTTTTAAATTTGTGGAACAGCAAAGAGCACCTACCTCAGAGGGTTGTGGAGAGAGTAAATGAAGAACCTGCTGTGAGGCCTTCGGCACAGCACTCGCTTTACGATCATTGGTACGTGCATGTTAGGGCAGCAAGTGGCAGTAGGCAGAGTAGTGACAGAACAACTTCGTTATCACCATTAACACATCTAAGGAGCATACAAAACATGCATGGCATTATGTTATGTGCTGGGGGTAAAGCATTCAAAAGAATTAGCTTTGAAAGAGCAAGGGCATACCCATACGGAAAATAAATTCCATGACAAATTAGCATATAAGTAACAAATGACTCATACAGTCTGTAAGTGATACGAGGAGCATGGAAGGAGACATCATTGGTAGTGATGTACTGGGGGAAGGTAGATGAGCCATGGACTTCATGCTGAAGAAAAGGGAGAATTTATGTGAGTAGCAGAGGAGATATTTCAGTTATGAGGAAGTGACAAATTAATAGAAATGCACATGGTGATGTGGGGAAACAGAGAATCAACCAATGTGTCTAGAACCAGGGATTCTCTCAGGGACTCCAGAGCATCGGGCTGGGAGAAAAGCCACACTGCTGGGGAGCTTCCGGGACCAGGCTTGGGGTTTTCCTGCCTCAGGAGGAGAAGGTCAGTGGATGGAGTTAGGAAAAGAAGGGGGACACATAGAGCAAAGGGAGGTTGAGTCCAGTATCAGGGGCTGTCTGGAAAATATCCAGCCATATAACATGGAAAATAGAGGCATTTATGGATGGGGTTTTTTCCAGACAGCCCTCATATTTTATTTTTTACTTAAAATGTCTTAGCCAATTAAAAATTTATCAACATTAAACATGTGGGCTAGTAATGAAGTAAATCTCTTAAAATTTTATTTCAAATATGAGAAGATTGGCTTTCCTAAAAACTACTGCAAAGCAAAATACCTGGGGAAACACTGATTTTTCTCTCTACCTCAGTTGGCACCACACATCTCTCCCTCTCTCTCTCTCTCTCTCTCTCTCTCTCTCTTGCTCTCTCCCCCTCCCTCCCTCCCTCCCTCTCTCTCTCTCTCTCTTTCTTCTATCAATTTTGTCTCAGAGAGAGACAGAGGGGGGATCCTCTTGTGGGTCTTATATATTATATAAAAAATAACTAATAAACTTCTGTAATAGATTATAGAATTTTGACAAAATGAATGCATCACTCTAGCACAAAAAGAAGGAGAAGATGGAGAAGAAGGATAAGGGAAACAAACACCAGTGGTGGGCACCACACCTATTTGGAAGAATTACACCAAGGGAAGGCATTTCTGGAATGAAAATAAATGAACATTAGCTCCATTTGTGCAAGATTAAAGCTAGAAAAAGTTCAGACAGTAAAGCCAAATCAGGTGGAATATAAGGTTCTTTCTTTGCTGTCCAGTACAGCTTGGACACAGGCAGCAGGCACAGTCAGGGATGGTGCTCAGCCAGTAAACACACTTTATCAGGGACCCTTCCATGCTCCACTCACTGTGCAAAGGTACAACTGGATCTCTTATAAAAGATGTGAGGTCAGCATTTAGTCATAAAATTAAGAAAAAGATTGGAAAGATGGATGTCTTGGCTGGGTTGCCATAGCAAAATACCATAGACATGGTGGCTTAAATAAGAAAATAGCATTTTCCCACAGTTCTAGATGCTGAAAAGTCCAAAATCAAGGTTCCAGCAGGATTTGGTTCGTGGTGAGAGCTCTCTTCTTGCTTTGTGGGTGGCCACCTACTTTCTATATCTTGTCCTGGTGGAGAGAGGGAACTCTGGTGTCTGTTCCTTTTTATATAAAGCATCCTATCAAATTAGAAATTCATCATTCTGACATCATTTAAACTTAATTACCTCCTTATCATTTCTATCTTCAAATACAGTCATATTGAGGGTTAAGGCTTCAACATCTGATGAGGGCAAGGCACACAATTCAGTTCATGGCAATAAAGATTTAGAAAATTTGAGTCCAAATTCCAGTTTGATAAATAACTACCTACACGTCCTTGAACTAGGCTTCCTAGATGTCCAGTTTTAAATGGGACAGAAAACAACAGTACTGTTTTGTTTCAAATGGTACATATGGTCAGCCTACTGACTTCTTGAATTTAGCCCAGTGAGACTGGGCTGACCATATGTACTATTTGAAATGAAACAATGCTGTTGTTTTCTGTCCCATTTAAATCAGGACATCTGGTTAGCCTACCTTGAACTGATCATTTAAACTTTCTGAGCCTCACATTCCTCACCTGTTAAAAAGGGGTGGGATGGAAGTTTATTGCTGGGCTAGAGATTTCTTAGGACCCTTTTAGCTTTAATATTTTCAGATTTCATTATTATGAATTTTGGTATAAACTGGCTTTATAGAGTTCGACTTCACAAATAAAGAATTAACATAACAGTTTCTAAGAGATAATGAAGCTCAAAATAGAACAAGAGAAAAGCAGGGAAACTTCAGTAGAGCCAATAGAAGAGCAACCACCAGTATGACAATACCCATCGATGCCAACCACAGGAAAGGGGTGGGGCAGCAGCAGATGGACTGACCTAGCAGTCGTGGAGTTAAAATGTGATTGCTCATGTGGTGAGAAAATATCCGGATTTTTGTTGCCAAAATTCTCTTTTATGAAACAAAATAAAACAAACCAAGTATTGCAATCAGTCATTGTACACAGGAACAAAAGCATAATGCCACATTTCACAGCTGCATTCTGACCCCCTCTCACCATTAACCTTTGAAGACCATCCTTATTGATGACAACTAATTCTTTGTAACTACCATTGTAAGGTTTGGTGATATTCAGATTACTTTCTATCTTTCTGGTACTTTTAAAATTAAAAAAAGAACTACAAAACTAAACAATAACAATTACCGTAAGCTTATCAGAGAAATAGCAACAAAGATAGGGATTAATCATATTTAAGGTAAAATTTAAAACTGGTGATCAAAGAAGAGAATTTTAGTTGATGGAGAAGCTTTAAAACTTAAGCACTTTAGGTCCAGTGGAAAAAAACATGACAGTCATTGTCATAGCAATGTTCTGTATTCCATTGAATTCTATAGGATTAGAAACCCAAGAATATATTCAGTTAAGGCACTGTTATCTGTTTTATTATAGCTACTAGAATTCACTCCCAGAACAACAGAACCAAGGTCACTGGCAGCCCTAAGGAAGTAAGAGAGGCAAATCCTACAGACACAGATGAGAAGCTCGGCAGTACAGAAGGAGTATTGGGTGGATTTTTTCCTCCCAGCATACTCACTGGTGAGTAATATCTTCTTCCTCTTTAAGATAACTCTTTTTTTGCCCTGACATGGACAGAGATCATTTGCTTTAGCTTTAAAAAAAAAGAAAAAAGAAAAAAAAAGAATGTGTGCTCTAATGGAAGAATCAAATTATATCAGAAAAGGAAGCACTTTAAGCTTTATTGCTGTAGATCACTCTGCCTCCAGCTGTGAAACTGATTGATGTTTAAAGCCCCCGAGGCATTGGCAGCTGTGGTGGCTGCCTCAAATAAGAAAAAAAGATGTGTGTGAGTATGCATGTGGGTGTGAGTGAATGAGTGTGTAAGCGTGTGTGCATCGGGTAAGAACTCTACAGGTAAGATTTATTTTCATAACTTGCTTCTAAAGATTGTTCGCATAATTCTTCTCAAATAGATAGATGGATAGAAAGATACTTAGATTAGATAGTTAAGCAGATAAATGAAAAAGTATATATATATACAAATATGTGTGTATGTGTGTGTATGTATGTATGTATATTTCATATGTGTGTGTGTGTGTGTGTGTGTGTAAGAGAAAGAGAGAGAGGGAGATCTATATACTCAATTAGATGAATGCTTTACTTCTATGCCACTAAATAAAGGCGGGTGGATGACTAGTTAGAGGAACCAAGTAGTAAGGTTCTTGATCTTATTTAATATGTACTAACTCAGTTTAGCATAAGAAAAAATTCAATAAATACTTGGAAGTGTAATTAAATTGAATTAAAAACAAGCCTGGACTAGAAGTATGGTTCGCTTTTGATTTCCCAATGCAAAGATTAGACCCAAGGAATATTAATTATATGAAAAAGAGCAAGGCACTGCTGAGAGGGACTCTATTCCCATCAAATAATTGATATATTTGTTAAATTTACATTTCCACTGAGCGTTATAGCTGGAAACACAAAGGTTGGGTATGGAAGAATTTCTGTCCCATGATCTAGGGGGATGATCTTGATCAACAAGAACATTTCATATTGGTCTGCATTTGCATAAAACATGTCAAGTCTTTATCCACTGCCTAAAAAATCTACAAATTTCCTCTATGTGTCTGCTCTTTGGTGCTCAATCCAAGAGACCAAACCTGTGATATGACAAGGATACTTTTCTTTTTATTAAAGGAGTAATGGGGGAAAACAGAGTGGTGTTGATTTACATGTATGTGGGAATCCTGGAACAGACAAATTTGAAGGGGAAGAAATATAGTCTAGCACTTAAGGTATAAATGTCTTTAAAAATAAAACTAAAGATACTTTTATTTTCTGTTTGGATGATCTGTCCATGGCTGTTAGTGGGGTGTTTAAGTCTCCCACAATGATTGTGTGTTCATCAGTTTCTCCTTTCAAGTCTGTTAGTAGTTTCTTTGTATATTTTGGTGCATCCTGGTTGGGAGCATATATGTTGATTAGTGTCAAGTCTTCTTGTTGTTGTATTGTGCCTTTTACCATTATGTAATGTCCATCCTTGTCTTTTACTATCTTTTTTAACTTGAAGTTTATTTCATCAGATATCCGTATGGCAACTCCTGCTTTTCTCTGGTTACCATTTGCTTGAAGTATTGTTTCCCATCCTTTCACTCTGAGTCTGTGTTTGTCCTTACGGCTGAGGTGTGTTTCCTGGAGACAGCATATGTAAAGATACTTTTAAGCAAATGCTTTCAACTGGGTTCGGATCAGCTAGCATGAGCTGGTTAGAACTCGCTCTCAACCAGGTTAGGATCAGGTGGTATGAGATACAACTTTTATTTTAGAATGAGTTTTTGAAATCTCAAACTATTCATAAGAGCATAATAGTGTTTTTAATTGGACCTCTTAGTACTCTTCAGTGAGCACTTTTCTCAGGGAGAAAGCCCTCCTAATCCCATCATAGGCCTGCAGTATCTCTTCCTGCTGCTGCTGAAGACTTTCCACATACAGCCTTCAAAATTTTTCAGCTTGCCTCTTTTCTTTTTTTGTAATAATTTCATTCTTGCACGGTGAGTTAAATAGTTTAAATTGATTTCTGAGACCTATCAGCCTGGAAATTAATTTAGAAATTTATTAAGAACATTTCAAAGGGATGCTTGTGCTTGGTTTTTCTCACCCACAACTTCCACACTATTTCCAGCTCCCCTCCCAGAGCTTGTAAACAGAGACCTCAAAAGGCTGTTAGAAGAGAAATAAGCTGTTTTTATCATGAAAAATAATTGTAAAATTTTATCTCCGTTGCATAGACAAATACTGTCATTGCCTTCTTAGTGGTAAAACTGGAATGGAGAAGAATATGACTATTGTGCAAGACGCATCTTTAATGATTTTGTTTCTTTTGTGAAATAGTCTTTGTTCTTACACTGGATGTATTCATGTCTTTTGCAGTTTAGGTAATAATTCCCAGTTCTCTTTCTCCTTACTTGTCACTACAAACATCAATTCCCCATTATCCTTTTGGGTTGGGTCATTATCTGCCATGGCACATATCATGTCTCCTTCCTTCTGATTCACAGTAGGGGAGAAATCAGACTGACTCAGCCTCAACAAGGGTACCATCTCCGTTTCCATATAAGAGGGGTTGGGTTAAAAATCAAGATGCCGAGAGAACTGCTGTGTTCAGTCTGCATTTGTTTAGAAATACGCTGTTTTAAATATGACCTTGAGTTATTTGGAGTGTCTTTGGGGTTGGAGGGCTGAAATCACACCCAGCCTGTACTAATTACCTTTAGAGACACTGGCACCTATCGGGCTGCTCTTTTGAAACTATCCTCTTCCAAATCAGTCCCCAGAATGAAAGGCAGTTAATGAAGCTTGCTGACATTCAGTGACTCAAAGTGGTGTGCAGGAAATGTGGTGATATTGGGAAAATAAGTAATACGAATGTACTCCTTATGGAATGTGGATCCACCGTACTTTATGTTTTTTTCCCTCTTACATTATTTTTTCAAAGGCTTTCACATGTATTATTTCATCAGATCATTTGTTCCTTCAACAGGTATTTGAGTATCTACTAGATGTAAGGCTTTCTGCTAGGAACTGAATATATACTAATGAACATGACATCAATATATAACTAGTTCTATACAGTCATGGGATGTGTTGCATAGCAGTGTGGACAAACATTAAGTACTTCACTATAAAGTGAACAATTCAATTACAATAATTATTAATGCTTTCAAGATGTTTGGGGGACTCAATCAAGCTTTGACTCTATGAACACAGAAGATTTCTATAAGGAAATAATAATTAAGATCTTACAGACAAGTAAGACTTTGCTAGTTGAAGGACTGTGGTGATGATGGCGGTAATACTTAAAGCAGAGGGAGAGCATTTATAACAGGCTTACTGTATGATGTTTTCACGGATGCGGGTAACAAATCTGACCCAATTTCACCAGAACCTTTGCTTTTCTTCTCCTCCAATCCCACACTTCCTTCTCTACACACCCTTTGAGTTTCAGCTACATACACATCAGGTCGCATTTATGGATTACAAGCAATAGAAATATTTACTGATCGTTAAAAACAAGACTTTATTAGAAGGAGATTGGGTACCTTCCAGAACTGAAAGAGAAGTTAAACAACCAGGACTCAGTTAAAGAACGAGAGCAACTGAAGAATTCAATAGTAGCAACTCATACAGAATCCCTTTGGGCCACTCCATCAAATGGCCCATTTGCAACGATGTTGTATCCTAGGAGAGAAGAGTCTGATTGGCCCGTCTTGGGGCAAATGCCTATTCCTGCATCTACCAGGCGGAAGGGCCTGGGATTGCCAGTTCCAGGGAAATTACATGAGGACTAGGAAGGGGCATTTCACTACAGAAAAGGATGCTGGGCATACTGAGCATTGACTGATTACCTCAGGGCAGGTTCTTAGCACCTTCTATACTTGCCATTTTGCTCCAGCTGAACTCCTCTTTAGTGTTCATTGGCTGCTCCTTTCCACACTGACTTCAGGGAGAGATGTTTGGGTCTCTACCTAAGCTGTTCATCTCTTGATAAGTTCAGAGGCCTCAGGTCTCCAGACTTCTGGCTGGAACTAGTAGTGACTGAATCCCTCAGGAACCCACCGTCTTCCAGAGGAGCTCTATTTTGGACAAATGGTGCTTGGATTACTATTTATAAACAAGAACTCCTTTTTATAAACCATTTGAGCCATTTCTCTTTTTATTTAAAACAGATACCATTATTTTTATAAATTGAACTTTAGCTTTTTAAATGATGAGTTAAAAAATGGTAGCACAAATGGCTGTGAGAACAATTACCACCTTAGAAAAGGAAATTTGATATTGAAAAAAAACTGTGAGGCTTATTTTCTTAATAATTTTTTAAAAACACTTTTAAAAACACTATGTGTTTATTTAAAAAATTTAAAGCTATTGGAAAAATAAAAATAATCCATAATAAGATGAACACTGTTCACGTGTGGATGCACTCTTTCCAGTCTTTTTCTTTGTATATTTATGGGTGTCTTTTTAAAAGCAGGGCCACATTGTATAGTTTGTATTTTTGCTTTTTTCACTTAACATTACACAATAACCACTTCTTCAGGTCATTAATCTTCAACAGTATGTTATTTCAGATGATTGCTTAGAATTCTATCTTATTGATAAATCACAATTTCATTTAATCATTCTTCAACTGATGAACACTTCGTAAGGTTGTAAGTTTTATTATAAATACTAAATATTTCTTAATGGTTCACAATATTTCACCCTATGACTCTTATGTGTTAAATATTTAGGTTGGTTACTCCTAATTTTTATTATAAATAATGCTTTGGTGAACATTCATATATAAGTCTTAGTGTGCAGCTCTAATGAGATCCTTGGCACTAATTTCTAGAGGTAGAACTATTTAAGCAAAGAGAGTGTTATGGAGATTTTTGATACATGCTGCCAAATGACCTTTCAATTTATAATTCCTCTAGCAGTATATAAGAGTGTCTACTTCTCTCAACTTCCTTAACATTGATTATTATTAATATTTTCCCATCTTGGCTATCAAATATTCAAAAAGGGTACTGTTTCTTTCATTTACATGTCTCTGATAACTAGTGACTTTTAACTTTTATGTATTAATTGTCCATATGTATTTTCCTTTTGTGCTTTTTCAGTTTAGCATCTTTGTAATTTTTTAAATTTAGAGACTCATCTTTTCCTTTCTGGTTTACAGTAATTGTATAATAAAAACACTTTCTTTCAGGAAGCATGTGCAATAGCTGTGATCTCAGTGTTTACAGAACTAGCAACAGCAACATCTGGAAACCTTGTTGGAAATGGGAATTCTCAGGCTCTAGTCCATCCCCACAGCAAGCTTTGTCTTAACAAGCGTTGCAGGTGATTCTGACGTGTGGTGAAATTTGAGGGCCACCAAGTTAGAATCAAGATGCCTTCTCAACACAACAGATATAATCACTCTCTCCTCTGGATGGCTTTAACACCAGATTTGCATAGATTGAACCACATGAAATTGCTAAAACAGAACTGTTATTAAATGACAAAACAATGGCAGTTTCATATGCTCTAAACTTTTACATCTCTAATAGTACTATTTACCAGAGATGATATTCAGAATATTTAAAAACTGGTACCAGTTTGGATCCTCATCATCTGAATGGGTTTCTTCAATGAGGTAGAGTCCTTCTTAGTCCCTTGCTATGCAGATTTTTAACACTTCAGTTCCCAGAGGAAGAGTTGAAAAATAAAGTTCCTTGAAGAAGGGCTGTTTAGCTAGATGGGAGTAAGCACTTGTGGGGTTTGGGATAGCATTTGCTCACCAGTCTGTCCAGAACTACAGAACGTGTTAGCAATGAGTATAGCTGTTCCTTGCATGTATGACCTGGATATTTGCTCTGTTCCTAGGTTCTATTTTGTGTCAGTGTTCTTGGTATAAGTGTCCTTTTGTCCTTATATGATTGCAAACACTGTGAGGTTAGAAATTTTACCCTCTGAATCTTTTTATAACCTCAAAATGCATCTCACATAATAAGTGTTCAAAAAGTATTTGTCGAACGAGTATTGATTTTCCATTATGTTTCATTTTGAGAAGGAAGAGATGATGTTTTGAAACTAGGCTGCTTAAATAGAAAATACACAAAGAACAAAATCCTTGAGGATTTCATATTGTAATTGCATAGTTTACTTATTTTCTTGGATCTATATATATATATATATAGGACAGAACTTTCTAGTTAGATAGTTAACTGCTGTCTACAAAGAACATCCTCTGAGAATAGCACTCAAAAGGAGACTTAGTATTTCAGGTCTCAAGAGAGTAGTTTTCTTCAAGACCACACCTTTGCCTTCTGCACTTCTGCAAGTGAATTAAATGCTAGGCTCTTTGTTCAGTGCTAGTATCTATGTCTTTCCAAACCCATCTACTGGCCAATCACCTGCATTCCAAACCCCAGTGGAACACACTTGTATCTTTGAACAAACACTGAGAATTTCACTAGTGACAAGGATGTTTGTGACTTCAAAACTTATTAAAAAATATAAATATACTTTAAAAGTATTTTTTATATAGGATGGTCCCTAGTGAAACTGCTATTGAAAAATGTAACCAGAGAAAAACTTTTACAAATGTTATTAAACCCTCCTAACATTTTCTTATAGGTAAATATCTAAATCACTGCTATTTTTCCTCAATTTAGCAAGCATTACTACACAATATATCATGTCGTTATGACAACTGATGATCAAGAACAAGTAAAACCTGAAAGGATAAAGTATACCATGCAGCATAATGCACGTTATTCTGTTAAAAAGCAAAGTTATTTTTTTCCTCTGCAAATGAGACAATATGATGGGGAAATTAAATTAAATGGTGATGTTATTCCCTGAGGGCAAAACAATTCCATTCAATAAATTAATTTTACATCAGTAACTCTTTCTTTTCTTGAAACTGACAGTAATAACCTGACAGCTTAAAGCTCTAATAAACTTCAAGACCAGAACGCCGGCTCTGCTTGTACAAAAGGGAAGTCAGGAGTATCACAGGTATGATCGTCCTTCTCTGTTCACTCAGAAAGAGGAGAAAATCCTCCAAATTCAATTTAACTAACTGCATTTACTTGATGAAACAGGGCACTTAAAATAGTTTTTGACAGCATATGGTTTGAGTATCCTAACATCCTATTCTTTGGGAAGGTCTCTAAGCTTCACTGACATCTTATATTAGGCTATTCTAAATAAAGAATGCTTGAAACCTGGAAAGCCATCAGAGAAAGAATTCTATCATCTTAATGAAAAAAATAGGGAAGAAGGGGGGTAGGAGGAAAAAACGTGTGGGGCCTATAACTTAGATAAAACCAGCAAGTGCCAATGTTGCAACCCCCTAACTTAGGGATTTGTCGGGGCCTCTACGTTTTGAGTGATTACACCTATGTAGTAGCTACTATTTATCCAACAGCAGCGGCAGCAGGGGGGCTTGGAGGTTTGTGCCTTCATTTCCCCATCTCAACCTCTGCTATCCTCAAATGAGCCAACAAGAACAAATATTAACCCCGAGGCATAGAAGAAGTCATCTCTTTTACTATTCTTCTCATAAAAACTTTATGTTTCTCTGAAAGGATTTTACAACCATGACAGAAAACATTATCACTGATTCCGGTAGACTACAGTGGCTGAAACCTGGGAATTCAGCCAGAACTGAGGAATAAGTTCTCTTTTGCATCCTCTCCAGGGTATGACTTCATCCCTAATACGTACTTTTGTACCTACACAAAAACTCTTGGGTGACAAACCAGATATATTATGACAAATATCCCTGTGCTTATCATTTTTTATTTTTAGCTGATACTGATGAATGATTTGTAAATGTAAGGGAAAAAAAGCCATGAAATGGAATAATAAAGGATTGCTCAGTTTCTTTGCTGCATTGAGTGGTTCCAATTAGAGGCTGAAGGAGGGCTGCTCCTTTTTTACCATTCAGGTTTATGACACAGCACAGGTCCCAGAGGTCCCAGGGTCCTGAAGACTCAAAGAGAGATGTCACCTATATATCCAAATAGATTATAGAGGTTTGCTAATGTGCAAAAACGTGGGTCTCTCTAAAGGAGGAGGCAAGTACTGCCTGTTATGTAGAAAGTACAATTTAATTGCTGTGGTTCTACAATTATTCACAAATCATGTTGAACGGTGAACAATTAATCCCAAATCTTAGCTCGACAGCCTTTACTACAGCCAGCAAGTTACATTTTTAAATGTTTCAGGCAGTTAGCTTAGCACATTTTTCAGCTCAAGCTATCAGACTGCTCAAGGTTTTGTCATTTTTTGCCATCAATCAGTCTAAGCTAGAAATCCACGTTTTTGGAATGGAGTATTAGAGGAACACATAAAAAGAGGGAACACTTCTGCCTAAAAGAGTCTCAACCCCTCCCTCTAAAGAGAAGGGTCATAGCGGCCAATTCCTCTGTGAATGATCCCCTGGAGAGGAAGGAGGCTTTGGTTTTGGTTTTACTACTGAAATCTCTAGAGTCATCAGAGATCAAGCAAAATACTCTGAACTTTATCTTTTCATTGAAAGCAAAAGATAATTTTGTTGTCTAAAAGTGCAAAGGCAGAGAGAACCCTAAATCTTTTCCTAGACTTAAATGACCACACCTGCTACAATATTCCATTCAAAATGGTTTGGCTTTTGTCTCTCACTTGGTGGGTAACAAGATGCAAACAGGCCTGAAAAGGTCACACAGGTGATTTCAATTGGCACCTTAAGGCAATTTTAGTCCCACATAACTGCTCTCAAAGGGTTTGCTTAACAGCCCAGTTATAGGTGTGATTCTGTCACAATGTAATTGGCATAATAACAATACTTCCACCAGTTGTTTTACTTATTTTGAAGTTAACACTAGGAAATAACCACTGTTACTTAGCTACCTTCCTTAGCTGAAAAACAAGAAATTCCACAAAACATGCCAAAATGTTTGCTGTAGATTCCTAGTCATGTCGCAGTCCAATTCAACTTCAATCTACTATCAAGTTTCTTAAACCATATAGAGCCAGTTATATTTCATTCATTCATTTATTCCTTTATTCACCAGGTGACAAATTTTTATTGAATACCTAATGTGTGCTAGGCATGACTGATTATAGTGACAAAGAAGAGAATAAAATAAACAAAACCCATGCTCTTCTGAAGGTTATATTCACAATGGTTGCCAAGGTTTTTCTACAAGATGCTATATAATACATTTTTTGGCTTTTGTGGCCATGTGAAAGCATCTATAGACAATACATAAACAAATGGATGTGGCTGTGCTAAATAAAACCTTATTTAAAAAAAACAAATGGGGAGCTGGATTTGCCAATGATCTATAGTTTGCTCACCCCTAACATCTACTGAGGGAGTCACACAAAAAAAAGAAAAAGATAAATAAGTGAAGTATTTACTAAGAAGAAAACTAAAAGGGAAAAAGATAGAAGTAGTGCGCGTGCGTGTGTATTTGTGTGTGTTGAGTGTTTATTCTTGTATACAGTTTACAATTTTAGATAAGGCAGCCACAGAAGTTTTCACTTAAGTGAAGACCCAAAGGAAGTGAATGAATCTGGAGTAATAGCCCCCCAGTCAGAGAGAGGTGCAGGTGCAAATGCCGTAAAGAATTCTACCTGGAGTGCTCCAGCCAGTGGTGTCCAATGATCACGGGGGCCTGGCACAGGAGCTAATTGCAGCCTGGACCAAGGTGGCAGCAGTGGACAAGTGATGGGCACTGAGCCCAGCCAGGATTTCCTGAGCATTTGTGGAATATAAGAGAAAGAAAGGAATTAAGGGTGACTTGAAGGTTTGAATTGGAGCAACTAGAAGAATGGAATTGTCATTTACTAAAACGAGCACAGCTGCAGGAAGAGCAGGAAGTATCATGACCATGGTTTTAGAAGTAATAAATTTGAGATGTTTTTAGTGAACATTGAAGTGAAGATGTCAAATAAGTAGTTAGATATATGAGTCTGGAGTTGAGGGGGATGTTCTAGGCTGGAGTTATAAATTTGCAAATTGTCAATGTATAAGATTGTATTTGAAGCCATGAAATTGAATGAGATCACTAAGAAAATAAATGCAGATGGAAAAGAAAATGTCGGAAGACTGAGCCCCAGGCAATTCCAATATTAAGTCAGAGAGATGAGGAATAATCAGCAAAGAAGATAGAGTACCTTTATATTTGGGCACCAGTTCGAATCTTTGAATATAATATTTTAAAATTGCAGACTTAATTAGCAGCTGAAAATAATGGCAAATGCCTTACACAAAGTTTTAAAAAATTTAAATAATACTTTGTTTTTCATTGGGATCTTTGTATATGTGTACTCCTAGGCTTGAAGGATACAAAACACAAGGAACACTGGGAAGATATACATATGTGACTTTAAGTTTCTCTCTGAGGGCAGGGCCTGGGCCTTTTCCATCTCTATGCTCAGTGCCCAGCATGTACTAAACTTTTATATTCTCTTTTGCAGTATGATTGACTTGAAGTTGATGCTTGACCAAATTGCTTATACTAATCTGAGGATTGCTGTGTTTGAGAAAGTGCAACTAGGTCTACAACAGTTCCATTTCATAGTCAGGATTTTGTATATAATTTTTTGCAAATGTCATTCTACAATGCCTGCACAATGCAACAGCTACCTGTTGAAACACAATGAGTAGTTTTACTGTTTGATGTCCAATTATTGGAAGCACATGATCTTGTAGAAAGTGGTGGTAGCAAGGAAGCAAATGACATATTCTAATCCTGGTTCTGCCAGCAATGTAATTGGCAAATCAGTTCCTCTGGGTGAATTTTATTATCAATAAACTCTATGAGCTATCATCCATTCATAATCTTTCTGGGCATTTTTTTTCTTATTGTTTGACAAATTTGGACTGACCAGAAGTACTGTTTTAAGTGGGACAGAAAAAAACGGTACTATTCCGTTTGAAATGGTGCATATGATCAGCCTACTGACATCTCTGACCGTATGTGCCGTTTGAAACAGGACAGTACCATTGTTTTCTGTCCCAGTGCCATTCCTTTCTGTCCTGTTTAAAACGGTATGTCTGGTCAGCCTAGATAAATTGCTTTGGCAAATTGCTTTGGCTTAGATTAAATTTTCCAAAGGACATATGCTAATAATTGATGATGATATATGCTACCTAATTCTTTCATTGTATAGTGAACTCAGTATTGTCTCAAACTATTTCACAAAAAATTTATATTTCACACAATATTCAAGGGGCATGTACAGTTTCCATCTAAACAGCTGCAATATATTTTAGACAGGATGTACATTTTCTCTACACAATAAGAACAAATCAAAACAAGGAAGATTTTTAAAATAAAGGTGAAGAAGTGGATGGAAATAATGGTCATTTAATATGAACTGCATTAACTGCTCCCATCTTTCTTTTTTCTCCATGCTCTTTTGTGCACTGCCAGATTGTCTCCTAGCTGGAGGTGACAGACAGCCCCAGTCCAGATTGCATCTACAGACAACCCATCTGGGAATTGTCTTCGCGAGTTTCAAAGATGTTCCCTGTGGCAAAAACCACTTTATAAGTCTCTTTTCAAACTTGAGGTTCTGTTTAAATGTATTTTAAAAGTTATGGTGTGGCATGTGATTGAGGTGGACAGTTCTGCAGATGGTGGGTGGACACTTCCATCAGTCACTGATCAGGAGCTGTGTCCCGAGGCACTCTGGGAGTGAACACAGGTATGGGCTGACTATCTTTACTGACATTTTGTGTTTGCCACTTCTGCTGTCCTATCCTATCCTGTTTGTGAAGACTTCTTTCTAGGCTGACCAGACATACCATTTTAAGCAGGAGAGAAAACAATGGCACTGTCCTGTTTCAAATGGTATGTCTGGTCAGCCTACTGACACCCTGAATTTAGTCCAGTGAGACTAGGCTGACCATATGTACACTTGAAACAGGACAGTACCCTTGTTTTCCGTCCCACGGAGAATGGTACATCTGGTCAGCCTACAGTTATTCCCTTATTTTTCAGATTCCCTACTTACGTAGACAAGAAGAATTTGGGAGAGAACACGGCTTTATTCATTTTACCTTTTGATTCCTTGCATACTTAACCAAAAGATAAAATAAATAAAGCCATTGTTCTCCCCAAAATTCTGGGTACAGGCCATTTATGAAACATCTTGTGAAACATTTAATATATAATGCATTACATTAGAAAGTTATCTTATGATAGGCAAGATAAGGCGTGTAGTGTCGGTTCTCTATGTTGAGAATCAGGACGAAAAGATGCGTGTTTGTCTTGGCCAAATGGGGTGAAAATTACTTGCCAACTTGAGCATATGGGACAGCACTGTGCAACCGGGATCCTGGGTTGGGAGCGGAGAAGGACAGGGAAGCAACGGGGCAGCTACGGAGTTCAGGTTTTTCATTCACGTTTAAAAGGAAACTCAGTGGAGTCAGTGAACCAATATATTGCAGCATCATTTTGGCTCTTAGAATATTTGGCTATGAATATAACTGTTCCCTTCCCCCTCTTTCTGATTCTAGATTGGACCAGTCTATACTTTCACATTCAGTAATGGTGACATTAGCCCGCCCCAAAGATGGAGTCAGACTCCAGAATGAACGTATGCAGAGGAATATGTGTAGTTTTATGGAATAAGCAAGTCTCTCCCTATAAACCAAATGTTAATAGATTAATTTCAATGCAGTAAAACTTTTTGTAAAACATTATTTCCTTGATCATTTTGAAAACTCTGCCAGTTGATGTTCTTGCAATCTTCTCAATACCCTTGTCTGGGGTTGTGTAATTGCAGGGAATGTGAGCAGGATTCCTGTGACAAGCACGTGACCCTTCCTCTGACCCAATGACTCCAGGCCTGAGAAAAACACCTTAAACTGTCTCAATTATAATAGGGTCATAAAATAGTACTTCAGATTTTGTCATGCTAATTCTCTCTTTAAACCAGATTATTTCTCTTCACAATAAAGAAATTCTGTCAATAGGAAGAAAATATCGAGGTATAGCATCTGTCAGCAGAAACAATTCAGAGGGGTCTCTGAATAAAGATATTCATTCGTTTAACTAGTTGAAAACTCCATTTTATTTTACTGATTAAGAACCAAATAGAAGCAAGAGAGGTGCTACTAAAGATTTTTTAAAATTCTTAATTCACGAATAAAAATAATCTGAAAGAAAGTTCTTATCAAAAGATTATTTTGGTATATGTGTTCCCAAGTAAGCACTCAAAGGATTATTTTGTATATATGTACATAGTTTTCAGTTTAAGGATTATGTATTCACATATAATTTATAACTACAATATTTCAGCTTTTTTAAGAGACCAGAAACCTTTACCCTATGATTTATTGTCATCATATCACCTACAACTTTACAGATAGTTCCTAACAATTATATCTTCTTGTATACATCATTGAAAATGAAGGATAACATTTAATGAGGTCTATTTTCGTAAGTTCTCATGCACAGTCTTTGTTAAGCATGTCAAACTTCCTGGGAAACATAATACTGTATTTGTATATTACTTTACAATTTTCAAAATGTAGTCAGATACATTATTATAATGTGTCCAAAGTAAGTCATTTCTCAGTCTTCCTCATATGAAATTATATTTCATAGTTAAATGTTTACTTTAAAAATATTACAAAGAATATTTTAATTACTTAAAATATTACATTCAACAATATAAAAAATTTGACAATAAAGAAATAATATGAAATAGGTAGTACAACGCTGTCAGCTCTTTCCGCCAGCTTTTGTGGGTTACCCCGTAATCCTGGTTCAGTCTCTGAACTTCTCCGACCCCGCAGTTCCACTGGTGAAGTCGATTAATGTCATCAGGGACATTGTCAAAATACATTAGTAAAAATACCTGAATTTATAGACTAGTGAAGCACTTTCATAATAATAGAGCAGAGGAGTTTAGAGGGAAACATGTAAGTGTATATTTTTGGCATTTTCTGTAGGCTAAGGCCCAGGTAAGCAAAAGCTAAGGACCTGAGTGATACAGGACAATGGTGTGTGTGAGTGTGTGTGTGTGTGCGTGTGTGTGTGTGTGCATGTGTGTGTGCATCCAGGTACTGGTGGGCATGGGGAAATGTGCTCACACAAAGGGAATATTTGCTGAAAGATGTGTTCATGAGATGAAAGGTTAATTCTTTTCATTGTCAGTATGAAGTTAATAAAGCCTACATTGCCACCTTATCTAGGTGCTTTGGGAATATGAGAATATATATGAGACTTGGTTCCTGATTCAAGAAGCTTAATCTCATCAGAGGGACAAGAAAGGTACAGATGAAACAATTAGAGAACAAAACTTAATATATAAACTTCTAAATTGACTCTGAGTGCAGTGGGGGTAGAGGAGAGACAATGTACTAATAATAATGACAATGACTAATAAAATTTCAGAAGAGAAAGTTAAATGTGGGATAGAAGTATTTAGGAAAATATTGGTGTGTGTGTGTGTGTGTGTGTGTGTGTGTGTGTGCATTTCAGGGAAGGCTGTCTTAATGAAAGAATATTCTTGACCAGAAGAAATAAATGCTCAAAGTGCAACAAGGCAGTCATTTATTTATTCAACAAAGCAGAATGTTGAAAACCCATCAGCTCTGTGGCAGGTGTGGAGGATACAAAGCACACATTTCCCTTTTCCTTATCATTTACTTACAAAAAAATAGGTATATTCTTATTTCAGAGTACAGTAACCAGTCTAGAATCTCAGTGGGTAGACAGTGCTTGTCATAAACCATGCCTAGCTTCCTTTCCTTAAGAACACCAATAAAACAAACATACAAACCCCAAAACTTCAGCTCCAACAGCCTTTAAAAATCTGTTTTTACTTTATTTTTTCAGAAAATTAGATTAATTATCTTCTTAGGTTTTAGTGGATCATTTTAAAAATAAAAGTCTGTGAGGGATTGCAGACAGAAACAGTTAGAAACCTGCTGTGAGGAGATGCCTTAACTTAGTTAGCTGACAAGGCCTCTCCATTCTTCCTTCATTCTCATTGAGGCATCTCCACTCCAGGTCTCCTTCCTGATGCTCTCCCACATGGGCTCCTTGGGCACCCCTGCTTCCCAGGCATCTCTCAGACCCTCCTATGACTCTACTTATCAATACTTCATGTGTCTGATGTCCCCACTAGACTATAAACTTTTATATTTTTCCAATTATGACTAACATCTCACCTAATACTCATGGGTTCTCTTGAAACTACACTGCACATTGTTAATCAATTTGGAGCCCCTGCTCAGAAACTGTACATGGTCCTAGAGGAATAAGCCACAGGGAACCAACTTTTGCAGCTGTGGTTTTTAAAGAGGCAAGTTTCACAGACTCCTAGACCCAAGGGTTAAAATAAAGTTTAAAGAGGAATATATATTCTATTCTTTCATTTAGTAAATACATCCTGTGGGTGGAAAGGGAGAAAGATGGTTTTACCAATGGAATGGATAGTTTTTACTCTTGGACATGAAGTAGGACTGAATTGAATGTCACTTAAAATTTTGTCTTTGGATGGATGGGGTGAAGAGATGAGGGTATTGAGGCAGAAAGAGAGGGAGGGAGGGAGGGTGGAAATGGGGGTGGGGGAGAGAGAGAGAGAGAGAGAATAAATACAAGAGAGACACTCACTACCATCACCTAAAAGTCAAAGTGAATCCTTTTGGAGACAAAGTGCAAGAGTGCTCACGCTCTTAGCAAGAAAGAGGTTCTAAGAGTAAAGATGTGGGTTTTGAACCCTGTTGTGAAAGGCTACTCTTCCCAAATCAAAGGGCGTGGAGCGCATGTCATCCTGCTCATCAACTCTGGCACTGATCAAAGGCTTTATTTGCTTCTATTCTTTCAAAGAGCAACCTAGTAATGGCAGATTAGTGCCCTAATCTTCGTATTTTCAGAAATCCAATTCCAAATTTAGAGAACAAGGATTCTCTGACATCTCCAGGATACAGAGCCCCACTAAACCCGAGATCTCCTTTAATACAATAAACTCTTGCTCATCTGGTTGTGAATGGTTTATAATCAAAATCAAATGAATACTTAACATGTGATTCTCACTGGACAGAGATTCAAGAACACCTTTGCTGTTTAAGAAAAGTCTAATGTGTTTCAACAACAGCAAAATAGAAAAAAAACCCACCGGAAGTGGGCAAAACAGAAAGATCATCCTGGACTGACCAATATAGCTCTGGGGGAAATTATTGTAATGTGACTTGCTTTAGGTTTGTCTCCGACCCTTTGCAAGTAGTCATTCGGTGCTCTCTTCCATTAGGGCTTAAACTCCTTTCTTTGTCCCAAGCAGTTCTGCTGTGTTCTTGGCATCAGATACCCAAAACCTCCGGGCTCTTTTCATTCTCCCCAAGGGTAGGGAGGTAACCCTGGAGGAACAGCAAGATGGCCAGGGTGTCTAGAGCAGAGAGCGAAGAGAGTAGTTGGAGATGTCAGAGATTAGAGGTACAGGTGGATCATGTATCACCTTGTAGACTATGGTAAAGGCTTTGGCTTTACTCTAAGAAAAATGGGGTGTATTAACAGGGCTGTGAGTAGGGGTGTAACATGATCTGATTTACATTGCAAAAGGACAGCTTGGGTTGCTACATTAACAATAGTCTAGGGAGGCAAGGGCAGATGCAGGAAGACCCACTGGCAGTTGCCCTGGTGAAGATTACGGTGGTGGTAGAAGTGGTGAGACGTGGTTGGAGTCTGGATCTATGAGTATTTTGAAGGTAGGGCAAACAGAATCGCTGAGTGAACTTGATTTGAGACGTGAGAGAAGGATGCTAAAAAAATGGGGTTGTTACAGACTGACTTAGAGACGCCTGAGAATATAGCAAATATGAGATGTCAAGGATCCTACTAGAAGACAGGTGAAAAAGAGAAGGCTTTTTTTTTTTCTTAAAATGTTAGTAACATATTAATGGCACTCTGCTCTGCCTCCTGGCAATTAATAGCTTATAAGCATGAGATTGGTCACGATCAATGAGGAATGAGAAAGAGAAACGTGAGGTGGAAAGTAAGGAAGAGTAAGTTAATAGCTCTCAGATCTCAAACAGATGGCCTAAGCCAGCAGTTCTCAAATTTGAGTGTGTGGCAAGTTATAAGGTGGGTTTGTTTAAGACACAGATTGCTGGGCCCCAGAGCAAGAATTTCTGATTTGTTAAATCTGGGTGATCCTAAGAATGTACATTTCTAGTTTTCAGGTGATACTGACAATGTCGATCTGGAACACACATTTAGAGAACCACTAGCAAGTCTGACACAAGTATATTCTGCAGATCAGAATTAATCAAGAATAGAAGTTGTTTAGTCCTAAGCTTTGCAACTCTTTCTTATAGGAGATCTTAACCTTTTTCGAAGGGTAATATCAATAACTCAGTTTGGGACAAGGCAACTCAATCTGTGAGTCTAGAGTTTGAGAGGTCTGGGCTTGAGACATTAGTTGTAGTTGCTGGCAAACAGATGGAATTTAAAATTATAAAAAAATGAGAAACAGATGTTCAAAATGATTTATAAAATTGCAATAAAAAGGTAAAATGAAGATTGGAGGCAAAGAAGAAATAATATGTATTTATGTCACTCTTGATTAATACCTGTATTTAATAGCTATTCCTTTGTTGTAATGGATTTGTGGAGGCCCAAAACAGGAAGTTTTCTTCTGTTTATTTATTTAATTTTTGCTCTCCTTCCCTAATGTGAGGTATCCGAGACTCTGAGATATTCAGTCACATGGCTACTCTTAGTTACACAGTTAATGAGGCACAACACATTTTCCAAAGATTGCAGTCAAATTATCTTATATTCCAAGTGCCATTATGAAATGTGACCTTGACACCCATTCCACTGAGAGGTGGGGTCTTTGTTCCCTGTCCTTAAATCAGAGCAGGCTTAAGACTTTCTTGTCACCAACAAAAGGCAGCAGATGTAAAGGTGCATGATTTCCAAGGCCAGGTCAGAAACGGTGATGCCATTTCTACCTTATTTGGTGAAATACTCCTGCTAAAACCCTGATCTCAATATATGAAGTCCAAATGTCATGTGGTTTCCATACTGTGAGGAAGCCCAAACCACCTAGAAAGGCCACACTGAGAACTCTGAGGCTACATTAAGAGAAAGAGAGAGATGACTGGCCAGTGCTCAGCTTCTTGAACCATCTACTCTTTCAACTGCAGCCACCACATCACAGCAGCTCTATGAGATACTAAGCTTTGCCCTGTCAAGCCTCTTTGAGATACTAACACACAGAAACTGTGAGAGATAATAGAACGCTATCAAAACACTGAGTTTGGGGTGATTTGTTCTAATTTTCAGATTTGCTTGATTACCGATCTTTTTTGTAGAAGAGGGGGAATGCAGTATTTATTAACATGACTTGAAACTTGTACTCTATCAAACAAATTTTAGAAAATATCTCCTGTATTTACCAAGCAAATTTTGATTAGTGATTTGGTTTCCTAAGGAGACCTTCCTACTAGAGAGAGGATTGTACACCAGTCAACATGTCTATTTACAACACAAAACAAATGTATAAATTAGCATTTGATTTATCTATCATACTTGAATTTGGTTAGCATGAATTAGTCCTTAGAGTCTCCTCACTTGGAGTAAAATATCAAGTACTCAATATCCAAAGCTGAACTCCATGCCTTGGGTATATGGTGACCCTTCTATGGAATTAGGCAGACTTTATATTGATATCTTCTAAATGAGATAAAGCATACCTAATTTATTCATCTACGAGTTTTCTTTCACAGTCATTAAGTTCTCTACTCTAAAAAAAAATTAGGATCTGTCATGAATTATTAGAAAGTAGTTTACTATTTTCTACTTATCAGCCTCATAATTAGGGATTGCAAAATTTTCAAGAGGAGTTTTTGGGAGACTCTTTGTTGGATTCTGGGCATAATGCTGTTTGGAACTCAGGGGGCCAAAGGTTGAGGAGTGGGCCACTTATTTCTGCACTGAGCTTCGTATGTCTCTTCCTACCTCAAGGACCATAGTTCCTGGGAATCTTTGAAAATAATCCCCTGGACTCTGATAATTGGATTTCTCGTAATGGACTTCCATCAAATCAACAATGAAGATGCTTTCTGGAGAGAAACCTAAGAGACAAGGCTATAGAGTAACATCCTGTGTGCAAATAAGTCTACTGACTAGAAAATAGACATAGAGGGAGAAGTTATATTTTTTTCATTGCAAGGTCATTCATCCATACACATGGCTTTATTTAACAAGTATAAGCTAAATAGCCCTATACAGTTGACTCTTGAACAAGTGAACGTTAGGAGCAGCTGACCCCCTGAACAGGCAAAAATCCACGTATAACTTTTAACTCACCCAAAACTTAACTGCAGTCATCCCTCCATATCCAATGGGGGATCAGTTCAAGGACTCCTCCGAGGTTATCAAAATCCATAGTGTTCAAATCTCTTATATGAAAAGGTATATAGAACAATGCATACAGTCAACCCTCCATATTCACAGATTCCCAACCGCTGATTGAAAATACTGTTTTCCATCTGTAGTTGGTTGAAACCATGGATGCAAAACCTGGGCATACAAAGGGCTGACTATATATTTACTGAAAAAAAATCTGTATATAAGTGGACCTGTTCAATTCAAACTTGTGCCATTCAAGGGTAAACTGCATTTTTATTTCTAGTCCAGACCTCATATATCAACTACAAATGATACATAAAACTACCTACATAGTATCTCCATTTGGGTTTATCACAGGTATTTTAAGATCAAATATTCAAAACTTAAAACATGGGAGAACCCCTAAAATACCACCCTCTTCCAAGGTTCTATAGCTCAGTGAATTGCAGTATCATCCATATAGTTGGCAGTCTTTTCTCTTATCCTCATATTTAATCCAGAACTATGTATTTGATCTATTTACCATTGTTTGATTTTGCTATTTCTTTCCCTTTCCATTGCCACTATGGAGTACAGATTATCATTAACTCTTGCTTCAACTACTCCACTAATCAAGATTCTGTACTTCAGGCAAAAGAAAACAACTCTAGGTGACTTAGAAAAATAATCTCAAGATAATGGCTGGATACTGGAGAGGTGGTTTCAGGATACAAACAGAAACCACTGTAAGTAACACTGTAGATAACTAAACCATGGTTGCTTCCATCAGAGTTACAGTTCTGTTTGGAAATTTTTGATTGGCCAAGCCTAGGAAAAGTGTCTATGTCCTAGCTATCAGGGGATGGACATATCTGACCGACTCTGACTAGATTCACATAATGAGGCTTTCCTCTAAATTAGGAAATACACTTTGATGTTGGGATAACAAAAACTGTATCATTCTAATAACTGTCAATTTCTTCTCTATGGTAGATCAAAGATGGCTTGAATTTTTTTGTTTCTTCATGCATGGGGAGGGGGTGGAGATATAGTCTAAATCTCCTCCCCATAAATCCGGCCTGCCTTCTCTGACTGCTTTAATTCATGCTATGCCAATTTCCATACTCAAATCTTAAAAAATATAAGCAGCTTTTACTTGTTTTTATAACATTCATTCTTGGAACTTTGAATCTACTATGCTGTGTGAGAAGCCCAAGCCATGTGGAGAGGCACTGAAGGATAAGATACCCTGGAGAGAGTGGGAAAGAGAGACAGACACAGACAGAGAGAAAGAAAGAGAGAGAGAGAGAGAGAGAGAGAGAGAGAGAGAGAGAGAGAGAGAGCAAGAAACACAAACCAAGACAGCAGACATTTGATCTTGGAAGCAGGTCTTCCAGCCCCAGCTGCCTCAACTGACACACAATGTATCAGAGAACTACCCAGTTGAATCCTCCCCAAATTTCTGTCTCCCAAAGTATGTGCAAAATAAAATAGTTGCATTAAATCACTGAGCTTCAAAGGTAGTTTGTTAGGGAGTAATAGGTAACCAGAACAGTCTCCTTGCATTTATCCTTGAATTTCTTCTATTTCCTACACTGTAGCCAGAGTTTTTATGTGTGTGTGTGTGTGTGTGTGTGTGTGTGTGTGTGTGTATTCATATTGTTACCTTGCTTAACACTTTAAAATAGCTTTTCAATGTTCTTAAGATCAAAATGAAAATCTTTAATATTATTTTCAAGGTCTTGAATAATGTGTCCCATCCCAGCTGTGTCTCATCTCTTTTCACAGCCTCTCTCTCTGAATTACAGTCACATTGGCTGTTTTATGTTCCTCCAAAATGCCATACTTCTTTCTGTCCCAGAGTCTTCACATAGGCTGTTCTCTCTCCTAGAATCCCTTCTCTTGCATCCCATTGGGCTTTTCCCTAATTAACTTTTATTCATTCTTCAGATATTAGTTCAAACATCAGTTTTTCAGGAAAGCTTTCCCTTATTCCCCAGGCTCTATCTGTCTTTCGTAGTCTCTATACTTCTCCAACAGAGCTATCATCATATTCTAATTAAATAAGTCATTGTAAAGAGTTTTTATCATTTCTCTTTTCCACCAGAAATGCAAGTTTTATAAGATCTGTAAATCTTGATTTGCTTTGCTCTATTCATAGTGCCTGAACCATTCTTTGCACATAGTAGACCCACAATAAATATTTATTGAAAAATGGATACGTGAAAACTGTCTTAATATAGATGGATCAACACCTTTCAAACTTCAAATGTGCAGATCATCCATCTGGGGATCTCAATGTTAAAAATTCAGGTTCTCATTCAGTAGTCCTGGAGTTGCACCTCAGAATCGAGTCTCTTTTACTAACAAGCTCCTAGGTGATGCCATTGCTGTTGGTTCTGTGGATCACTCTGAGTAGCAAGGCTATATAAGAATCATAATTAAGTCCTGTGGGTAACATAGAGCAGCCAATTGGGATTAGTTAATATTTTAAACCCATGCTATCATTTTAATTTGATTTAATTAATTTCAACAAACAATTATTGAGCCGACTATTTCCCAGGATAGGCTCAACATAAATAAGATATGGTTAGTGCCCTCAAAAATCCCACAGCATAATGGGCATAAGTAAAATATAAACTAATCAATGTAAAAATGTATTATAATAAAAGTAGACTACAAATAAATTTCAAAACAGGAACTTGCCAACTCAATTTGGAAAGCTCAGAAAATTTGAAACACATTGGCGATCTAGAATGACAATAAACCAGTGATTTGTCTTGTTGTGTTTTATTTTCTTATCCTATAGATGTCCACCTGAACGGAGTTATTGGAGAATTAGCGATTTAAACAACTGGCTTGTCTTCCATATTCCATTTTCAGAATGAGCAGTGCAACTCTTTAGTGCTTTTGTGTACTATAGAAAACAGGTTTTTGTTTGTTTCTGATATCTGTTTATCTCTTTCATTTTCAAGTTCATCTCTTCTATTTTCAAATTGTTGTTCAATATGTCATTGTACGACTTCAACTTGAATAAGAAGGCAAAAATGTACTAGAAAAACAGTAAGAGAATGATGACACGGACAAGAGCTGGGAGTGGAATCTACATTAGTCAGGGTTCTCTAGAGAAACAAAACTGACATATGTAGATATACCAGGGCTTTCCAGAAAGGATCCAGTCACATGATATGAAAAACAGAAGCATTTATGGCTGGATTTTTCCCAAACAGTCCTCATATATAAAAGGAGATTTGTAATAGCAAAGCTCACATGGTTATGAAGGCCAAGAAATCCCATGATCTGTTGGTTGAAGGTGGAAACCCAAGAAAGCTGGTGGTATAATTCTGTCCAAGTCAGGAGATCTGAAAATAGAAGGAGCCAGTCCTGTAAATCTGAAAGTCCAAGACCCAGGAGTACTGATGTCCAAGGGCAGCTCAAGCAAAGAGAGCAAATTTACTCTTTCCCTGACTTTTTGTTCTACTGATATTCAGGCCCTCAGTGGACTGGATGATAATTTCTCCCAGTGGTAAAGGTGGTGTTCATTCTTCTGTGTACAGTTTATAGATTCAAATGCTGCTGTCTTCTGGAAATACGCTCACAGACAGACCCAGAAATCGAGGAATCTCTTAGCCCAGTCAAGTTAACATAGAACATTAAGCGTCAGAGCCCTTCATTCTACAGTGTGGTTCTTGAAGGAGAGATGCAGTAACTCTCTTTTTTCTTGCTTAGATATTTACCCAAAGAGATGGGCCCTTTTCTTATTATAGGTAGGTCATTCCTCATTTTCAGATTGGGATCTAGAACCTCATTCCAGTCTTCGTGTCTACCCTTCACTTTATTGTAGTAATAATCTCCTGGCTTCTCTACAGAATACTCACCATTCTTTTAAGTTTTTCCTTTTCCAGCCCAAAACTTTCCTTAACGACTTCTAAAACATCATTTCTCTTGAGAAGAAGCCCACTAACTATACCCTTCTGGTTATGACTTAATCATTATTTTTGGAGTGCCCCAAATGTTCTAAGTATCAGCCATTCCTAACACCAAATCATCATTCAGTGCTCAGTCATTTCTTAATTTGGGTCCTTGAAACCACTTTCTGATCCCTTTCATTAATGTTTATTAGGACCTACATTGGGCAAAGTGCTCACCTTTTTAGAGAACACAGGAAAGCCCTATTTCCTGTCCTCGAAGAGCTCTTCATGCCTTGCTCCATCTCACTTTTCTAATCAGGTCAATGTGTTACTTCAAAAATAATCTCTTTGACCTAACTGTAAAAGACTTACTTGCCTGTGCCATCACAGGCACCCACTAGCTTTTCATTGCCCTCAAATATAATTTAAATTCATTTACATCTCAAGCACTTACTTTACGTTTTCTTCTCATTCTTTCTGTACCAGTCAAGCCATCTCCTAAATTCATCTCTCTTTTAGAATGTCTGTTATTTTAAAGAGAGAAAAACATAGGAGGGACACTTTCAGACTCGGATTTTTGTGGCCACGCTCATATCCCTTCAGATGGAAACCCACTTTCCCCAAGGTTGTGGTGGCAGCTATTTAATTCAGGAGTCAGTGATGAAATGTTTTTACATAATGTGTGCCTCTTAGGAAAACAGCAGGCCTCTGTTTAGAAGAATCAGCACATTTTCACCTCCTACCTTCCAAAATGCAGCCAGAGCACTCAGCCCCAAGCGTCCTCTGTCCTCAGTAATGAGGGAGGACACAGTTCCTCAAGCAGGGATGGTAGAACGAATTCTCAAAGGTTGTACTTTACCACAACGTTTTCTCTTTTATTTTTTTCAGTTTATGTTTTCATATCTTCTTTCACTGGTAATATAAATACAATTCTGTATTATATGAGATTTCAATGCCCATTATCATGGCATTGATGAATGCCCATTATCATCTGCATTGGGCGGTGCTCTCCCCGGTGGCAGTGTTTGATCTCAGGCTTCGTGGCATTGGTAAGCACTGCTTCCACTAACATCTTGTGGCTGACGTGCGTGTATACTCTTGAGTGTGAGAGAACTCTCAACTTGTGGAACTTTGTTTAATGAGTAGAACATGAGCTCTTAGAAAGTCATTCCTGTATTCTAATTGCAGTTTTGGCAATTAACTAGCTAATTGCTCTTGAGAAAGACTCTTAGACTTTGTAAACCTCAGTTTCCCCATCTATAAAATGAGGATAAAATGAGCTACTAAGAACAAAGGAAGTGTAGCGTAGATTCAGATCGTGTGTGTGTGTGTGCTTACTTGATGCATAACAGGTATTCAGTAAGAAATAGCTATCATTATTATTATATTTTGTCCTGTGAATCAGTTTAAATTCAGCTCCCTCTGCATTCTTTCTTTTCCTTTCAAGAGGAGATGTCTAAACTCACAGACGTAACTTCTAGAACAGAATTGACTTCTAAAGTGTCACTGGCCATGTATCTTATTTAATATTGCTCATTATCTACTCTCAATATAGGTCATCATTATTATTATTTAAATACTGTAATAGCTCTTACCCTGTTAATATTTCTGGAGGTTTCTGAAGGTGATAGGACTAGAGAAACCCAATCTGAAAACTAAAACACAAAGGAAGCAAGAATGGTTGGTTACCTGTTAAGCATGAGCAATATGCTAACACTGTTTTGCTGTATTTGTCTCAATATTACTTTCTGTGTGGTCCTAAACTAGTTCGCTCATTCATGTGGGCAGCCAGAAATCCTCCACTGGGGCCTAATACAATAAAAGGGAAAATTGCAGGGGAAAGATATATCAAGACAGTAATCTATTGGTTTAGATAGATCAAGTGCCTGCCTAAATTGTTTATGGGAAATACATGTCAACCCTTCCTGCCCCCCACCCCCAAACTTTGCTATTTTCTAAAATGGATCCACTTTGAGATGTGATTTTTTGTTTTTCTCCCAGGTTAGACCAGTTGGATTCCATCGATTATAATGGTGATGGATAGCAAGTGATTTGTTTCATTACATTGTTAATGGCTATAGTGGGAACGTTTGAGCCATTACATGAAAAGCTGTAGTTGTGTCATTGTGAAGCTTCCAAGGATAGAATTTTCTCTTCACTCTTTGTTTCTGCCATAGGCTCTCTTGCCCCTAACAGGGATGCACACTGAGTTTTAAATCCCTTTCCGCTTGGCTTGAGGGAGTTTGCTTTTTTCTGTGTGTCATTGAAAAGTCCACTACTCAAGCACTTACTAGACATGAAAATGGCATAAGCAATGTAAATGCTGGAACTGATATAAAAAATTAACATTCCTGATAGACAAAAGAAAAAGGACTACATTGAAAAAGGAATATATGCATCTGAAAAATGAATAAAATTCTTATGAACCTCTTTCCTTGGTCAAATATTAACTCTTAGACATGAGGGTCTCTCTTATAAATCAGTAAAAAGCCAAATGGAGCTGGCACGAGAGAAGATAAAATGTATAGAATCATGAAAAACATTTGTCTGATATATTCACAAAGGAGGTAGGCTGGTTTATGCCTTTCATGCCAAGCATAATCTTAAACAAGTTTCAACCTTAACTTAAAGATATTTTAATATATCCGTTTGACTCACAAACTCGAACTCATAGTGAATTGAAAAGAAAAACCCTTCAAAGCTCAGTTTTTACAATACATTAAGATTTTATCCACTTTTTAATTAATTCAGATGTCATCAAAGGTAATTCTTAATTAGCTGACTGACTACCCTTGAACCAATGACAGTGGTGGTTACTGACAGGGAGCAAGAGAGGCGTAAACACCTCTGGGTCATTTTAAAGGTGATTTTAATATTCTCAGTAACCTTCGTCCCTAAGGGTAAAAACCTGCTGTAATGCAGGCATTGAAATCCTAGCCTTTGGAATACAAGTAAGTTGTAATCATTCCTCCAGTAGTTTAAAAATTTAAACTAACCTACAAACATTCCCAGAAGTTGCTAACAAACATTTACCGGTAAGTCTAGGGTGAGGATCATTTTACTGGAAAACCCTTGATTTAATAATGTGTTTTCTCTTGAAGCGTAAAGTTCTTTCCTATAGATTATTTCATCTGCATTAACACTAGCCTTCGGAAATTGGTAGGAGAGCTGGTCTGTCTGTCCCTGTTTTAGAAATGAGCAGAAAGCAAAGTTGGTGAAAAACTCAGTGCTATGCAATAGCAAGACCCAGACCTCACACTCTCAGCGTTCTCTGCCTTTGGCCTGCCCGTGATAAATACGCCCTGGTGGGAGCCTCCGCTCCCTTTGAGAACATCCATATTCATGTGTTTGAAGTCAGCCATGGATATTGATGTGGACTACAATGTGTTGAAAAGAGAGGGGCAGCTAACAGAATGATTAAGACAACTGAAAGAAAATAAGAAATTTAATAACTGAAATGTCTTCTATCTTTTAGAAAAAGAGAGAAAATAGATGAACCAGATAAGATGCAAATAAAACAAGAAAACAAAATACATGTAAAATGAAAAAGGCAATTGGTTTTGTATCTGCAAATGCTTAACTTACAGGATGGAAGAACACACGATTTAGCTTGTTTGGGTTTAGTCCTCCTAATATATGCTACAAGAGTAATTTATTTTCAGAAGAAGTCTCACTGCAATCCTCCTGTAATGATAATGGGAATTTATGCACATGAGTATTTGTGATCACATCACAGAGCAGTTTTTGGAAGAACTAAGGGGAGAGGGAAATTTCACATTTTAAAAATAAGAAGGAAAGCTTACAAAAAAAAATCCTCTAAAATTTCAATCTATCACGTAATCTGCACACACACACACACACACACACACACACACACAATTCCACGGTGAATTGTCTTATTTGGCCTAAGTGCTTCTCCAGTGAAGAACAGAACTTGTGAGTGAAAAGCGGCATAATGCACAAAATGCTTGCATGGATTTGTTGATGAGAACGTGACTGCCCCTGAGATTGGAAAACACAGCTCCAGAAGCCCCAGACCTTTCTGACCGTATTCACTTTGCTTACTCAGGAGCAGACAATGACAGGCAGGGACTTAGGGGGAGGGGAGGAATCAAAGTCCCTCTTACCCCGTGTCTCTCTGCTAGAATTGCTGTCAGCCTGGTGTGCTGACATGAAGTAGGGGGTCAATCCAGTAGACACAGGATGAAAATGTGAACAGGGATAAGCTCTCTGTGTGCACTCTCTGTCTCCTTCTTCCATCTCATTCTCTATCTTTTTACACAAAATCCAGACATGTAAGAGGATAGGTGTTCTTCCCTGTCATGAACAAAGCAATGCTGAGCACTCAAATTCACTTAACAATAGGATTACCTTAAGGCACAGCCACAATGCTTTAGTGAATTGTGTATGGCGATTTCACAACTTTGTTACTGAGTGTGCCACTATCAGTTTATATATTAGATCACTCCAGATATGAATACCCATGGGAAAAATTATGGCAACATCACAGCTTGGGTACATTCATGTAAATAAAGCTTATCAAAGTAGGTGAACTAATAGGTCCGTGCACCAAAGTTTATGAGCACAAGTCAGCTGTCACTGGGTAGGCTGAGGGAGACATAATATTCTAGTCATTTCTCTAGCGGAAGGAACATTATCCTATTCTCTCCCTTAATTGATATTCTGCAACTGAATCAAGCACTGCTGATTGCTGACCAGCTCACACGTTCCCCATATGTCTCCAAATTGCCAAACTCAGAAATGTTGAGGCTATGCATCACTGAGTTAGTGTGAGGACAGCCAACTCCAGTAGTGGTTGCTAGATTATTTGTTCCTATGAACAACAGATGAAAATGAGGAGTTTGGAAAAGTGGGTATTCTCACAATTCTCTATAAAATGTATTGTCTCATAGTTAGGGCATGCCTCAAGGATTCAAACTAATTTCCCTGGATAAACATTAAACAGGTTAAGTTTGCCAGACAAGATGAAATACACTGAAAAATTTTTTCCTCTTCTATGTTTGTCTTTGGATATGCATCCGTGTACTTATTTGCTTATGAATAGAGAAAGAAAATTATGGATATAGTTAGCAAAGATTAACCTCAGATTTAAAAAGCTTACATATTTTAGGTATCAACTGATTATTAACAACTGAGTCGTTTACCATGAAAAGCAAAATGCAGAATTTCCTACCTTCATCTCAGACTCGAGAGCTAAAACTGTAATTTCTTCAACCACAAATAAAGATATGTTAATATTTAACATATCTTTTATTTTCTTCCTAATAAAGGTAGCCTCCAACTTACAAGTGCTTTTATGTTAGAAAAAATTATCAAATGTTATGCCAAAAGACCCCAACATGGATATTACTAATCTAAGAGTATCAGTTCCTATCCCCACATACAAGATGCTGAGTCCTTCCAAGCATATTAATCATCCCAACAAATGTACAGGGCAGGGACAGTTTTCCTTCTTATTTGACAGATGAAAAACCAGAGGCTTACAAAGTGGTCGGTATCTTGTTCATTGTTTCACAGCCCATCTGAGGGAGAGCTATGACTTGAATCCAAGGCAGTCCTATACCAGAGCTCAAGTCTTAACTCGGTTATATTAATCCTTCAGGAACATTAAATAAATTCTAATAATTGAATAGGTGATAGGTTTCTTGTATTTTCGACTTTAAAAATGTTTATTAGACTAGAAGAATAGGTACCATATTTTAAACTCACAAATTTTTAAAAATAGAATGACGTTGTTATGACAGATTGAAAAATAACGTGTATACAAATAGGTGTATAGTTAATTTAACAAATAAAACACACTCTTTTATTAACCTACTTTTTATTATTTAAAAATGGAGACAATTCTAGATTATCCATAGTAATTAGAAGTCTCCTGTGTGTTTACATCATCAGTAAGTCTAAAATTATGGTGACTTGCTGTGGACTTCCAAATAGGTAAGATATGATGATGGATCATGGTATAACTATGAGATCTCCTGGATTTTTGCTGGAAACAGTACTTCAAAAGTAAAGAACGTGCCTTTCCCATAGGGATTATAACACTTCTTGAACTTAATCAGTATGCTTTATGCTTTCAGAGAAAGAATTCTCTTGTTTTACTCATCTAGAGAAAACCATAATATTCTTGGTATTTGCAGTAGTGAAGAAAATCACCATAATCCTCATGGGGAGCATTTGGTGAAAACTGCAAATAATTTTTCAGCACAATCGGACTTGTTAATACAATCCTAAAATAAAACAAAAACCAGACATAAAACAAAATATATCTTATATAATTTAATAATCTCAATACATAATCACCCCCCTTTCTCATTAAAATCAGTGAGAATGAGCTCCTAGCTTGAGGACGTTACCGTAAAACAGAATAAATTGTTCTAAAATATTTTGGAGAAATTATGGTAAAAATTTTTGGGAGATACAAATACCTTTTCTAAATTTATTGTCTCATGCTGTTCTTGAAATCATTCTATTACTCTGCCATGAGATAGGGGCCCTGAGTCTTGCTCACTTGTTTTATACAGTAGCGTTTGAACAGAGCTATCACTTACTGCATGTTTGCTTTGTGTCTCAAGGAAATAAAGCAGAGAAATGAGTAATGCTTTATGACCACAAGAGCCTCCTGAAAAGTAAATAATATTCTCAGGCTAGACTGAAATCTTACTGAGTGTTGGCAAAGGAAAGGAAAAGAAAATGTAGGAAAATAGATTGCCAGAATTTTATGAGGCAGATAGCTATAACACAATCAAAGGAAGTGATTTAAAAGTATTGCATTAAATAAAGTATTCCTTTTTCTGCTCATCACTTAAACAATTAGTACACAATTCTATACTATGCAGCAATGTTAAAGTTAAGGATAAGAATTCCTGGTTTTTTATTTTCTTCCTGATAAAGGTGGGTTGTATTACAAAAAATTGTTAGATGGTCATGTGGTACCCAAATGCCCTTTCCCAATGAATCAATATTATAAATCATAGTTTGGTGATAAGAATGACCTATATTATCCTATTTAAAGTATAATATTCCTCAGCTATAATACTGTAAGCATTAGCCTGAAGACTGTGATCTGAGATGGGGTTAATTCATTTTGACCTGGATGAGGGAAGAGGAACAAAAGACTTGCCCTTTCCCTGGGCACAAGGCACCTCAAAGATATGGTGATCATATATGTTCTGAATTAAAAAGTGGGGAATGTGGCTAAAGAAATAATTTTTTTACCGTGAGAAAAATAAAATTGGAAAGAAAATGTTTCACTTCAAAATACTCTGCTGATATATGGGGAGAACTTTTGGAATCAATACTACCCCAGAAAATCCAGTAGATATGGATGCTCTGTACTAGTAACATTTAGGGATAGAAAACTAGTGAGTTTCACTTTGTTTTGTTAGTTTTGAAAGTCCAGCTAGAAGTAGGAAGCCCAGGAGGCTGTTACAATTGACCAGGAGAGAAATGATGGGTCCTAGAATTCATCCAAGCCAGAGGGGACAGAAAGGAGGAGACCGATTTAAGATAGATGTTAAGAGGTGGAAATACCAAAACTTGGCCTTCAGCATGAGAGACAGGGAGGAGACAAGATGCTTGGGGGAAGTGAATGGATAGACAGACTGGGGGATGCTTGGGGATAAAAATCATCAGCAGTGGGAAAAAAAACCGATCAGCAGAGAAGATGAGCCTGCTCAAGGTCGATTCTTTCAAGCCATGTTTGGTTTACATAGCCCACTTCTTTTCCCTACTTGGGACTTTACAGCTTCTCTAAAAGAGCACTGAGATTTTAACATCTGGTCTTCAAAGTACCTTATGAGAGACTAATTGTCTCTACATTTAGAATGGTGATAACAGAGAATCAGAAAGGTTACATAACTTGCTTAAGGTCAGAGTTAAGCTGGTATTGGGTTTATATTGAAATGGTCTTTCTGACCAGTATTCTTTATACTACTTTCTTTATCATGTTACCTGTGTGTCCACGAGTTATGACTCAATTCAATTAAATTCAATTTTAAGTTCAAAAAATACTTGATGAATACCTACAATGTGATATGCTAGATACTGTCTTGGAAACTAGCAATAAAGACAAGAAAGACCTAAGCTCTGCCCTCAAGAAGCTCTCACTAGTGAAATAGATTTACATAAATTTGGAAAGCAAGGTGACCGTGCCTCAGAAAGAACCACATAAAGAAAGAAAGGGAGTTCCCTGATGGTGTAGTGGCTTAGGGCTTCGGTGGTGGCGCTGTCGGCACTGCGGCCTGGGTTCGATTCCCGGTCAGGGAGCTACCCACATACCAAAAAGCAAAAAAAAAAAGAAAGAAAGAAAGAGAGAAGTAGATAAGCTGGATCCTGTGACTGGAGGTGAGCAGTGTTTGCAGGAGAATCACCCACAAACTCCTGCTGTACAACTAAGGGGTGGAGAAACTCTGAAACTATCAACAAAACCTCTGTGAAGCCCTGGGGTACAGACAGTGTTACTTAGGTAGTTGTGAGCTGGTATAGTGAAAAGAACGTAGACATTGAACCCCAACAGACTGTGGCTTCAGTTTCAGCTTAGCTAATTATTAGTGGTGTGACTGTCAGCCAGTCATTTAACCTCATGTGTGAAATGGGCATAGTGTAAGAATCCGATGTGGCGGGTGTAAATAAAAAAGCCAACCTACCAGGTTAAGACATTATTAAAAAGGAAAGAGAATAGATCATCCAAATAATAAACAAACCACTTAGACACCAAGACACAGTTCTAGTTCTAAACTTCACTGAATTTTAAAATTTCTCCCAATTCTTCATGTCTAAAGTGCATGGAATGCAAACTGCATATCAAGGCTCTCTGGTCTCTTACTCTCAAGTAATGGCTTTGAATTAGTTTGCCTGGTATAAAATGGAGTAGACGTTCTTTGCCTGACTGATGACAGAGAGGTGTTGGATGAGCTAATCCATTGTGAGATCCAGGTGTTTAGTCAGTTAAATCCTTAGAAGAGCATCCTAAAGTTGTTGAGTTATTAGTTTTTTTTAAACTATAAATATGAACATCAACTCCTTAGTTTGGGCTTTGACTTCAATTCTGTATCTTAAAGAATAAATAATGTAAATTGAATTATCTTCATTTAAATTGACTACCACTATAGCAGTCATTTTGGTTATTCTTGGTTCACTCAATAAACCTTAATTTACCTTATTAGTAATATGTAACAGTGAGAAATGAAATTCAGAGCCTTTGAGATACACAGAACACACTATGACCCAGTTTCTTTTGATATGCAGTTAACCCCCAGGAACAATCAGTGATTTAGTGGTCATAGGACAAGGACGGTCCCTATGTAGTATTCCAGGGTTTTAGAATGCTTCATTAGAATCTTGTTCCTGAAGTCACTGGCCCAGACACGAGCAACACTTTACACTAACTGGCATGATGGTACCATTCAAAACGAGGGCTGGAACTCAGCCAGCCTGCAAGCAGAGAAGTGCTGCTGCTCATCACAGCACGACCCTCTGAGGCGTAGATCTGTGGAGAATGAATGACAGATTCCTAAGCTGCCACTGTACACTGAATTGAAGGGAAGCAAAGGCAGGTAAAGGAAACAGAAAATAGAAACATTCTAAGGTTCCTCAGCTGCTGAATGTCCAATCACCAGAGGGGATGGAAAACGGTGGGGGCAGTCAGGGCAGTTTGGCATGCAGTAGTCAGAACTGCATTGGTCTTTTAAATTAAAATGTGTGAGCAGTCAAGTCTAAGAGATCCTGAGAATCAAAGAGCCATCTTTACATGTGTAAGTGTTATTACCGTACATTTGTTCCTTCCTCCACTCTTACATTTGGAGAGCAATCGTGATCAGAAATGTCACCTTCAAATACTGAGGACAGTGCAAATTGCCAGTTGGTTTTGGGAAAATGGTCATCATATGAGATCTGGCCTAACACATAAACAAATATAATATCACTAGCTGAAATAATAATATTAGAAAGTCATCATTTCACATCATCCATGATTTTTATATTAAAAATTTTGTGGGGAGAAGATTTTCCATTGGGGTCATAACTAATTTTCAAAAAATACATATTTTGCTTAAAAAGTATAGTAGGTTTTTGACTGAAAATGTAAATAGTAGCATATACCAAAGAATGCATAAAGATATCAAGATTATAGTCTTTGTGTGACTTTAAAATTTTGATCTCAGCATATTTAAATGCTAGTCTTGAGGTTTGCATTTCACATGAGATTTCTTCAGTCATCTTGAAGGGGCTGTTACACACCTTCCAATCTTCGTGTAATTAAGGCAGTAGTTTTGTTGTCATCTTGTCACAACTCATGAGAAAAACTGTGAAAACTCAGGAGCATACGCAGTAGTAAGTCAGGATTAGACAGCTATATGTAATGTTGCTTTGCATCTGGAGGCTCTTCCTTGCACTGTGACTCGTCAGCTATTTCCTTCCTATTAACTACATTTCCCCAAAGATTCTTTTTTTTCCCCTGAAAGTAAATAAGAGGCATCTTGTTCCATTTTCTTCTACAATATTCCAAGAACTCAAGTGTTGACTAAACTAGTCAACCACGTCAATTTAATTTTTTAGAATTCACTAAAATTAAAACTTTACCTTCTAGTTTTAAGGAAATTTAAACTAATATATTATACAATTATCTTAAGTCGGAGCTCATTCAGATGAATTTGTAAATATTCCATAATTTTGGCCATCATGCACTGAGAAATTCTTTGTAATATTTAATGATGTTTTTTGGTAATAACCAATTCTGGAGAATGATAATGTGGAATTTAAAAAAATAAGTTATAAATTTGTATCTTTACTATTTGATGAGTCTTAGAGTCATCTACACATTAAAAAAATCTTTTCTTTGCTCACATTGCCTCTAAATATTAAAAACATGATCCAAGTTTCTATTGGTTAAATAATGACCAATGATTTACTACTAAACCAAAATGTCCTTCAAGGAGAATCCCAGAGGCCTGAACTTATTTGGCTATGTTATAGCTTAGGGCAGAGAGATGTATTATCAAGAACATAGTGAACACAGGTGGGGAACGAAATTGAAAATGTTTTAGGCAGGGACATAAGAAATCTCGCAATGACTTCACAAATATAAAATTGGGCGTGATTGGTAGGAGCACTATGAATTAAAAAGACCCAAGGGGAGTGCCCTGGGGGTGTAGTGGCTAGGCTTTGCTGCTCTCAACGCTGTGGCCCCGGGTTCAATTCCCAGCCAGGAAGCTACCCCACCGTCCCCCACCCCAAAAAAGGTCCTGAGAGGTAACCATGAGTCAGCAATGCCTATAGGTTACTGATTACTGGTCTTCAAGATACGTAAATAAGGACATAATATCAAGGACTCCATAGAGTGACTCCCACTTTATCCAAAATTGACTAGGCCTTCAAAATCTATCATTTTCCTACTTTTGAAGTTTACATTTTAATCAATTGCTAGGGCATAGAGAGAAAAAAAATTGAAATACTGCAAGTGCTGAAATATGAGAGGTAAAAGTACAACACAAAATGACTGAGGCTACTAAGTCTATATAAGAGAAGGAGGATGATAATAATTTTGAGTAGGTGTAGTGATATTGTGTGTATGGGAAAGTACAAATTAAGTGATTATTACCAGTACCAAATCTAGAATATAATATAATTGTTTGAAAATAATCTGTCATATGTTTCTCCCAAGAAAAAAACATCTCGATATAAAAAAATATACCTTGGGACCTTGGAATAATGTAAGGAAAACACAGGAGACCACATAATTTATTGTTCAGACAATGCATGTAAAGTTAAGTTCTTAAAATGGTTAGGTGAGGTTTTGGGGAGAAATGGGACCTTTGATGAACTTTAACTTATTACCAGGTCTTTTATCATTGTGATAACTGTAGTCAGAATCTAAATTTACTCATTTTAATTCATCATTTTGAGATCTGCAGGCCCATGTGCTTTTAACAATTAAAAAGAAATATTATAATGCCCTGAGATGCACCTGAGTGTGTTTCAGTTTAATTACCTTTCTGTTTTTCTTCCTTTTTTCTTCCACCTTCTGTTCCTGATGTCCATGCTCAATAATGTATTAATACTAATCATTTAAATTTTTGAGCTTTTTTAATTTTGGAACATTAATGGTAATCCAACCCTAACAATGAGCATCCTGCTATGAAGAACAATCTTTTCTTGGTCGTTATTTTCTATTTTCTATTTTTTTAAAATAATTTCCAAGTGAAGAGAGACAATTTTTTTCTTAGATTTTGTTCATTTTTCTTACTATTACATGTGCTTCCTGGTTTCTCTCTTTAGTATGTTTGATGCTATTGCTCCTAGAGATTGGAAGAATCAACTTCTGCCTAAAATAATTATTTTATGTGATATTCCTCCCTGCCTGGAGCTGTTTGTAACACACTCATGGAGTAGCTAAAATCAGCACTCACATGATTGAGATTCTTAAGGATGTTAAGATTAAAATCTTTGAAAGAAAATCTTAATTTTATAATATGAGGAAGATATTTTTACATTTGAGATTAGAATTAATGAAAATGAATTTTAATAATTACTGTAATGTAATTTATTGCAATTAATGAATAAATAGTTATTTTTCTGCTATCAATTGTGGCTCCTTCAAAGAACTTTAGGTTTTTATTTAAACTTAATTTTACCCTGGAAAATACTCTCTATCTTTTGAAGACCTTGCGCATCCTATGTTACCTCATATATTATACTGGTCAGGGACTCATTCTGATCTGTAGAATGACTTAGAAAGAAGATTAAAAAATGCGTCCATGAGGTTCAGAGAAAATTAAAAGTATCCTATTGTATTTATTTATTTTTATTTTCTTTTTCTCGTTGGTTTTTATGAACAAAGCTCAACATTAGAATAGAGTAACAGTTTAAAATAAATTCTATTTATTCTTATAAGCCACATTATCTTTTGAGTCTATTTCTTTTCCTCATTCAATTTTATTTCATATTTCCTTATTTTTAGATATCAGACACTTTCATCATTGTCTCCGTTGAACTCAAAATGATATTTATTTTTATTCCATGTACAGTTAGTATTCACTTTATTCAAAATAAATGATCAACTTCACATTTTCAAATCATACTCTTATTAAATATTTTAGTGAAATATTTCTAAGGATGAAAAAAAACTGTAAAGGTCAAACAACTGAACCATTTTACTGCCTTCCTACACTTCCCACTTCAAAAGTTTTTCTCTTTAATGCTAAGGTAGAATCATCTCTTGATTTATTTTCCCCAAAACACTTTTCTGCAGTCTACATAAGAAATAAATTTAAAATTTTGAATTTGTAAAATTCTGAAGAGAAAACTGTCATCAGATATGCCTATTACTTTGCTTTTATTTAGATTTTGCTTTCAATATGTAAGAAACACTTTCTCTGTTCCTCCCACATGAATATTTGTGAATTGGCTGTTGCCAAGTAGCAGTTCGTATTATAATATATGATATTCATACCTTTAAGGCTTCTGTCATCATTAAAGGAGTCACTATCTTTAATTTTTGTAAGGAGCTTTCATTATTGGTGCTTACTTCATATTTTGATTAATTTTGGTTTTTAATTTCCACTACCTGTCATGGCATGTTTTGTCATGATCTTTCACTTGGGTGCCATTTTAATTATTATTCCAGGGATTCATTTTTCTCATTTATTATTACCTCAGTCCTTTTAGCTGCTTTCAGAGGGCTAATAGCAACTTTCGGGGTAAAGTGTGAAGAACAGATTGCCTTCACACGTTGATAATTTTGAAGATGTAGAAACAATTTTAAAAATGATTTCCATTAATGCATTTAATAAAATTTGCTAAGGTTTAAGCGGCATAATCCTTGAAATTTGCATTATCAAAGTCTTAAGAAACAATACGGTATACATCAGTCAGTACTAATAATATCTACAACTAATTTCAATTTACACAAAGAATTTAAATGAGAATAGTATAAAAAAATTACCAAGACTCTTTTGTTATATTATAGCATCATTTGGTCACACAACAATATTGACCTCTGGTTTGGGGTGGAAAAACTGTGTTTTATAATTTTTAAACACTTAATTATTTGTGGTAGTATCATGGCATAGTAAAAATAATTAGGATTTTAGAATTAAGAGAATCAAACTTGAATCCCTACTCTAACCATATTACTGCCACCTAACTGCCCTTGGAAAAGTTATTTAAACTGCATAATTTTTATTTACATATCTGTGGAATGGAGATAATTAACTCTAGGAAAGTTGTTTGTTTGTTTTTAAGGAAAAGAAATATTAATTTAAAGTCTAATTTAAGAGAAACTGGAATGCACTGAATAACTTAATGTATTGTCAAATTAGTTTTATACTACATATACTGACATTAAATAATATGTGTAGGAGTTTTATCACCAGAATAGTTACTTCTAAGGGTCTTTCTTCACTGGTAGCCATTTTGCATGCCATTTCTTTTCATTTATTTTTTTTTTTAATTTTTTATTTTGGTGGTTCCCTGGCTGGGAATCGAACCCATGATGTGGCATTGAGAGTGCTGAAGCCTAGCCACTACACTACCAGGGAACCCCTATCATTTCTTTTGAAACTGAGCAACATTTTTCAGAAAAAGATGAGTTGGATAGATTATAAAGTATTCAGTAATGCTAGATATCCTAAACATAAGATTCTCCACACAGCACTACTGCAAAATTTTGCCTTAAAAATATATGAATTTGATAAATTCTAGTTCATGTTATTGCCATCAAGAAAGAAGAAAAAAATCTATGTTGGATTTATAATGATATTTGATGTATTTTTGAGCCTATTCCTGATATAACATAATTTCTATGTTGACTAGTGATCGATGAGAGATGAGCTTTCCACTTATACTTTGATATATTTGGTGAGTGGAATAAGTTTTCCACAGACTAAATTCTGTGCCTGTACGTTTCCAATCTAGTTTGTCCGCTATTGTACGTGCACTTCTGCTTCTGGAGCCATAGGATGTGGTCATGTCATCACCTGAGCTCTTCATCAGCTGCCCTGTTTGACCACTCTGGGAGAGCTGGCACAGTGGCGTTCAATATTCCTGGAATATTCCTAGTCCTGCATGCCTAGCAATAATTTAACTCCTCACTGACGTGACTGCTAACAACTCAAATATGTCCTGTGAACCCAAATTAATGTATCCCCAACTCACCCTCCCCTTAGCCAAAGCTTAAAAATGCTGACAGTCATTCCGGTGCCATACAAATAAAAGCACTACGGAGAGGGAGTCAGTGTGGAAAGAGACAGCAAACTGGACTGACTGGAGTTAAAGTAACTTCTGTAGCAAATCTGCAAAATACATGATGGTTTGAGCACATGGTCAGACCCCTCTCAGGGCCTTAGAAGAGGAAGGGCCAGATGCTCAGGCTTCATCATGGTTTATGTTAAATTTGCCTTTGAACCCTGCTAGTTGTGAAGTGGGAGAAGCCTCAGGAAGTAAAAAGGCTCTAATTGGGCCAAGGAGGAATAGAGTTGAGAAATTAAGTCAAGAAGGACTTGGTGAGGTTTATAAGGAGGAAAGGAAGGAAGAGATGGGGACAAAGAGAAAGGGAGGGAGGAAATTTTGAAGTAATCTCTAGGTAGGCTGACCAGATGTACCATTTTAAATGGTACTGTCCCACTTTGAACGGTATGTATGGTCAGTCTACTGACACCTTGAATTTAGCCCAGGGAGACTAGGCTGACTATACGTCATACCATTTGAAATGGGACAGTACTGTTGTTTTCCGTCTCATTTCAAAATGTTTGTCTGTCTGATCAGCCTATGCAGGGCTCCAAGTTAGAAGCATTATGAGGAGCAGCAAGTTTTGACATGAACGGGGTAGGCTGAGGAGGAGATGATGAGAGAAGTTCTGGATCACGTTGGACATGTAGAAATGTCTCTGGCACAGTCAAAGTAGAGATTTCTCATAATATTTTTATTCAGTCCTGAAGCACAGAGAAGACCTGATGGCTCGCAAGTTGTATTTAGAAGATATAAGTATATGAGTATGAGTGTTAATTGAAGTCAAGAGCTTGTGAGACACCCCTGACACACACCTATCATTATGGACATTGTATAGGGCGGTTGACCACAGATGAAGCCCAAGAAGCCCAGTTTTTAACTTGGGAGCAGAGGAAAGGATTTGGAGTCTTGAGAAACAGGAGAGGAGAAACTGGAGTAAGCTCTGCCATGTAATTCCTGTGAACAGTTTCTAACAAGAAAGAGGGTTCAAAAGTGACATCAAACGTAAAAAGTTTGAGTTAGGTGGAGAGACTGAAAGCAGAGGCAGAGCAAACCTCACACGGAATAAAGCTGGCTGAGTGAGGGGGTGGCAAGGGCTGGATTAGAGAGAAACATGGGACTTAACAGAAGATTTTTCTTTCTTAATTTAGTGTGGGAGAAAGTTGGCTGCCGAAAAACGGGTTCTGGTGTCCATCCCAGGAAAGAAGTAGACGTATTAGAAAAGGCTGATACACTCTGAAGACAGCGAGAGTGGGTGAGCTCAGAGAAGAGCAGCTGCCCCAAAGGGAAGTGGGTTCGGAAATTTACTACACTTAAAATGAAAGGTTGGAATGTTCAGGACTGAAAGGTGGTGGTGTAGGCCCTCCCAGGCAGGTCCTGCTGACCACTGCTCCCTGCTGGGAGGGGGGTTTTTGTCCTTATTTGGCTCTGTCTGAACAGTCATGGCAACACATGGGGTGGAGATTTTTCGTGGCTGCTATGCATATGGCATTATAATATATTATAATCAGCTAAACTTCACCTAAAAGGGATAAGATGGCATCCTGGACCCTCTCTCGGCTGCTGAAGTCCAGTTCTGGCCCAATGGTAATGGGCTTTTCTCCTACCTGCTGACCTTGCCTCCCCCTTCCTTTTTCTCCCCGCTCCCTCAGTGCCCTGTTCGTCCTGCCTCCAGTAACAACTTGAACATGTTTATAGAGTTCAGGGGCAAAGTCGGCAGGAAAGGAGAGCTTTCAAACACCGGAGTAAACAGAAACAGTTGCCTAGAAAGCATTCCCTAGCACTCCAGTCTCTGAGTTCCCTCTTCCCTTCTACCTGCAGTGTGCATTGAGTGGCTATCCCTTCTATGGGTACTTGTGGGTCTTCACATACATATTAGATACTTATCTATATATTTGTCAATATTTTCCACTAGAGATTTGTCTTTAAATCCCTTTTTTCTTCGAGCAATGTTTACTGAAAGTGTCTGTGTCTGAGAAAAGATGGAAAGGCATGAGACAGAAAACAGACAAGCAGGATCTGCCAAACAAGAGGACTCTTCAAAATATTAATATTTTGAAATTTGAGTGAAATGACGAGGATGGGCTTAAATATTGAGTTGAGCTTACAGCGTTTAGACTATAATCTTACCACGTTTGCAGAGCTGGATCGATTTCACCTCTAGGCTGTCTGACTTCAATGTTCTCTAGATTCTTTCCTGATGGTCCTTTTTTGCCCCTCCCTCTTTATTTCCAAGGCACAATCCTAGCTGTACAGAGCATATAGAGAGAATACACAGCAAGTATTTGTGATAAATGGGACCATCAAATAAGAACATTTGAAACATTGAAACCTGTGAACATCTGAGTTGTGTCAAAACTCTCCGGTGACTTTGTATGAAGAACAACAAAAACATTATTTTATCCTCTGTTAACTCTTGTTTCACAAACAAGGGCTACTTGTGTTTTCCTTGGCAGCTATATCTTAAATTAAAGCTGTCGGTCACAAATTGGACAAAGTAAGAAACTGAAGATGATAGTCTACTCATCATTAATACTTTACTCCCCCAAAAGAAGAAATAAATAAATGCAATAGTGTTATCTTCAGGTGCAAAGAACAGCACATTAGAACATGTTGATTTAGAGTTCCTTATTCCTGTTGAATAAACACACACATCACTAATCATCAGCCACTAAATATATTTTCCAAAGGTGAACAAAAGTAGTGGGTAATTTGATGCTACTTAATTAAGCTCACTACACAGATTTTTTTTTTACACTCTTAAAAGCATTTGTTTATGAAAGCTAAATGAGTATAGATTTCTGATGGAAAGATTGCCGTCCCCCTCATACACCATCAGTTGTGTGATTCTGGCTAGTAAATTATATGCTGTCCTCTACATTGCCTTGTAAATGACCTCAATCCTGACCTTGACACAGCAATATTTCTAAGAGAGAATAATTTATTCTCTATGTTAGATGAATTAAGGCCATGGTGGTTCTTAGCTATAATTCTGTACTATTTAGCAAGAAAACTGGTCATGTATATTCAGATAAATGAAGCATAATTGTATTGTGGGGAGGGGTATGTGTGACCAGAAAGTAGGGAAGGATAAATAGCTATCCTAATAGCCATCTAGGTGATGTGGCTTCATATAGATGAAAATTTTCTACACATAACTTAATGCATATTGTTTTAGTGTCACTAGACCTTTTATCAGATTTAAAAATCTTTTTTCTATATATAGGGTTTTGATAGATAAATAGAGATAGAGATACATATAGATATATAGATATAGGTTTACAGATATGTGTATAGATATAATCTTTGAGAATATTATAAGGTCATCATAATGATTTAAATTCACAGAATTTCCATACCTAAAATTAATATACAATGGTGGACAATTAATTTTGCCAACTCATCTTAGAAAAAGTGTTACATACCTCATTGCTGAGTATTGCTATGGTCACCTTCAAAGTACTCCTCTTGGGAAGCTATGCACTGGTGCCAGAATCTAGTCCAGCCTTCAAAGCAAGTTTGGAACTCTTTTTCTCTGAAATGGTCATCATAACTGCCATCATACCCAAAATCTGACAATTAAGTTCACAAACTTGCCACTGTGGCTCTATGTTGGCAGCACTGTACAAACAACTCAGTAAGGTGTCATAACCTTGGTACGGTGACAGCTCTAATGCTCATTCCAGAAAAAGAGTTCTAAAATTGCTCTGAAGGGTGAACTAGGTGCTGGCATCAGTGCATAACCTCCCAAGGGGAGTACTTTGAAGGTGACCATGGTTATATTCAGCAATGAGGTATGCAATATTTTTTCTAGGGTGAGTTCGCAAAATTAATTGTCTGATCTCATACATGCAATGAGAATTCTACAATTGTTATACCCACCCTTAAACATCTTTATATTTTACTGCTCAAATTAGCCCATTTTAAAGTTTTGTTTATGTGTATGGAAACCCCTACATTAATGTTTTGTATTCTGAAAATTTCACCCACACAGCACCAGTCACTTAATTGCGCTAATTATTATTCACACATTAGCATCTATTAGGCAGCATGGGTTTCTTTCTATTTTTTTTTTCAACTGTTTTAGCCAGCGTTCAGATTTCACTTACTTGGCAGAAATGATTTGTTACAGTGTTTTTCAAAATCTGGCAATAAGCCTACAAAGTGACCTGTTTTGCTGTCTGAATTTCTTATTCCAATTATCACTTCAGATCTAAAGATACAATCTGTCAAACTAATTGAAACTTTATTTTAAAAATGGCAAAGTGGAACTTCACTAGGTCCCCAAATCCTATTGTTAAAGCAATAGAATACAATCTTCTTGCAAATTGGGGTTCAATCATATTGTTTGATATGCAATTACTGATTGGAAATTCATGTTTTTTAACCATTACAGATTTATAAAGTATTAGTTCATAAAAATCTTAGAAAAGAACTATTTAAGCATATTCAGGAGCATGACCTACCTAAATTGGATACCAACTATAACATATATAAAGATAGCCCCTAATAAGAGGTTGAGATGACTCTATTTGGACACATATGGTAATAAATAAAGTTGATTTTAAATATTACATACAGCTTGCTGGGGATACTAACTTAAAAGCTGGCATTGATCAAGAAGCTATTAAATTAATTACTATTACCTGAACAATGATAAAGGTAATCATTTATTCTAAACTCTATAAATAAAAAAAATAATAATAACTCATTAAATTTCTAGAAGGAAACAATAGATTCATAGACAACAAAAGCAGTAGAACAAACCACTACATTTTCCCATCCACTCGCCATGGTTGGCACTATGTTTTGCAGGATCTCAGAGTTGTAGGGGATTTTACAGGAGAAGACAGTAGAGAAAAAAAGTTAGAAGTATCTTAGTTCAGGCTGCTATAATAAACTACCATAGACTGAGTGGTTACAAATAATAAAATATTTTGCACAGTTCTGGAGGCTGAGTGTCATATCGGGTTGCCTGCATTCCAGTTCGGGTTCGATGAGGGCCCCCTTCTGGGTTGCGAACTGCCTTTTTATCCTTATGTCCTCACATGGTAGAAAGAGAGCAAGAGAGCTCTCTTGGGGTCCCTTTATAAAGGCATTCATCCCATTCACGAAGACGCCAGCCTCACCTCCTAATACCATCACACTGGGGATTAGGATTTCAACATATAAACTTTGATGGGACAATTTCAGTCAATTGCACTGAAGAAGAGGCAGCTACACAGTCCCAGCCACCCTGTTTCCTTGGTTGGTTCCTCATCCATTAGATGAAAGTCAAAGTCTACCTGTAAGTCTCTGCCTACTGGTCAAGCTGATCTTGGGCTGAAGCTCACAGTTCCTAGGGTTACTTCATTTAAAGTAAAATGTTATGTTTGTCTCTTCAAAATATTCTAGATTCTAGAACCAAGGCATTGTCCCAAGGCAGTCAGTGCTGCAGCATCCCAAAGGATTAAGATGGAAATCTCTGGGCTCCTCTGAAAGCTGAGAACTGTGTGGAACAAAGGCTTCAGAGACTCTAGATGGTAATTGCAGCAGGACCATCAGAATAATGCTGGGAGGTGAAACCAAGAAAGTTAGGGGGTAAAAGCCAAACCAAAGAAAAGACCCATGTAGTACTCAGAGGAATAAGGTACCAGTAAATGGGGCTCAAAGGAAAAAAACAAACTGGGTATTTATCTGGATCAGTTGTGGTTAGATAAAAACAAGATCACAATACAGCAAGGAGTAAAGTCAAGCCAAGAGCCATTACAAAAATTGGACATCCAAGAGCCAGGAAAGCCAATGAGCTGCCAAAAGTCCTTTTACTATGGCAATTTGAGAGCTATTCCTGATCTTAAAGGATTCCACAGATATGCAAAGGCCCTGGGAAAGAGTGAGAGGTTATCAGGTCACCTCATGAAATTCTTTCTAATACCTCACATTTAGATGAGAGTTCTGGCTTTGCAATTCCATGGCACTTGGTTTGTCCTCTCTTAGGACCTGGGACCACCCACACATTTGTTTCCCCTTCTCCCCTCACACTTTAAGGTCTAGAGGTTCAGACTTATACTTTTTTTCCTGCAGTTTTTAGTTTAGTGCATTGTTTTGCAAGGTTCAAGTGCAAAAATAAATAATTAAAGTTAATTAAATACAAATGGATTGAATAGGGCAGTGCTTCATTTCATGTGGTGTTTGTTTGACTTGCTTTTGGCTATTTAATTCAATTGCTTGGGGTGTGAAGAAAACGATGATGAGGTCATAAGTTCAGTCCTTGTGTGAGCAGCTTGCTGAATTCTATTTTATGGCCACAGAGTCCATTGGCCAGCTGTCCTGAAAATGCATAATACTGGCAACAGGAGAATGAGAAAAGATATAGGGGATCAGAGGAACCTCATAACCTCCGATAACCGTTCAGCTCAGACTGCCTGACTTATATAATAAACCAGCCTTTTCACAGAAGGTACTGTTGTTTCCTTCAGTAATTCCTCTTAAAACATTACAATGCTATCCTTTTACAAGTCCAGGACAAAATGAGCCACAGATAGAATTAGGTACCACAAGCAAAAAAAATCAGGAGACCAAGGCTTGAACCTTATCTATGCCACCTGTGTCTAATGTGATTTCATGGAGAGTATTTTATTTTTCTGAGCCCCAATTTTACTACCTGTAAAAATTTAACTCATAGGATTGTTGTGAGAATTAGAGGAGATGATATGAATGTCACAAGTAATAACATTAATGTCCAAGTAACTGATTAGTAAATATCAGTTAGATATCAGTAATAATTTAGAATTGCAAATAGACTGAAAGAAAATGGCTAGCCACAAATGAGAATAGCAGGGGTCTAAGAATCAGAGTATCATGGCTGTCAAGGATCTCAGTGATATATATCCAATCCTGAGTTTTACAGATAAGAAACTGAAAAATCTCAAGTTTAAGTGCCGAGCTTGGTAGTCACAGACTGACAGAGCTGAGACTAGAGCCTCCATCTCCGTGTCCAATCTCATTGCTCCTTCATGCTTAGTAACAGGAAGCGGTCTGAATTCTAATGATGAATGTAATTTTTAGAACACTTTAGTAAGTCCTATACTGAACATGAAAAATGCTATAACTTGGTTACTTTAAATTAAGCAATATTTCTTGAGTGCTTATCATATGCCCACCAATGTCTTAGGTACTGGGCTGTGTGGGGTATGTCAAGATAAATATAAAACAGGCCCTGCCCTTGAGAGGACAAATTTCCAGAGAAATATCACCCTGTAAACAAAGGAATACTATCCATTATAGTAAAAGCCCAAGGAACAAGCTGTACAGTAACAGAGGTCCTGGAACTTCCCAGGAAGAAAGGATGTTCGAGTTACTGCTTTTAAGTACTGTCAGAGGCCACCTATGCTAGTACTGTCAGAGGCCACCTATCAGTTATTCCTTCTCCTACATTTGCCCTTTAGAAATGCCTTTCAAATAATACATTACAAACTTGCTGGCATATTACCCATCATTTCAGTATGTATGTTGTTCTGTGGCCGTTTGGTAGTAGAACGTGGACTTGAGATTCAAAGAGAAAACGGTCTTAAGTTTACTTACATGCTTTTTTGTGACACCCTGAATTGCTTGGTAATAGCAAAATTCCTACATCTAGGGATTTTCCAGAATTAATATCCAGATGCCTTGGCTCTACAAGTCTTAATAGATTGGCCAATGAACAGCTATGCTTATGAGACCCTATTTTTATACAGTGTTCACATGTTATTCTCACTCTGTAAAGGAGAGAGGCCATTAACAACCATCTTTGCTCACTATGTATGCCCCATCTGCTCGTGGGTCTTACTCTCTTGCAGTCACTTACAATAAAAAACTCCAGTCAGGAAAAGTTGCCAGAATTATTGTTCCTCATTGTTCCATTCTATTTGTTTGGAAGGGCTAATGGTTAGATATTGTTTTGATTGGTCAAAGAATAACTCTGCTACGTTGTCTTAACTTTTAAGGATAGATTTTCAAGACTTGCTGAATATTTCTTCAGCAGTAGCTTCTTTTGTGATCTCAAGCCATGTTCTTTGTTGACTAGCTTTGATTGATTGGTGTACTCTTGGATCAAAAGAGTTATCTCTTGATCAAAAATTTAACCTGACAAAAATAATTTGATGACTATTCTGAGTACTCATGTTAAAATTTAAGAAGCAAGCAAGAATTGGTATAATATATCAAAATTACACTTAATTAATCTAATTTGACAAAAGGATAATTTTTCATTGTGTTTTAATTTTTTATTTACTTAATTATTAAAAATATTGAATAGAGCCCCTAACCTTGAGTAGAGATAATACAAGATGATAGTGCTAAAAGGATTCCTGTTTGGTTTTTCAAAAATAGGGTGAGACGGGGAAGAAAAGTATTTTTCCTTTATACAACCAAATATCTGTTTTTCAAATAAAACCAAATAACCCCTTGCTGCCAGAGAGAGAGAGAGAGAGAGAGAGAGAGAGAGAGAGAGAAGTCAATGTCTTCAATTTCTTTAACCAAATTGAGCAGGTATCATGGTTTTGCTGCTTTATAATAGGTTAATGTAAAGGCTGTGTTCACTTCACTTACTGGATAATTAGGATTTGTGTCCAAATCCCGGAGTGCATATGACAGGAATTTTCTTAAGGCTATCTGCTCTTCTCCAAATGGTCTTCTCATATCTTATATTTTTAAAATCAGAAAAGTGAGTATAAACAAACAATAGATGACCTTTATGAGTAAAACTTCTGAACATAAAAAGATTAATCGACCTCCATCAGCCAGTCATTAAATCAAATAGGAGCTTTCCTTGTACTTTTAAACCTCCGATTTACAGTCAGGCAAATGGTGTAAAAAGCCTGGTGATACAGTGCCGCCCAATGCCACTGGGCTTTAGAAAGCTGACAGTTCCTGTAAAATAGTCATTAAACAACCTCTAGAAGAGACTCATCAGCAGATGCCCCCAGGTGAAGGAGAGAGAAAGCTGAGAGAATGAAGGAGAATCTAGCATCTTAGCATTACTGAATTAAACAGAGCATATTATGCTGATTTTCAGAGTCAGCCCAGTAATTTAATTTTCAGAGCAGTTCCTTTGATTGTAGCAACCATTTTATGAAACATTAATAAAACTTTGTGTGTGTGGTGTAACACACATCTTTTTTCCATTTCATTAAGAAGTCAACATATTCAAATTTGTTGACCATTAGTCCTGTAAATGCCAAAAAATAGGTTTTTGTTGTTATTTTTGTAAAAGCAAAGAAGCAGAATATGGCTCCTACTGTATTAATTCCATAGTAAGCACAAAACAAGGAAAAGCAAATAAACTACATAAAGTTATTACATGCTAGTCCTTGGGATTTTACATTAAGACTCTGAGATAAATCACTACTCTAATATGTAATCCAAAAGTGATTTTGTACTGTCTGTATAATGATGTCTACTGTGCATTCAAATTAATTGTTGTAGAATACACATTGCCCTGTATATTAAGTGTTTATCAAAGACTTCCAAGACAAATAGATATTTCTGGATCAAGAAACCCAGTGGAAAGTTGTTTTTAATGATTTTTTTTATACGCAGATAAGAATGTTTTAAAGAAGAACCATTAAATAATTAATACAGATGTGCCTCACTTTACAGAATATGTATATTCTTGAAATGTACATCATAAAACTATTTTCTTTGCAAGTTAACTTACATTTTCTCATTTATTTCTATCATAAAACTGAAGATCTATTCTCACTGAAGTAATTTTTGGCTCAAAGACAATCATCACATTTAAGAATGAATCAACCCTTTTAAATCAGTGGTAAATTTTATATTCAAATCTAGTAATTATCCTTAGTCTGCGCTTTTTTGTTATAACTCTTCTCTTTCATTACACAAACTTCATTATTTTAAAGTTATTGTTAGATGCCTTATATTCTCCATTCCTCTATTTTATTCCTTAAATAAATAAGCTGATGATAAACAAATCAGAATATTCTTTCAAAGTAACAAAAAAAATAAAAAGAAAACTTTTGTAAATAAACAGATTTTTTTTAAAGGGTCACATTGTCAGTCCCAGAAAGGGTGTAAGAAAGATAGCCAGTGAGGCAGCCCTGGGGGACACCAGGGTCTCAGAGACCTAGGTTCACTGCAGATGCTGCAGGTGACTCACTGCAGACCTCTCTGGGTCACTTGGCCTCTCTGGGACGTGGTTTCCTCATCCTTAAAATGAGGAGGCCAAATTACAGGGCTTAAAAGTTTTCTTCCATCATTATAGCTCTATGATCCCAAAGGGTATTCCCTCTATGTAGGCCTGGTTAGTAATTTCTATGGCTCTTGACATGGTTATTGATAATAATGTCTTTGTTAAATTTTTGGCAGTCTTTCCTCATAGTAAGATAGACCATACTAACAAGACCATGGCTACATGATATTATATCTAAGAAAGCCATTTCCCAAATAATGTTTGTGCATTTACTGAATTATTTCTATATTTGATTTGTTTTTTTATCTTATTCTGTTAAATTACAAAATACCTAAAATTATTTCCATCCTAAGTTCATAATTTGGATGTTCATATTTATTTCTATATTTTGGACTCAAAATAATACCCAGTTAGCAAGCATAAAATTCAAATAATCTTGGGTATTTCTATGGTACATAAAAATCTGCAAAGATTATTGAAATTTGCTTCATCTCATTACACCAAACATGTTAACTCTTTTAAGTTTTATGCTTACACAATGAGTAAACTCTTGGTAAAAGCATAGTTTCACATTTGAGCTCACACCTTAGGTACTGGCTAATCACCAACTGTAAAATACCCATAAGATTGAGCACCACATACTAAGAGAAGGAAGGAAATGAAAGTCACTTGTTTAACAGACTTTCATCTCAGAGAGATTTTATTAAGAGCCTCGTTCGTATATGCCAAGATATGAATGCTTGAGTATAATTCAATTTTATACAAAAGAAAATTCCATTCAAATCTAAAGATAGAATATTTCTATTCCAAGTTACTTTCCACTGAATGACTGAGCAGAATTGAAAGATAACAATTCCAAACCCTAAATGTATGAAACAAGTCATCGTCAAATAGTTGAAAAATAACATTCACAAATTCTTGGGGCCATGGTTGACAGCAGAATAAGGCCAACTGCTCAGTTGGGTTAAGGTTAATTCCATGGTGTGTGATAGGAATACAGTCAACTTGAACACTGGTATCAAACCTGGTTGGTAAGTGTGATCATTTTCCCATGACTTTTTTAAAAAAGGGAAGCACAGGGTGGAAGCTCAAGTTACACAAGCTACTGAGCTACACTTTTTTTTAAAAGTTTAATCTCCATTGTTCATCCCGTGAAGATCAGCCTCGCCCTCTCTATTTTCTTCCAGAGCTGCTTTTGATGGAAAACTTAGTGGATGTTGGCGATATTGCTCAGAGCCCATTGGCAGATGAGCATCTCTTGCTGTGGCCTCCATCATTATTTGCCTGTCTTGTCTATTAACGAGCACTATCATCCCATCGTGGGATGACAGCTGCAACACGTACTCAGGCGCAATAAACAGCTAAATGAGGCGCACAGCAATTTCACTTGTCACCAGCGCCCTCGGCACGACTGGCTGCACAGCTTGATGCATAAATTCATGAGGCTGTTGCATATGATGGAGTATGCTTGGCTGAAAGAGGTGATGGATAGCAGGGCAGCTAAAAATGGCCATCACCTTGACTCTGTCAGGACATTTTTTAAAACTACCCCATCAGCTTTCCTGTATTCAAGGCACTATCATAGCACAGAAGACGCTAAGGTACTGATTTGCTACTTTTCTTCAATAAAGACTTTTTGGGAGTTTTCTCTAAAAAGGAGGAATCATGTACTGAGGTAGATTACATGTCTTTATCATTAGCTTTGAAGCTGATAGACTAACTTGTATTTAAGGGTAGAATTTACTACCATATAAAAATCTCAGAAATCAATTTAAATCAATAAGGAGAAAAAACACAGGGTTTTGAAAACATTTCTGAATCATACTTAGTAAAACAGTGGATTGGCTAACACGAGATTTGAAGAATTTGAAAATACAGCATAGGAATATTCAACTATATAGATTTCAGAGATAGAACTTATGTACAACTTATTACAACTTTGAATAATATTCCAGGGTACATCATTACATCAGTATTGGCAATGCATTGCTTAATTAGTACACAAAACACACGCAGGGACTAAGACTTTATAAAAGTATCTCCATCAAAGAAGCGCTGTGGTGGGAACTTGAAAAATAACCAATGATATGATGCATTTGTTTTGCCAAAAATACTGCTTTAACCTCTTACTTACTCAGCTGCTTCAATTTAAGCCAGAATTCCAAACACTGCAGGTAAGGCCCTGTGTATCCCACTAAAATGGACTCTATATCCTCCATCTATGTTAGTGGGAGTCATCTAAGGAAGACAAATATAAAGGCAACAAAATCAATGAGGCAGTTTCCCACAAAGCTTTATGCATTAATCTCTATCACACAGAGATATATATGCATACCAGCGCAAGGGAAGGAAGTCACTTGTTCTCTAATAAAAGAGAAAACCCTTGATAATAAGCAATTAATAAAGTTGTCACAATTAGTTATGCAAGTATGAATCAACACGCACAATAATAATGACCACTTTCTGTAGATATAAAATATCTGATTCAATCATAGTGAAAACAGTCATTAAAATGTGTGGTTATGAATGATTCCTATAGTTATTTGCCTTCTCTTCCTTTTGTAATAAAGAAAGAACACGTGTGAGCGAGAGGTACTCTAACAATTCAGACACATAAATGCTAGATCAGAGAACAAATATATTAGCCACTTCCCTTTTTGTTTTTATCTTCCCATATCCAAACTCATGTTTCTCAAACTTGCAACTCCCAAATCTTCTACATTTAGGGAAAGTATTTTTAAAAGAAAGTTGGAAAAAGGTGAAATTTGTGGGAGGAAATATTATTAATATGAGTATAAAGTTTCATATCCAATGATGAAGCTAAAGTTCCAAATACAGAGAAGGAAAATACTTCTGAATTGTTTTAGAGGCAGGGGCCTTTTAAAGACGAGAATTACAGGGCATACATGGCGACAGCCTTAAGATACTCCCCTAATAGGTAACCGCCTGCTCCCAGGACTAGGTGGGTCCGATGCAGGGAAGAAGGCGTGGACACTGGCCATTGGTGGAGAGGGGAAGATGAAGAAAAACTTTGAAGGAGTCAGAAAATCAAGTTGATTCACTATCAGTAAGACAGGAATTAGAGGACACTGTCAACTAACAAGGGTAAAGATAGCAGCATGCATTGTGTACCTACTACACACCAAGCACTGGAAGACCAGGACTAGGGTGAGGAAAATGAGACACGCTACACAGGTACAAAATTGAAGGGAGAACCGGAAAAACTTAATAATCAAAATAAATGATAATTTAATACAACACACTTTAAAATACAAATGAATGCAAAATGTACATGATTTTATTAGTTTTATTGTTGCATAAAAACTACAACACACTTAGTGGCTTAAAACAATGTCCATTTATTATCGCCAGCTTCCATGGCTCGGAAGTCTGTTACGGCATGGCTGGGTCTGTTCAGGATCTTCTAAGGGTAAAATCGAGCTGGAGATCACAGGCCTCTTTCAGGCTCGCTCCTGTTAGTAGTGGAAGTCAATGCGTTGTGGTGTAGGACTAAGGCCTCTGTTTCCTTGTTACCTGGGCCTGATGCTTACTTTAGTTCCTTGTGGCTGCTCTCCAGTCCCTGCCTGTGGCTCCCACCTTCTTCATAGGTGGTGGCAGCAGTTGAATCGCTCCCATGTTTCAAATCTCCCTAACTTCTGCCTTTCTCTTTTGTCACCACACAATCAACGCTCTCTGCTTTTAAGGGCTCATGTGTGTAGATGAAAACCACCCAGATAATCTTCCTGTTTTAATGTCAACTATGACATATAACACAATAAATTTGTACTTAATAACATAATATAACATATAACATAACATAACATATAACATCATTACATAGCATAAACCATAATATACAAGAGATTTCCAGAAAGTATCCAGCCATATAATATGAAAAATAGAGGCATTTATGGCTGGATTTTTTTTTGGACAGCCCTCATATACCATACCATAACATAATCATGACAGTAGTAGTTCATCATGTTTACAGGTCCTGAGGATTAAGGGAGAATTTTGGGGGGAGTTATTTTAGATGACTGCTATATCACAATTTTTAATAGAGACAGGATTTAACCCTGCACTTTCATGGGTCTGACTCACTTCTTCACCCAAGCTGCAAACATTCTGATAAAAATTGGTTTGGTACAAAAACAGGCCTCTGGCACATAACTGCCAATTTGTTTTTTGGTTTGTTTTTTTTTTAATATTGCATATGATTTATTTATTGGTGCCATGACTTCCCCCTTCTTAAATTTTGCACCCACCATAATTGGCTATATCAGAAATTCAGAATCATGGACTTAGAAGGCTTTTATCCAGCATTTTCCACTATTGATTTAAATTATTAAACCTTTCTAAGCCTCAGGTTGAGATAATGAGAGCCACCTTTTATAGTTTTGAGATGGAGTAGGTGATAAACTATAAATTGTTTAAGGTCAGGGACATCTTTCACTCTCTATATAGCTAGCATACAATAGTTATGAGTAAATATTGAAGGAATAAATAAGTTAAAATAATATAAAAACTCTCTGATCCCTGTAATTTATGAAGTACCATGCAAGTGTGATATGCCTTCTGCAGAAACAAACATTAGATGCTTCAGTTAGAGACATAATCCAATTTCTAAGATGTTTTGTGGAATTATCACCTATATCCAATTTCCACAATTCATTAATTAGTTGAGACTATGGCCTAGCTTTCAATATTAGAAAAACACAGTGGTTTAAGGTGGGTCTTCTGTGCTCTCTAAATTGGTGACACAACACTGATCAATGCAGTGACTAGAACAGGCTATAAAAAATGTAAAACAAAACACCCTCAATGACAAATTAGCCTTTATATACCAGATTGCAGGTTCTGTTGCACTGTGGCTATTAAATAGGAAGCAGGGGAGTTCCCTGATGGTGTAGTGGCTTAAGGCTTCGGCGCTGGCGTTGTCAGCGCTGCGGCCTGGGTTCGATTCCCAGTCAGGAAGCTACCCACGTACCAAAAAGCAAAAAAAAAAAAAAAAAAAAAAAAAAAAAAAAAAAAAAAAAAAAAAAAAAAAAAGGAAGCAATCACAAACTACCTGGTTAATTTAGTCAAGGAAAGAAAAAAAGAAAGAGATATAGAAAGAGAAAGAGAAGAGGAAGAGAAAGAAGTGAAAGAGAGAGAAAGAGAAGTGAAAGACAAAAGGGAGGGAAGGAGAGAAAGAAGAGATCTTTCCTGAGTAACTCAGATAATTAGATATCATGATATTTTGAAATATGTCACCTACAGTTTTAACCAACTCTGTAATTTAAACTGTAGAATCATTTGCAATTATTAAACAAATTGCTCAAGAAAAAAATTTATGTAGTATGTATTCTTCTTTAAAAAAAAAAAAAGACAATCTAGCCTAAATGAAATCAGCCAAAACGGAGCATAGGATGTTTGAGAGGAATCAGTAGCTCTGACCATGTTTTATACTTGACTCTCTTGGCCAGGGTAGCGCTCAGCACTGGTGTGTTCCAGATGATGGACTGGAGCTATACTTGGCTCTTTACAGATTTGGCTGATATCTGGCTGTCCAGCAATGCTTTCTTCTGAGTTGCCTTTAAATTTGAAAGAAAACCCAAATAATTATTTTTTAGACCAAATTATCTCAATGCAATTCATTTCTAATATCCTTGTTAAACTCCTTTCTGTTTATCTGTAACATTATCTGCTGTGTGTTTCCATATATATTTAATATATGAATCAAATTACATTTACCTCAAACTTTTATTAATGATATATTTTTAAGATTCAGGAGGCTAAAACATAGTAAAGAAAATATAACTTTTATTTGTGCATACATATATGATTATAAGCAATATCTGTTTTCATTCTCTAATGTTCTTTCACTTTCCTTACATATTGACAACGATGTGTTATGTGGTATATTATGTATTATCTAGGAATACCACATACGTAAGATCTGACAAATTCACAAACTCATTCCAGAAAAAGTGCTACATACTTCATTGATGAATATTACTAAAGTCATCTTCGAAGTACTCCCCTTGGTACACTATGCACCAATGCCAGTGCCTAGTCCACCCTTCAAAGCAATTTTGGAACTCTTTTTCTGGAATGACCATCAGAGTTGTTGTTGTATTAACCTAGATGTCCTGAATGTCAACAAAATGTTTTCCTTTCAATATCTCCTGTATCTTCAGGTAAAGAAAAAAGTCATTGGGGGCCAGATTAGGTGAGTAGAGAGGGTGTTACAATAAAGTTATTTGTTTACTAGCTAAAACTCCCTCACAGACAGTATTATGTGAGCTGGTACATTGTCATGATGCAAAAGCCATGGGTTGTTGATGAAAAGTTCAGGTCGTTTTCATCTAACTTTTACCCAGCCTTTTCAGCACTTTCAAATAGTAAGCTTGGCTGACTGTCTACTTGGTACAAATTCATAATGAACAATCCCTCTGATATCGAAAAAGTTTAGCCACACCGTTTTGACTATTGATTTAGACTGATGGAACTTTTTTGATCATGGAGAACTGGCTGACTTCCATTGTGCACTTTGATGCTTTCTTTCAGGGTGTTGGTACACACAACGTTTTATCACTAGTGATAACACAGCCCAAAACATCACCTTGCCTGACCAAAACATCTTAGCAAACTTCGACTCTGCTTTGCTTTTGTTCATCAGTGAGCTCCTTCAGGACCACTTTGGTACACATATTTCTCATGCCAAGATTTTCAGTTAAGATTTTTCTAACTGTTTCTCTATCAATGTTAACTTGTTCTGCTATGCTTTTCAGTCAGCTGATGAATTTGTGCAGTGTTTTCATAGTTCTACTCGTTACCTCTCTTTATCAGTGGTACTTTCTCTCCCCTCAGAAAAACATTTAATCCATTTGTACACTGCCATTTTCTTCATGGCGTTATCCCATAAACTTCCAAGTTGTTTGTATAGTACTGCCAACGTAAGTGCATGGTGGCAAGTTCATGAACTTGATTTTCAGACCTCGTATACTCTATTTACATTTGTAGGCATCATGACTTGAATTAACACATTTTTTTCCTCTTAATCTCCAGCTCTAACTTGTATGAATTTTTTTAATTTAAACTATTATTCTTTCTTTTGATCTCTCTCTTTTCCTTATACTACACAATGATGAATTTTTCTATTTCAAGAGTTATGGAATAGAGCTTCTCTACCAGAACCTAATCCAGATTGCAGTTCAAAACAACAAAACGACAGAACAGTTACCCTGGTGTGTTCCAGAATGAGAAACCAAATTTAATAATCCTATCTTAATCACAACCTCTTTGTTTAACATTAGTCTTCTTGCGTAGATCTGATCATGCGATGTCCATCCTTACAGCATTTTCATAGCTTCTTGGTGTCTGTAGGATCAGGACTGGCTTTTTTTTTTTTTTTTTTTTTTTTTAATGTGGATAATTCCCTGGCTGGCAATTGAACGCAGGCCGCAGCGCTGACAGTGCCAGCGACGAAGCCTTAAGCCACTACACCACCAGGGAACTCCCAGGACTGACTTTTAATATGGCCTCCAGAGCATACGATGGCCTGGCCCTGCTCCTGCCTGGTTGCTTCTATGCCATCCTCTCCCCTGCTCTTACACATTAGCTATGCTTAATTTCTCCCATTTCCACCCATGTGGACTAACTATTCATATGGATTTGCTCATTCAGTTTAATATACAAAATGACTCTATGAATTTGAAGTGAGGAAACTGAGACACAGAGAGGCTAAATAACTTGCCATGATCATATTGATAAAATCTCACAGAGCTAGGATTTTTGACCCAGAGGCCAAAACTTAAGCACTTCTGGGAATTTCTACAATAAGAAAAGTCTATTTGGGGGAGGGGGTGGGGAAGAAGAAAGCGGGATTCAAATACATGGTGATGGAAGGAGAACTGGCTCTGGGTGGTGAGCACACAACGTAACACGAAGACGATGTAGAATTGTACATCTGGAACCTATGTAATTTTGCTAACCATGTCACCCCAATAAGTTTAATTAAAAAAATAGAAAAAAAATTTTGTTGTTGTTCTATTTGGTCTAATCACTTGGCAGAGCATCTTTGGAAAAACAAGAATAATTAACTGCTTTCCATACTGTTAATGCCAATGTATCAGTTTTCCAATTACCTTTTCTAAAAATTTATTTATCCTTACTTTGATCTAGTTTGATGTGCCTTTCTATGCAAATATCTCCTAATAGTTTACAGACCAATCCCTCAAATATCTATAATGAATTTGATATTCTTTGAACACGTGTATTCTCTATTCACTAGTTTGTATAATATTTGGAGACTTGATGATATTAATTAGTTTGCATAATAATTTTGAGATATTATGACTAAAATGATCAATGTTTCTGGCAAACGCTCATCTATAGAAAATCAAAATGGAAAGATTTCCTTCTAAATGCTATTTGCCATGAGATAACTCTTCTACATAGACAGAAAAACTTCAAATTGGTTTATAATTATAATTACTATAATAATGTTATATCTCACAGAGCTAGGATTTTGACCCAGAGGCCAAAACTTAAGCACTTCTGGGAATTTCTACAATAAGAAAAGTCTATTTGGGGGAGGGGGTGGGGAAGAAGAAAGTGGGATTCAAATATATGGTGATGACAATTCCCAAGATATGACAGGGAAGATATCTGTGACACCTTTGTAATAATGTATCAATCCCTGCTTCTTCTTCCTATCACAATGACATTGAATGCTTATTAATAAATTCTTTATTATTAATTGGAAAGGAGTATTTTTAGTAAAAAGTACAGGACTTTGAAATTTATAAACCTTGATTAGCTATGTGCCTTTGGTTATGTTAAACTTTCTTCATTCAATTTTCTCATTTATAAAATGTGTGATTTTACTTGCTATGTAGGTTTTTAGGATTAAATAAGATATGATTAAAACATAGCATGTATTGACATAATTAGAGGTTATATACCTAATATGTTCTTTTTTATTTTTAATCCCTCTTTAAAATACAGTCCAGAATATATTGATAGCAGTTATTTCTTTTCAAAGTTTATTTTAATCTTACATATTGCTGTCAATTATTCTAATCATACAAAATAGGAAGTGCCATCAGTGCTGATATTTATAGATGAAATGAACATTCTGATCACATTAATTTTTTTAGGATATATATTTTCCTTAAATAATTAGAGATTTCAGATTAGCTCAAACCAAATTAGTATTTCTTGTCTAATACAAAATGGAATCGACTAACTTAGCTTTTGGTTTGATAAAGATAACTGGAAGAAAAAAATCTAGAGTCTCATAAAAACAATATATACTAGAATTTCAGTGATTAACTAGAATATTTCCAAATGCATATACATTTCATAACACATGATTAAATGCCTTGATTTAGGGATAGAGTTCTGGTACTTACATGGATGTGTGGCACTACCTGACATATACAAAAAATATATACATATAAAGGGTAAGTTCAGAAAATATTTCTGTATTTATATAAATGTATCAGTCTGGAAAATAATTTTTAAATATTATTTGGAAGATGAGTTTAAAGGCTAATAGTCTATCCAAAATATAAGGAAATAATTAAAACTTCAATTATTATAGCCTCTACCATAGGGCCCAATACACTTTTAATGGTGAGCGAACAATCCTAACAGATGAATGAAGGAATCAATGAATACATTTTATAAAAATGATATCCTGTTCTTGGTATTTACATCTTTCTCCTCTCTTTCAGGTGACAGGATTTTGTCATTCAAGCCTCAATAAAGAAACTGTATCAAGATATAATTTCTAAGCCATTAGAGTTATTATTGCAAGGTGGTTAGGAATAAAACAGAGTTGCTAAAGAAAACTAAGGTAGATTCAATTCTTAAACCAAAATTGTGTAGTAAATAAAAATGAACACTCTCTTTCAGTTAGTGGCATTGTAGGGTCCCATTCATTCATTCTGAAAATCTAAGTTAACATCTGCTTCTTACAACTAGTCTTTTTTTTTTTTTTTTTTTTTTTTATCAAGAAGAGTTGCTGTTTGACTTCATAATATCAAAGTCACATCTTCTCTATTTCTCAGGGACCACCTGGCTGCAGACTCATACAGCCTACCTGTAATGAAACACACTCCCAGGGTTTATTTTAAGTTCTGTACTAGTCATTTCATGGCCTTGTTCAAAAATTCTCATTCATTCTTTTTTTCTAGTATTTGTGTTCTTCAAACTGCACCACAGTTTCTAGGGGTCTTGGGAGAGGTCTTGGGGCCCTCTAGGAGTGGAAAGAAAGAAAGATTGAAGGGATGCTGGAGGGCAGGAGTCTGGGCCTCGAATCTACTTCAAACAGAGAAGCACTGCTTTTATCTGTCCCACAGATTAGTGTTCTGTTTAAGAATTTATTTGACAAAATCCCCCCAAAGTGTTTGCAAACCATTGTTTTGTGTTCTCAATGCCCGCTAAAGTCCCAGTCCTGGTCTTCTCCACTGAGTGACAGCACATCTGTCCAGATTTGTCTCACATCATACTTTGCCGTGTTTCTTCTTGCAGCCACACCAAGCCACCCATGCTTTTGGCCCCAAGGTTTGCATTTTCCCTTAGGTACATTCACATGCTCTTTCTTATTCAATCCCCAAATCCCCATCCAATCTCAACTTTTTGTATTCCTAGTGCCCTTCCAGGCTCCGATCCAACACCACCCCCTTTTCTGATCCTGGACACACTTGCCTCTCAATTCTTTGGAACCTCAATTGCTCTTTTTTGAACTTCTGTTACACTGTTAACATAGTTTGCCTATGTACTTGAATACATGTCTGCTCATCCATGAGACTGTAAGCTCTCTGGTGTCTGAAATCACAACCAATTCAATATGTTCATATTTAGCCCCTAATAAATTTTATTAAACTTAAGTAGACTGTATATTTCTTAGATCAACTTTAATTCACTATTGAAAAAAATCTGTAGTCTGCTATATTAGATGTTACACATTGTTTTAGTTTTTAAAATAACATTAAGTAAATGTGGCTATAATTAATCTTGCCAGTAAATACTCTTAAGTTTGCCAAAGAGAGATCATTACCCCTGATTTTAAAAATGTGGAAATTGCAGGACTGGGAGATTAAATTATAGCATTTATTTTCACTTGGCAAAGTGGGTCTAGAGAACCAAAATATTTTCTCTACTTACCCCACTGGGAAGCCCTTATTTCACCTTAATTTTTTCTTTTTTAGTTTTCTTCAGAATGTTCAGTAACCTTTACTTAAACTTCCATGACAAGTTTTCTCTCTTTCCTCAGTATGTGAGCACCTTACATTTTGTGGCAATATAGTCTATATTTGGCTAAGCCATACATATTTAGTTCTTTTTAATCGTACCTCACATCAGCTCTTCTAGCCCCTCAATCATTTTTGTAGCTCTCTCTGAATTCACTCCAGTATGATGACATCTTTCTGGTACTGAGGTTTTCATAAATGGACACACTTGTCTGACTCATGATGTGTTATCTCTGCATGTGCTGCCCAAACAGTTTTTATAAAACACTATATCATCCTCTGCAATCTCATACTAATTTTCTGTAACTATCATTCCCAGGTCTCATTCAACATTACTATTTTCCAAGTACAGTAGCTCCATTTCCTTGATTATCTGTGAATTTTTCATCCAAAATGCATTACTTTACATTTTTCAAAGCCTAATCTTATTTTGATATTTCTTACTCAAAGCTGTAACCTCTCTATATTCATAGACATATTTTTAGTTATAGCTAGTACTTGCAAACCCAAATTTTGTGATATTTATAAACTTAATATATGATTCAGTTACTCTTTCTAATTATTAGTCTTAAATCAAGTTAATATACAGACTCTTGCCATTTCCCTTTATCTCTCCCCCAAAAGAACATAAATACAAATCTTAGGTAGTCTTACCAGTCAATGTATTGTCACATATTTTTTCTTTTGCTCATATGCTTTCATATAGATGAGTGACTGATACATCATACATTTCCCAGTCTATTGGGGTTACTTTTCTAAGTCATATTTTTAACATAACATTAAAATATACACCGAGCTATGCAATGCATTCTATATTGCATATAAATTCCTTTCTTTCCATTGTTTTACTAGAGTTTGAAAGCTATAATTCAGGAATGCATTATACTTAAGTTAGTCTTTTGGATAAAATGAAATAAATGTCCTTGCACTCTTGTTCATGAATAAAGAACAATGTTTCTTTTTAGGAACTATCCTTTTATTCATCTTAGTTGGACAAAGCCTCAGAATTTCTTTCATACTTACAAGGCATTCCTACCTATAGATCCTGCTGAGGGAAGGGGTTCCAGGTGATCTCTTAAGTATAAAATGCCAAAATAATATTGACTGTTTGGATGTGGGGTGAGTACCTGATACAAAGACAGCCCATGTAGAGGCCTACATGGTGGTTTGATGCAAGTTTTCTGTCCATACTTAGGTATAGTGATATAACATGTATTATTATTTTTACATATCTTCAAAGGTAATAAATTATAAGTATCATCACTATAATTTTATTATCAGAGGAATTGAGATATAAAGAGATTAAATGGTGTGTTCAATTCCCCACAAATGAATCAGGAGATTTTTGCATCCACCAGGAATTTGATACTGGTAATTGCAGAAAAGCCTAACGTTCACTCAATTTTGAATTTCCATGGAAGTTTCTCTCCTGCATATGCCCTTTCAAGTCATAGTGTGGCAGGGCTACCCAGGACTTTGGATTTTTGGTGGCTGCAGGACTCACCTACATCCTGGACCTGACTTTTTAGTTTTCAGAGGACTTTCATTACTGACTTGCAAGGTCATTCCTTTATTTAAGAGGATATTGTATATAATTTATCTGTAGTTTTTAGATATTTTGTAGTGGGAAATTTTCAAGACACCTACTTTGCCATTTTGCCCAGAAAAGAAGACTGAAATGATTTCATATATCTGTCTGTGTCCCTGACCTGGAATGTCTTTGAGGACTCCCCTGCATGTATCCACTGTGACAAACCTTGCACACAGGCTAAATACATATTTTGAAGCAATCTAAGAAATGAATTCATCTATTTGACTCATTAGTTGACTAAAATAACAGATTAATTCATTGAAATCTCTGTGTGATAGGCATTGAAGTCTGGTGGAGACGCCTTTTAAGGAACAGGCGGAGCTCAAAAATGGGTAGGGCTCAGTAATGCCGACCTATGTCAAAGCCTCTTGGCCTGTCCTGGATCATGGAATCTTTTGCCTATCTGAGGTAATTTAGGTATTCTTCTCAAAGAAAAATGCACATATGCACAGAATATGCCTATATGTGGCCTATGGTTTTATTAAGTTCATAGCTCTTGGAAGCTCACTCACATACCCCAAAGGATACACCATAGCCAAGATTCCCCACAAGAAGGTCTGATTAATTTGTAGCTACTGGTATTATTACCCCTGGACACCTGGACATATCTCTGTTTTCCATAGTCACTTAAAAACCACCCAGCTGTCACTGCAACTTTACTCCCCAAGTTGCAGAGTCATGAACAAGAATGTCTAATGGGTTCTTGTCACGCACCTAAAGCACTAGATGCCAGGAAGCTGGGAAAAGTGTCAGCTACCTCTTCTCAGCTTTTGTTGTGGGAGACCTGCTTCCCAGTTATTCTGAGTTATTTCCCACAGAGAGGTCAAAATCACAAATACTCACAGAACACTCATTATTCAAAAAGAGAAGCAGAAACCAAAATTCTTACCAAGTTGAAAAAAAAATCAACCCCATTCCAATACTCCAATCCAGTGTTAGTATGTTTCGGCATTTGCTTCATAGTCACCCTCATTCATTTTTTTATCATAGTGGTGATCCTGTTTTAGCTTCACTTACGCGTTTTACTGCTCTCATTCAATATCAATATTACACAATAAAAAGCAAACTATAAGCCCCACAAATACAGTTATTTTATATATCTATGTAACAATGTCTGTTTATATATCTGTGTACTCATCTAAGTATCAAACAACATGTTGATCTTTACCTGGAATGAATGTCCCATAATATTAATAACATTTATGTCTGCATAGTACAATTTTAAGTAATTTATTTTAATTGTTATATTTTTCTGTTTTCTAAGGCTTCTTCTTTACAAGAGGAAGTGAAGTAAAAATATCAAAATAAATCATATTACTTTCCACATTTCCATGTTGTCTATAGCATAGTATTTGTAATCATATTTTTAGTTGTAGCATATTTCCATTGAGCAATTGAGTGCAGTCATATTAGCTATCACCATTTTCTTTTAATATCATAAAATGCCTATCTTTCCTTTATTTGGATTACTTTTCTAAAATAATTTCCATAAATGTAGTTATTGGCTCAAAGGTTGCAACTATTTTATTACTCTCAATAGACATTGCCAAACTGCTTTCCAAAATCTTGTACCAATCGATAATACCACCAACAAAGAATGAAGAGTAATAATTTCAAGGCCTCCTTGTCTATATTTGTAATATAATTTAATTTTTTTGAGAACCTAAGGTAAAAAAATAGCAACTGATTCTTGTGTTAATTTGCCAGTCCCTAATTACTGAGCAAGGTTTAATACGTTCCACATTTTTTCAAACTTATTGCATTACTTTGCATATTCTACTTCGTAGTTTCTGTTCTGTGCACACTCTTAGGTACTATACATACTTAAGTACAGCATATCATTGAGTGCTTCATTACTTAATCATCAATTATGTTTATGAACAGTCACATTATACTCATCTGCGACAAGTATACTGATATCTTTAAATTGTCTCAAAGAAGTCATTTTTTTCTTAAAATGGTTGCATCTTCTCTTTCCTTCTAAATAGGAAAAACAAGTAAACAAGTAAACACACACACACACACACACACACAAAATTGTTAATGGATAAATTAAGTAATATTTTTAAAGTATTAGTTTTTCTTATCAACAATTTCAGGTCATTGATTCTCCTAGATTATTCACCAGCCCCACCCTGATTTTCAAATAAGTTCTGTTTAACTGAAAGCAAGTTTGCTTGACTGATATAAAGTATCATGAATCAATAGGGTTGGCTACTGGAGAATTTACAGCATCAGATCAATCATCTGCATTAATGGCACAGAGGGGAAAAAAACAGTGTCAGTGGGGATTTATGGTGAAGAGTTATGGTGGCAAAGGGATAGATGAGAAAGATGCTTATGACCATGGGCATTTAGAGTGACCCAATGAAGAGAACAGAACTGCGTGCTTGCTTGGCAAAACAAGATCAATGAATTAAGAAGAGAAGGGGAAAATGAAATAAGATTTGACTGAATGTTCTTTTGCTCCTAACATAACATTTTGTCTTTTTTTTTTTATTCCCAGGAATGCAGGAAAGTTGGGAATTAATAAAACTTAATGATAAGTTGTAAGAAGCAGATAAATAATTTTGGAAGAGTCCAGTTATGATTGAATAGCAAACATGAAAAGGTGAGAAAAACTTTGCCTATTATAGGGGTGAGAAAATAATAAAACTTGAAGAAACAATAAAGTTTTCGCTGTATAAGCATAGTCTGTGAAAATATTAACCAAACATTGAGAAATGCAAACTGAAAAAGGGGAGAGGGATAAAGATGGAGACTGGTGATTTATTTACATAGAGAAGGTAGTCAGAACTATCACAGAAGAAATGGTCAAGACTACCAATTTGTATTTTTTAATCCCTTCACCTTTTCCATCCTGCAAATTGGTAGATACAAAATTGTCATGGGGACATACAGTAAAACCTAGGGAATATAGTCAATAATGTGGTCAGAACTAGGTATAGTGCCAAGTGGGTACTAGACTGGTGAAGGGATCACTTCTTAAATTATATAAATATCTAACCACTATGCTGTACACCTGAAATTATTAATAATATAAAAATAATATTGAATGTCAACTATAATGAAACAATTAGAAAGGAAGGTGAAGGGGAATAAAAAATAAATAAAATATATAATTTGATAAATTTTAGCATATGTATATATTTTTGAAACCATCACCACAATAAAGACCATGGACATAACTAAACATATACAAAACCAAATCAAAACAAAATAAAAAAGAGACGGTAGAGAACATAATTGTGTGTATCTTCCCAAGTGCTATACACATGGAATAATTTTGAGAAACATGAGTTGTCATCAGGAAGGATCCATATATTCAGGAAACAATATTTGTGGGCAGGACCGCCATGTGGCATGTGCTAATTACATAGAAAGATAAGGTGTATTTAGTAGACAAAGTTCAAAATTTCACGCAAAGAATAGTAGGGAAATACAACAAAAGGAAGAAACCAGTTTCATCTAGGCATATTATAGGAATGTTTTCATGAAAGTAAAATGAACATGTCATGATGTATTTGCCTTGAAATCCTGAAACAACAATGAACAGCCAGAAAGCCATAATTTTGCTTTATGCTGAAGTTGCATCAAATCATGTGGTTTTATTAAATTTGGCATTTTGTGTGTTTCTATTATGAATATAATAATATATATTTTAGAAATTTGGAAATTACTGAAAAAATACAAAAAAGATTAATAAAACCATCCATAGTTACCTCACGTATAGCATATGGTTTTGGTTTGCCTTTTTCGGTATATTTATTTTCTCATAGCTACAGTCATATGGAAAAGTAATATTGTGGTGTCTTTTTCACATACTTTACAACTGAATTTTTAAAAATTATTATATTATAGCACTTCAAAAAACTTCAAAATTGTCAAGCAAATTAGCTTAAAATACAATTTACCTATTTCCCTAATATGGAACACTTAGTTAAAAAATGCTGTGATGGGTGGCTTGATAAATTAAAACTGTTTTTCTTACCATTGGTATTACACAGTTCTTTGAGAAATGTTATTCTAGAAAAATCATCAGAAAGTGCCCAACCCAAATATAAAACTAATACCTAAGGGCTGGCTGCATTCGCGTATGTGAGAGGACTTGAATGCCTTGCATAGGAGACCCACAGGTAGAAACAGACTGAGTTTGGAGGTAAGGGACAACTCTGAGTCATTACCTTAAATCTGTCTGAGATCTTAACAAAGCATCTTATAGACTACCCTTGATTTAATCTTTGACCAGGATTAATTTCTTAATTTGAGAATGGTTTGCCATCTGCAATGACGGAAATGAGAAACAATTTCATTCTGGGACTGTCTACAAGTCCTGGATCATTTATATAATTCTCAAATTTTGCTGTACACTGATGTTATTTTCTTAGCTTACCTATCTCCTCTTTCCCATTTTGGTCTAGGCAGTTAGAAGAAGGCAGGTGGCAACTGCAATAGTTTCTCTGGACATCTCCTTAAGTAGATCATCAAGTTCATTAGACATATTTCTTATTTTCCATATTAACTCAGTCCAAATTTTGGCAAAGTTTCCGCTACTACATAAGAAGACTCCTCTTTCCTCCAGTGTGCAGTAACATTTTCTCCACTTTTCTTCAAGTTCTCATTATGGCCTCCTTTAGTCTCTTTAGGCTTCTGCTGACACCCTCTTAGCCTTTTCAGCTTTCACTAATTGTTCTTGAGAACCTTGCAGCTTATACTTGCTGCCTGATAAAGGCAGTCTATACATTTTGGGATTTTTGTTACAGGAGCTCCACTTCCAGGTACCTAATTACATTTCAGTGACCTATTGCTGCACAGCATACCATCCCCCAAATGCAATGGCTTCAAACAACCATAATCATTTATTTTGCTTACAAATTTGCAGTTTTGAACATAGTTATTACAAAGTCAGCAGGTAAAATCTCTCTACTCCTTGTTGTGCCGGGGGTGGGGAGCCTGGGCAGGGGAAGGTAGATCACCTGGGGGTTGGTGATCTACCAACTTGTTGGACAGGATGGTGCTGGGAATTCAGCCAGGATATTGACCAGGAGCCTGTGTTCTGCTCCCCATGGGCCTTTCTATGGGCTCCTAGGGCTTTCTCACACTATGCTGCCTGGGTTGTAGGAGCAAGCATTCTAAAAACTCAGGGGGAAATAGTATCACTATTTAAAAACTATACTTGTAAATCACACAGTGTCACTTCCGCTGTAGTCACAAACACCCAATTCGGAGGGAGGGGACCTAGACCCTGCTCCTCAGTGGGACAGTTACCAAATCACCTTGTGATAAGAGTTCGTGGGATGGCAGGTACCTCTTTTTGGAAAATGCTGTCTGTCACATACCCATCACTATTCTTGAGCAAAACTAAAAATTCACTGTTGATAATATTAAGTGCTCTGTTGGTGATGTAGATGCAGAAATTTGTGTTTATTGATTCTAGAGCATGTGAGTGTAAGTATGATTGTGTGTGTGTGATATTACATGTTTGATTTGGGCCTTTTTGGAGTGGAATTTGGGTAGGGATGGGAAGAAATTCTACTTTGTAGGGTAAAAATTAAAAGAGACTTGGTCAGAACTGTTGCTTTTTGCTTATTGCTATGGAGATGGGTAATTTGGAGAGAAGGCAGGGTGTAGGGGAATGTTTTCTTGTGGGTGAAGTAGGTTGATAGTCATGTATATGAGAAACAGAGTAGATTTGAGTGAGGGTTTTATAATACTCGGGTGACAACTAGAGTTGCTTAGAATACCAAGTAATATAAATCTAGCTAAAACATTAATAGAGGGGCATTTTCTTGTACCTCCATACAAAATCTAGTAATTATCAAGAGGAATTGAGAACATGGAGATTATTGTTCAGACCTTTGACATAGACACAGGCAATCTTGTGACTGCCACATCCACAGTATCACCTGTGAGGCTCCTCTAGGTGGATTTAAAGGTCAAGGACCTCAGCTGAGTGCAGTTGCAGCAGAAAACAGAAACATAGTAGATGCCACTTAGGAATGGCAGTTGACAGAAATCGTTTGTGAATACATGTTCATATGAGTATACTCCCTTTGGGAGTTCAAGAAATAATTCCAGGATAATTTTGCTGGGATAATTTCTGAGGAAGGAATTGTTTTGACACCCAACAATTAAACCAAAGGGCCTCAAGACATTGAAAAGTGAGCATAAAAATTAATGTGACATGATTTTATACTCAAGGGCTGGAGTGGCCCAGACATCAGTGTCTACAACCATCATAATGTCAAATTCTGTTCCTTGTCTCCTTCCTGGAAAGTTGTTACCTAGAAGTTGTTGTCTTTGATGGCACGTAGAAATAGTACCTTTCCTTAGGTGACATGGTAGGTACACTGACCACCTCAGCTAGAGTAACAAGGTCAAGTGGGGGCTATCTTATTTTTATTTTTTGGTGAAGACATATTTCTTAAGGGAGATAGAGATAGTATGACTGTGAAAAGAAAGTGGGGAAGACATAAAGAAGCTTCTTACATGGTGTGTGTGTGTGTGTGTGTGTGTGTGTGTGTGTGTGTGTTTGTGTGTTAATGTCTTTTCATGCTTGCTTTAGTAGAAAGTTGGGAAGGCTGATGGCTAATTGGGAAGCACTATCTAAATTTTATGAAGAAATCAGAGAACGTTTCTGTCATCTGTATTACAAGATGATTGTCTGTAAGTGATAATATGGAACAACTAAAATACACTTTTTAGATTAATGTGAAGTAGTAGTACTGTGTTGGTTGTACTTCTAACTCTGTTGTTCATTATTTCTTTTTGTCTGCTCTCTGAGTTACTTAAAAGCCAGGATTTCAGTAATCCCAGTATTCTCTCCTATAAAGCCCTTTGTTCTGTAAACAGTGGGACAAGTATATTAGCTTAAGAGATAAAAAAAAAGCACCCGAAATGAGGGCACCCTAGGACAGAAGATGTTCACTGCGCAACGCCTGTGAAGACAAACATTGCTTCTCAGAAGGAGCTATAAATTTTCTGTGAACGAGACAAGATGAGCATGGAGTTTTAAATCATTTCCTGTGTATAAGCTCTAGACAGGCATGCATGAAAGTGAAATAAGGAACACTTGAGAAAATCTAAACTAGGTACCCGAAAATTCTAGTCTTAAAGGAAAGCCTCACTAAGAAAGATGGCAGGACTTACAGATTTTTAAATGGTCATGCTCTTGCTAGCCATTTATTGTTCTTCCACTTGCTCTGATTCTCCTCCTCTGGTCCAGAAGGCCACTTCCTACTCTTCTTTCAAGAGTTAGCTCAAAGGCTGAATCCACTCGGAAGCTTTGTTTGACCCTTCCACGCACCTTTCCCATCACAAATGCCAGCTTTAGCAGAGTGGCTTTTTTTTGGCACCCAGCTAGAATACAAAATTCTCTACATTCTCTTGGTTGGTTTACGTTTCTGATCTTTCCCTTTGCCTTAATTCCAATTATTAAACTTTGAGTTCTTTTAAGCAGGAGTGATATTTTTGTCTACTCTTCTATCATCTGTATTTAGAACAATATCTAATTTCAAGCTTATTATACATCAAGTTGACAATGCACTGTAGAATTGTATGCCTGAAACCTATGTAATCCTTGCTAACAGATGTCACCCCAATAAGTCTAACAATAAAAATGAATTAAAAAAAATAATTTCAAGCTAACAGGTATATACTCATCCTCCCATAAATGACTCAATGGGCAAGCAAGTGAATGCATGTGTACGAGGGCTGTCTGCAAAATAATCCAGCCGTAAATGCCTCTATGTGTCATAGTACAGAGCTGGATACTTTCCAGACAGCCTTCGTATATCCAGGATACAAAAATTCTGCTACCCCATTTTTCTTTTCTTTTAGGAATTCTTTTTAGACAAATGCTGAGCAAAAAGGATTTTTCAGATGCTACACAGATATTGTATCATTCTATTACTGAGGAAAGAGATTGAGTTGACAGCTGACACAGAGAAAGCAAAACTACACATATATTTTGCTTTTGTCTTCTTCTTCAAGGAGAATGACTTGCAAACTGGAAAGGGTGAAAATGATGAAGAGGTAAATGTGAGCAGACAGTAGGGAAGTACTGAGATTTTTTAAATGAATCCCAGTCTCAAGGCTGGGTGAATTTCGTACTAGGAAACCGAAATAAGTTACAGACATGACCGCCGAGCCTCACTTGATAACCTTTGATGAAAACTTGTTAGAAAACCAGAAATGGAAAATATTTCTCTGATTTAAAAAGAGAGAGAGAGAGAGTGACAGAAAGAGAAGAGAAGTATGGAAACTACAGGTAAATGTATGTGACCTTGTCACTGTTAAAAATTTCAGAAAAGCTTTAGAAGGCTATTTCCTTAGCACTGGGAACAGGAAGTGACGCTCATTACCAGCTTGAAAGCACCCTCCTAGAACAAATCGTTCTACACAAATCCTTCTCTTCTTCTTTTATCCTTCTCTTTGTTTTAACATGGCTACAACATAAATGAATGAAGAATTGCAGTGGACATCAAATACATACACTTCAGAATAAAATTTTATCACATCTCTTAATATTTCCTTTCTGATTTATGTTGATGATAAAAAATTTGGATTGAACTGTGTTTAGGTAAGTAGATTTATAACAGGTCAAATTGCCACACCTTCAAAATCACCCGATATACCACTGTTACCATGAAGGGACAGGGGCCTGTCCTTACTGACGGCCTTCAGTACCATTTTACTTATTGGGATATATATGTAAAAAGGACACGAGCTCACATTTGTAGTTCAACAAATGGTGAATAAGTTGGTTATTATTCAGATTCTGAAAATATATAAAAACTTAGGCACGATTGCTTAAAAGTAATTAGGTAGAAATAAATATAAACTGAATGATATAAAAGAATGGATCTGGTTTCAGTTCACATGCAAAGGAGCCACACAGAGTAATAGCACTGCTGGCTTCTGCGGCCACCTTTACTCACTTCTGTTACGGAGGAAGAGGGGGCCAGTAGAGTGGTGAGGGACACAACAGTACCTTCCTCCTCCCCATCCCTGACTGTGTATAACTAATCCTTGGAAAGCTCATGGTTACCAGGGTTTTGCTTGCTTTCTGCTACCTCAGACTAGTTGAAGGCAGCAACCCTGGACAAGTGTACCCGCTCTGCCAACGAAGAAGCTCTCCGTGTGGCCTCCCCCGTGTCCAGACTAGAGGGCAGGTGGCTAGTACGGTGCTAGCTAGTCCCTTTAACTCCAGTCTGACTTTTGCAGGACAACACTTTACATCCTAATCTCCATCTATCTGATTCAGTTTATCTCACAATTGGTCACAAATCCCAACTATGGGCACTTAATCAATGTCTATTGATTATTAAATGAAAACCCAAGAGTTTAAAAGGACTGCATCACAATTTCCTGATACGTGGTTCTCATAGCACTGACTGCTTTATTTAGATTATTTGTTTTGATCTCTTTCTCACATTAGAGGCTTTTATCAAATGTCTACTGATATCAGAGTGGAAATAACAAGCTAGGTAGGCATTCTGCATGTGTGGATAGGCATTGCCAACCATTTCTTGGAGTCATTTTGGGCTTTGAGGGTAGACACCCAGATGTCAACAGCTTTAGATCTTTTCTCTCGGGCTGTTCACAGTAAGATTCTTTAGAGAAATTTTTTCCAGTCTGCTGCTTGGATGTCACAATCTTGGCTTCTAGCATTTTGGGACTTGGGTGGGAAATAAAGTTGGAGCTTCAACATCCAAGATGCAAACTTCCACCAGCACTTCTGTTTCAGTGTGGTACTCCCAGCCTTAACTGTGCTTAGCACCCTTGAGTCCAGTGAACCCCATTTTTACTCTTTCCAGAAAAACTTTTAGTCATCTGTCAGTTGGTAAAAGGGATACCTTGGGATTCAAATTGCTTCCTAAATATCTTTCAACTATTCTCTAAATTTTTAGCCCCATCTACATCTATGGACCACTACTGAGCCTTCTTGAATTTTTCAGGGCAGTGTGTCAGCTCATTCCACTGCCAGTTAAGGCTTTATCTTTTCAGATTTCTTAAATCAGGAACAGCTTTTCCATCTATTTGTAAATTATTGCTACTATCTTCTCCATTCTCTGTTTCTGTGACCTCCTTCTCCCCAATTTCTTTACTATCCTTATAGTAGGGCTTTTGGGGGGATGGTGGGAGCAGGAAAGGCTAATACATGTGTCTAGTCTGTCATCTTTGGGAACTGTTTCCATTTCACAGGTTTCAAATGTTCTTGTCTCTTGGAGCAAGAGTTATGAGTAGGAATGATGTCCACACCTTTTGCTTTATACCTCCTTCCCAGTGCTCAAAGGATCCCCTATTCCCATTAAAAATTTAAGTTATAATATAACTAATGTCATCATCACCTAGGGATACACATAAATAAAAAGTCAAGAACAAAATATCAAAACTAAAAATAATATTTCCTCATTTATGTAGAACTTCACTTTATTATAAAGTTACTGACCTAGTAAAAATGTTTCAGTTCTTCAATTGAGTAACCTGTTTTAAAGTAGGCATTTAAAACTTCAATGGTATTTTTTGGCACATGTATTTAATTTTTATTTTCAACTGTACAAACATTTTCATTATAGTTATTTTATAGTTCCTTTCCATTTATAGAAAGTGATAATGGCATTTTATTTAAGGCAATGACATGAAAATTTCTTTTGAAAAAATATTTAAGTACAGAAGTAAAAAATAATTAAAGAAAATAATCCAATCTATACTGGTTTTATTGGAGTATGGCAAAATTGCAATGAAGATACGAAAATCACAAGTTTAGAAATTGCCGAAATACCAAGTAATGTACTGCTTGAGTAAATGGGCTAACAGAGTACATTACTAGATGTGTAGTGTCCACGTTAAGGGACCATAAGGTCTCACAACAGTACGCAAAAGGCAGATTGCAGATGCAGCATAGTCCAAAATTGTAGCATTATGAACAGGATGGAAACAGGTTATTTTAGGGACCATTCTCGTGTCTAGCATGCAGTAGTAACTCAAATACTCGTTGCTTAAAAGGAAGAAATGTAAAAGAAAGTGAAGATATTTAACCTGAAGATAGAAGATGCATTGAGAAAAGTGGTAGACATCTTCAAATATGTGTTATAATGTGAAACAAAAGACGTAAGGAAGTGTTGAGGTGTAGGCTTACGTGTAACCGCAGAATTAAAGGGTACCAAGTTAACGAGAAGGTAAGTTTCAGTAAAATTTAGGAAGAACATCAAGATTTTATGCATCTAAAAAGGAAGACATACTTTCGAAGTACTGAGCTATTGATCATTAGAAATGGTGTAGTGACTAGATAATGATCCTACAGGAAGGTTGTCAAAGGGATAATGGTATTTGGACGAGTCTTTGGGAAACTTTGGGAAAACTGGTTCTGGTGCTCAAGCCAAACCTGTTGAGATAGACCAGGTATTAACAGACCTCTCAATTGCCTTCCAGCTCTCATCTAAACCCAGAATTGTGGTGGACTTTTAGGACACATACATAGGAGTGCCCCTGCAGTAGCTGAAATACCCAGTTTCTCTGGAACATCAAGCCATTGGGCCTCAAGCCTAATCATTTAGGTGCGATATGGACACCTCATCCTCTCACATTTACCTCATACTCAAAATGTACAAACTAGAATGTGTTATGACATTATATGATCAGATTGTTTTAAGTACTATGGAAGAAATAAATGAGGTTGTACGACAGAGAGTGATGGGAGACGATTGCTTTAGGAAGAGCTGTCACGGAAGGCCTCCCTGAGAAGGTGACACTAGAGTTGAGTCCTGAAAAAGAAGAAGGAGCTGGCCCAGAACATTGCTGGCCCAAGAGTGTCCAGGCAGAGGTAAGAACAACTTTACAATCCCTGAGCTCAGAGTTTTCAGGATACGTGTACATGGTTCCAGTGTGGCAGGAGCGAAGTGAGCAAGGAGAGAAGTACGGAATAGCCTGGAGAAAAGCACGTGGGCCTCACAGGCCGCTGATCATGGCAGAATTAATTGTTTCCTCCTTCACATCCCACTGGGCTTAATATATAATTTTGTTACTAATAATCTATATTTTTTTAATTCCCTCATTTGTTTTATTCACCCAATTCTATATATGGGGTATGTTCCTCAAGGTGAGGATCCATTTACTACTTACTTGAACATACTTTGCTCCCGCCTCTAAAATAATGCCAATATCTTCTTCGAGGAGGTGCTCAGAATAGCCAGTTGAGTGAAAGATCTAAGAGAAACTGGATAAAGAGTATTTTCCATGCTGATCCAAAAATCTTTAGAATGGCCACTGATGGCTTTAGATTTTGGACCAAGTAGCATAACAATCAAGATGATATATTGCTATTATTGAGCTGATAATTTTTTCCAGTATTATTAATAAGTAAGTGATTTAATTGGGTTTTTTTTTAAATCTGTGGATTTCATGCACCAAAAAACTTAACACAATGAATAATTCCAGTGGTGATGCAATTTACCATAGGGCTTGGGTATTGAAGGTTTCATTCCCACCTACCATAATAACATCCTCCTTACTTGACTGTTTTGACTGGGGCTATGCCAGAGGCTACTCCTGAAGGAAGTACCACCTTTGGGTGGAGCCTGAAATCAGAGAAGAAGGGGATAGGGACATGGAAGAGCTCAACGCAAATTATTTAATCCCTTTAAGAGTTAGTTTCTTTATTTATAAATTGAGAATAACAATTATACTTCTCTCCTAAAATTGTGGTATAGTTAAAAGTGATGATGTGTGCATAGCATTTAGTACAGTCTGGGATTTTGGGAACACTACATAAATGTGAACTGCTATTATTTTCATAATTATTATAAAATGGCAATATATAAGCTTGACCCAGGTTTTTAATTTAAAATGATCAAAATTTATTTTAAAAATCTTACAGAATCCTAGCAGATCTAGGATGAGAGATAACTAGTAGGCAATAATGCAGCAATTCATTTACATTGTGTCAAAAATGACTGAAAATAAAACTTTATGGAAGAGTGTATTTTTATAAAAATCTTTGCTTCAGATTTTTCTGATAAATATTCCTTTTGGCCTGAGAACCACATAGTTGATTTCAATATGAAACTGAATATTTTTTGAAAGTTGGGGCTAAATTAGTTGGGTTATTTTTGCATGATGAAAGCGTGAAAACAAAACACCTTTTTCGCTAAAATATTATCTGGTCCTCGTTTCAGCCTAGGGGACTGAAAATACTATGAAATTAAAATTTCAAATGTGGAAAGGAAATTCTATAATATTTGTTAATTCTAGCCCCAAAATGTTCAAAGTTATTTTTGCTTCCAAATCTGGAACTGAAAATGCGCTTAACAATTTATTTTGATTCATACTGTTAGAAGCTTTGCCCTGCCTCTCTGTACAGGTTTGGAGGTGTATTTGAAGTATTTCTCCTTTTTTTAGAGAACATTGAATAAAGTGGTAAAAGGAACAAGTCAAAACAGTTGTCTTCAAATATTGTTAGGGGATATAGTTGTAAATTTTTTCAAGAAAATAATAAATTATCCGCATTTTAAATCAGGATGTCTTAATACCGTGTCATCAGTGTTCAAGGTAAAGGTCTGCATAATTGGTGACATGGTTCAGAAAAAGAGAAAAAATTGCATCTTATCATATAACACCCTTAAATAGTTGTCTGGCATCAAACAGTTTATCCTGGATTCTCTATAGAAAAACAGGATTATAACGGCTTTCATATATCAGGTGGAATAAAAAGTTAATGCTACAGGAGTGCCGGTAAAGAAATGCCAGACACTTATGCCATTGCCTTTCTGGGTTTGGGGACTCCACATCAGTGACCATTTGGAATTTCGTGTTAAAGGGAAATGCACTTCATCTGGCTACATGGGATGGCACCAAGTAATTGCGCTAATATGGCTTCACTTGCTCTACTTTTCTATTTCCTTATTTAAGCATCTTAAATTTCAGTAGAACATGGATTTAGCAGACATCTTGCATTTGATTAGATCACTTTTTATGTATTTTATGCATTTTAATCCAAGTTTGGCTCTGTGAACCTTACCATCTGTCTGGAGTTGTCATTGCATTTTATTTTTAATTTTAATTTACCCCATTATATTTTTGACTAAAAGTGGTTTTATTTTTGGCAACTTCTTCACCTATGTCTTCTCTCCCTCTCATCCATTTGTCACAATGTATCTAGAAAAGACTTTAAACATTATTCCCAAATGAATCCCATTGTCTTTACAATCAGTCCAAACTCTCATTAGACTCTTAAGACCCTGTATTATGTGACCCTTTGAATATATCTTTGCCCCTTTCTCTTTTACATGCTATGTTCCTCTAGCCATGATCCCTCTTGCCTCTAAGGCTCTATGCACACTCTTCCCTCTGTCCGGACCATTTGTCCCAGACTCTGCCTTAATAAGTATTATTGTGTCCAAGAAATTTTCACTGACAACCCTCACCTTTTCCCCATACAATGTGCTACATCCTCTAGTTTCATGGATTAAGCACATTGAATAAGGTTATGCAGTGCTATGTGTCCTCCCTACCTAGATTGTAAGCACCAGGATGAAGCAGATACCATCTACCTTATTGACCATTGAGTATTCCACTGCTAGTCTAGAGCCTGGGACATGATAATGACTCAATAGCTATTTTTTGAATGCCTAGATGGGTGGGTAGGAAAAGCCACCATAGAAAATGCTATACATATATTTCATTTTTATTTGTTAAGTATGTAGAAACTTTAAAAATAATCTATAGGTAAAAATGAAGTCAAAATTACAAGTGGAAAACAATCTATTAATATTTTGTTATGTAGGTATAGTAGCTGACTGTGAACTGCTATATTTTGTGGGCCAGTAGATGATAAATGCAATGAAAATCTCAAATCATAAGTTGTTCTTTGTAATTTACTTAGACATTGATATCTGAATTTTGAATATTTATGATAATGTTTCATCACATCTAAAATAAATAGTTACAGAGATTTAAAAGTCAACCCTCCAATTAGAAGCATACCACACATAAATCTACAAAATTGCACAACTTCAAGTTTGTGGAAACACTCTATAAAAATGTTTCTAGGGATCAGGAAGTGAATGAAATACAATTCAGATGGCTACTAAATCCAAAATGAGAATTAAAGTTCCAGTCATAGGTAAGGTCTTTAGAGAACTTTCATATGAAACTCTGCTGACAAAGAATGATGTTGACAGCTGTCAGCTTTTTCTCCTGGTAGAAAACAAAATGTTGCTTAGCCATGGCCCCAAAGGAAAAAATAACCCTGAATTCAAGTCATCTGTAGAGTCCCACATTTAATAATATTACATCTTTTGGAATCAGTTGGAGAACTCTGAGTTTCCTGGATGACCTTGTTAATATCGTTTCCATCCCTGTGTCCCATTCCTATAGGGTCATAGTCTGCAGGGCAATACACTATGCATTAAGGAGTTTGCACATTTAAGAAGTACTTACTCAGCACCTATCTTGTGATATATACTATGCTGAGAGTTGGGAATTCAGTAATGAATAAGACAGAAAAAAAATAAACAAATAGATTACAGATTGTTACTGAGGGCTACGAGGAAAACAAAAGAGTGATGGGCAGGGGTGCTCCAAACAGGGACAGAGTGAGAACCAAATTCAAGGTAAGTAATCTGGAATGCCTCTTAGAGGAGGTAACTTTTGAGCTAAGAATAAGAATAAGCAATCAGTGAAATGTCTGAGAAACACATTCCAGGCAGAGGAGATGGTGAGTGCAAGGTTTCTGATGTGGAACAACGCTTGCTGTATTTGTAAACAATACAAAAGGCCCAATGTGACTGGAGAGTAGTGTTCAAGGAGAACAAGGGCAGGAGATCAAGCTGGAGAGGTACTCAGGTGTCAGATAATACGGGACTTGCAGGAATATGGCTTCACGCTAAAAGCAAGGGAAGCCCTGGAAAGGTTCTAGGGAGCTAACATATCTGATTTACATTTCTAAAACTTTCATAGGGGCTACTGTATAGATGGACAATAGAGGAACAAGAATGGGAACAGAGAACCCTTTCAGGATATTATTGCTGTTATCTAGGTTTGAAGTACAGCTGTAGAGATAATCACAGATATATTCTGGAGACAGAATTGGGAGGCTTGTTCAAGGATTGGATGTGAAAGGTCATGTCTGCGTGGGCAATACACTATGCATTAAGGAGTTTGCACATTTAAGAAGTACTTACTCAGATTCTTTTCTTTCCTTGTGCTGTGGATTTTTTGTGACGCGATAGTGACAGTTTTACATCTAGAATCCTTATGCACAACATCTGCATTCACAAGACAAAGATCAGGGACTTCATGTTCTTGTGACAGGGACGATGCAAGCACCGAGGGCTCCCTCACAGGAGTGCTGGCAGAAATTATTAGTGAACTTTGATTTGAGATTCCTCTCTTATTTTCCTCTTTAAAAAATAAATTCTGTTTCTTTTCAGTACCTATTCCAAAAAAAGTTTTTTTTTAATCTATTGTCTTTCTAAAATCATAGAGTTTTAGGAATATGTTTTTAAAAGAGTATCTGGTTTATGTCTCAATGAAAGCTGATGCTAAGAAGAGTGAAACATGGATCAAGTCTATCCCAAACACAAAGACTGTGAATAATTTACTTCACAAATAGAAAAAAATTTTATTCAAGTTATGTGCCATTATTACCTGTTATTAAAAAGCCTTGGTATTCATTGAAAGACCAAATTTAAAGGACTATTCCCCCTCAAACATCGTATTTCTTACATAGCAATTTTTCACAACAATGAAGTTAAGGTTAAGAGAAAATATCTTTTTTGAACTACCAATTTTAGTCTTCCCCTGGGTTTTCCCCTTTATTTCCCCTATTAGTCATGAAATAGGACCCTGTGCTCACTAGTTGAGGATTGGGTAAAAGCACAATTTGCCTGCAATTTCCTTCTATGTTCACTTCTAATTCTAAAAGCTTAAGTCAGTGTTGCTAAGTATCCTGGAGAGACTTAGGGTTGGAATAGACAGAGTTCTCCTGAAATAGGGAGGCCAGATCAAATACAGAAAACCTATTAAACTTGGATTCCAGATAAACAATTTTTAGTATAACTATGTCCTAAATGTAGCATTTGGGACAAATTTATACTAAATATATATTTACTTATACTAAGTATACTTAAACATATATTTAAAAATTACTTGTTATTTATTTGACATTCAAATATACCTGAGTATCCTATAGTATTATTGGTTTCAAATCTGGCAACCTAACCCTAAAAGAGACAATGAGAGAAGAGATCTCCCCTGACTAAAATCAGAGAAGGTGAAAGCTTAGGACTTCAGCCCTATTCTAGGAATACATGACAGCACCTGACAGAAAGGTAGATAGACCCCTAAGCAGAAGGACTGGACATCAGGTTTATGGGACCCAAAGTTTGATATATATTTATTAAATTGATATCTTCATTATCTGAAATATTCTGACTTTCTACACTATAATTATTCACCACCTAATATAATAACATGTCATTTCACTGACAACATATTTCTATCATCTTCATGCATGAATGATAACTTCACTGGGTACAGATCATTTGTATTCAGTCTTTTATACCTTAAAACTGAAGATATTACTCTGTCTTTTGTCATCTAATGTTATGAAAAAACCTGGTGTAGGTCTGATTTTTCTTCCTTTAAGAGACCTATGTTGCCGTCCTGATTATTTTCACAATTCATTCTTTCTCCTTAGAGTTACTGACATTAAACAGAATGTGCCTAGTACTTTCTAGTCCTGCAGGATAACCCTGTGTCTTAGGCCTGTTTAGGCAAAGATCACTGGTTCTCCAGCAACTCTCCTCCTGCCATCACTCCCACCAGCAAGCGAGGCCTACTCCCAGGCGTCTGCAAGCAGCGTAACTACTTGAGTCTCTATCCTTTCCTATGTTTTTGATACCGTGCTTTCTTGGAATTCTCCACTGCCTAAACATCAATTAGTATTAGTTTTCTCCACTTTCCTTAATAATACAACCTCCCTGAGCCACTGGTAAACAAGGGACACCATTGCTGGATTGTAGGGTACAAATATGTTTAGCTTTGTAAGAAGTCAAACTGCCTTCCAAATTGACTACACCATTTTGCACCCCCACCAACCACAAACATGGGCTCCATGTGTCATCCTTGTCTGCATTGGCGTCGGTGTTCTGGACTGCTCTGGTACATGTATAGTGAGCCACTATCATCTAAGTTGTCATGAAAGAGACTATTGTTTCAATCATCTTGGGGTGGTCAAAGGCAGGAGGATCTAGTTGGATTACAAGAACGGAATAGCCTTAAGAATACTAACTGCATGTCTTCATGCTATATTTGTTGAATGAATAAATAAGTGAGTAATTGAATTAATGGAAGGATAAATGAATGAAATATTAGCTAATATCTAACTCTGGCCTCAAAGTCCTTATAGTAGATAATCTTTAAGGTTCCTTCCAATCCTGAGATTCTATAAACTAATTTTCCCCTTCTAAGGAAGTACAATATGCATTTTGATTGACCTATCAATGGGATAAGCCACTGCAAAAGCGTGGGCCTTTTCCATTTAAGCGAAGTTTATCACTGAGTTTCTTAAGTCTCTAAATAAGCTCTGTGGTAAGAGCCTGCTCATGCAGGACTCTCAAACAAGCCTGAACCTGCTTCTTCGAACTACTACATTTGCATTTATCTTTCCAGAGATTCAGGAGTCCGTGTGTGTGTGTGTGTGTGTGTGTGTGTGTGTGTGTGTGTTATAGTAGTAGTAGTAGTAGTAGTAGTAGTAGTAAAAAGCCTTTCTATATTCATTGAACTAACTGCATCTGTTTCTCTCTTTCAAAGCCATCCGTTTTGAATGTTTCTTCTGTTGACTAAGTCCTATGGGACTTCACATGTAGGTTGCCATGGACAGAACGTGTATGTTCTCCAAAAATGTATATGGTGAAACTCTAATCCCCAATGTGATAGTATTATGTTTGGAAATTGGGCATGTGGAGGCAATTAGGTCATGAGGGTGGTGCCCTCCTGATAGAATGGTGCCCTTATAAGAAGAGATGAGAGAAAGCTTTTTTTCTCTCTCTTTCTCTGTCATATGAGGATATAACAAGACAGACATCTGCAAAGCAGGAAGGTAGCTCTCTCCAGAACCCAACCATGCTGACACCATGATCTCAGGCTTCCCAGTCCAGAATTGTGAGAAGTAAATTTCTGTTATTTAAGCCGCCTAGTTTATGGTATCTTTGTTATAGAAGTCCAAGCTGCCCAAGACATAGGGTTTCTCTTACATTGCAAGAATAACTTCCTTGGAGTTCAAACTCCAAACTGCCCCTGAGACCTCAGGGCTGAGTGGGCTAGGTTGTTCTGTGTAACCTAGTGTGATGTACTCCACTTTTGCATCCATTTACTGCTAGGACCCTTTCTGTCTTTCTAAGAGCCTCACATAAGTCTTCAACCACCAAGATGAGGGCACAGGTGACAAAGGTAAACATGGCTGTAAACTGTCTCCCTGTCTGTCACCTCCCTATGTCAGAATATTTGTTTCCTTGGTAGTGCGTGGCTTTAAGGTTCCCAAACTGCTACTAAAAATATTTGAACATGAAGTAGGTACTCTAAAGGGTAACCTTTATGCTAAGTATAGAAAATATCCTTGTTGAATTCTCTTTCAAGTTTAAAGATGTCCACATCCTAAAGGATGATGGAGGAATGTAAAGATAGACTAGAAATAGGAGTTAGGGTGAGACAGCCTACACTTTTAATATTTTAATATTTTCCTGACAAACATGTGACCCTCATGATTACCATATGGGGGTTCTAACAGACTGAAGAACCTCTACCTCACAGGTGATATGACTCTAAATATCCTTAAAATAAGTTACTTAGGTTCTCACTCACCTTGATGCTCAACTTGGTGTTAATTCATCACTGCAGAGGAAACCAAAATCACAATGGAAATAGACCCACTAAAAGTATGGAAAACACAGAGATCTCTGCAATTACTTCTAGTGGTTCTTTTCTGAAGGAAGTAAATCCGGAAAAACTTTATTTCCCAAAGGAATAGGAAATACTGGAAACTCTGATGCAGTAAGATCTGAGTATGGATTTAGTGGTCAGTCCTGTCTAAAAGTAGCTAGAATCTGGTTCCTTCATCTCTGGCCAACTTCTTATATTATCTCTTGGTGAACTTATTAAATAATACATCATCTTAACGTACAATGAAGATTCTCTAGGTCTTTGGTAGTCTTGAATGTTCCATAACCCCTTTTTCTTGTCCTCCATTCTTTTCCTGATTGTTCTTTTTTGGGGGGGAGGGGCGGTGTGCTGGGGAGGGTAGTTCCCTGGCTGAGAATCAAACCCAGGCCATGGCTTTGAGAGTGCTGAAGCCTAGCCACTACACCACCAGGGAGCCCCCTGATTGTTCTTCTAAAGGAAAGAGAGAAAGGATAACATCTCCTCCATGAGATAAGCACAGGCCACTTCTGCAACACTAGCTACACGGAAAAAAGGTGAAGTGGAAACAACACAAAATATTTTTTTAAGAGTTGGAGGAGCCAAGATATTGAGATATCAGGAAGGAAGACATGAATAGAGGAATGTTTGCCCTTTTCCAAACAGAAGTTTCTTTGCTTAGCACAATAGCTTACTTGGGGTTTTAGGTTTCAGGATTTTTTTTGTTTGTTTTTTTACTCATATAAGATTCTCTTATTCTAGGAATTGGATTGAGGGAGAGGGAAAATTATAGTCATTCCCAAACTTGCGTGCACATTAGAATCACCTGGAGAGCATGAAAAACATTGATAACCGTGTGTTCTCTTTTGCTTTGAGAAATTTTAATTTAGTTCATCTGAGATAGGGCCTGTGTTTTAGAATTTTTAAATCCCCAAGTGATTTCCAAATACCTGGTATCCAATCAGAGGTAGGGACACATCAAGATTACCTGAAATGATTAAAAAGATCCCATCTTATGGCTGATGGTACCAGGTGTAGAACTCAATCCTGTTGACTTTCGGTCCAGGTAGTTCTTTCCTGTTCCCACGAACTCACCTTCTCCATTAACCAGTGACTCTCATACCTGCATCTTCAGTCCTTATCTCTCTTCTAAGATCCACATTTCTAACTACATTTGAAAACATTCTACCTGCATGTTCCAGCAATGTACCAAACTCATTAGGCCTCAAAGGGAGCTTTTATCAATTGATTCCATTTCTTTTCTGCCAAATTCTATCTTTCTTCATTCTATTTAAGGACTTTGTAATTTTTCTCATCTTCCCTTTCTCCTTCTTATTTACTTTTCTTAACTTGTCACTTGCAAGGCCCTATTGATTCAGTTCCAACAATGTCTCTCATTTCTGTCTTCTCTTTTCTGTGCCCACTGCTATTTTCTCATACGGGCACAATTGCAGTCGTGTTTTAAATGATTTCCTGCTTTCGATTTATTAATTCTCCAATCTTTACCCCTCATTGGCTCCTAATTTTAAACCACAGATTTAGTTAACACATTTTCCTATTCAATGATCTTCAGTTTCTTAAAGAAAAATTCAAAAGGCTTTTAGGGTCTTTCACAGTCTGTCCATAAACTATCTTTCTAACATCAGCTTTTCATAGATCTTACCGCTTCAGATACAGTCTCCTCTGTGTCTTTTTACACTTGCAAGGGTCGGTGCTCTCTTGGCCTCAATGACCTTTTGCTTCCTGCATCCTCACCCACTTGCTTGTCAAAACTCTACTCCAAGAAAGCTCAAGTTAAAAAAATTTTTTTCCCAGATGTACCAACCCCCAGTTTCAGTTGTGGCTGACAACGTCTATATGCTCTTTCAGTACTTTAATTTGTGCTTCTTTTACCACACTTAATTTTATCTTATATCGTGATTTTATATGTTGCATGTAACCATATATAAAATAGTCATAAAAACAGTAATATTTTACAAATGAACATAAAGTTATTTTGATAAAGTGCCATTTTAATAACTATTCATATATATATCAGGGCTGTCTGGAAAAAAATCCAGCCATACATACCTCTACTTTTCATATTACTCATACATGGCTAGATAATTTCTGGACAGCCCTCATATAATCTCCTACCTAGAATAAGGCTACTGGAGAACAAGAGCCAAGCTTTGGTCAACTTGAGATAAGATGGGTCATAAATATTAATATGAACTTATTTTTTTTTTTGTATTTTCCACCAATCAGCACAATCTTGAATATATAAGATGATAAATAATTCCTGGACTAAGTTAAAGAAGATTCACGTGTCCCATATTGAGTTAGACTTGATGACTTCTAAAGTTTTAACGTCAATATTGAATAACTGTATCCAAATTTACAATGGATGAGTCATTTAATAAAAATATGCTTAATCAGAAATGTTTTTGGAACTTACATATTTTAATTTGTGGTAGAAATATGCATATCACACATAGATCAAGATTACACCTGATTCAAATCTTAATCAATGAGGGAAGGGCTGAATACAGGTGAAATGTGTAGAATTCACTAAGTGCAATTTCAATTTTATCTTTCTATTAAAAATACCCCTCTTCCTATTAGTCCATAATAAATCAACTCCACAATTCAGAAACATGTAGCTTAGCTGAAAAACTGTATTTTTAAAAAATAAGAGTGAGTAGGATTAAGTATTTTAAAGTATTTTTTATTAAGAACTCAAAATGAATCAATATATATACTATTCCCTACAACTGTTCTTTTATTTGGGATTTGGTTTTACAAGAGAAATATATTTTTATTTTTATTTTTCTCTTCCTTGAATTTCTACTTTTGTCAAAACTTAGGTATAACAAGTAGAAATAGTAATAGAAATAGTAACATTTTACAAATGAATGTAGTTATTTTGATAAAGTGCCATTTCAGTAACCATTCACAACTATATACTTGTAGAATTTAACTGGACAGTAAACATAAAAAAAGTCAACCCATGAAATATTTGGTAAAAATAACAGAATTCTAAATATTTTTAATCAAAGAAATAAGTAACTCTAATGGATCTGTTACTGATATGTAGACTTTAAAATCAATTTTGGTTTAGTACCAGATTTTGAAGTATGTCAAATTTCTCACCTCATTTGAGATATATACTTCATTTTCAGCTTCAGAAAACACTGTCATTAACATATTCTGATTCTACTGCAAAGTATTTAAAGGATAGTTACACATTCGTTGCTGCAAAATAATAACATTACCATCACCAATAATGAACACCTAAATGGGGTCATGTTATTCGATGACATTGTTGTTCTTCTAAAAGAAACAACGATAAAAGTTGTATGGTACTGAGTGCAAAAGGGAAAAAAATGCAACATTCTTGTTTTAACTTCAACTGGAACAAAGACTGGGTATTAAACATCACTGACCTATGCCAAATGGTATTTCTATTAAGAAATTGCCAAACATCTATTTCCTTGAGAATTTTTATTGAATCAACAACTTGTATCTATCTTACATATTAGCAACACCATTATTTAATTTTCTCATAAGAATACTCTGACAAATTTGGTTTTGGCATCCCATATACAAACCAATACGTTTGAAATGAATGGAATGTTCTCACTGCCAACCAGTTTATGAATAGTGAAGGGTTCGCCACAGTTGGCTAGCAATTTTGACCTGAGGCCACACCATTTCTCAGCCAACTTTGGACATATCACAATTTCCATTTTTCTATTTCTATTACCCTTTCTCACTGAAAACACATTAAAAAAAGAGAAAAGATTAAGGCAGGGAAAGGAGGCTACAGAGTAATAGTTATGGCATGTCACTCTTTGGGAATCCAAAACTAGTGAATCTGGCACCACTGGGTTTGTCCATATGACCATGAATGAAAAAACAAGCAAGCAAACATGTTTTTGTCGATGGAATTCTATCAATGTCACTCCCATGAATGCTGCTGCCAGATGGGTAGTTTTCTTTCCCTACCATGTGGAAAGATTTTTGTTTTTAGTGCAGGTGGACCAAATTTTTCATGCTGGCATAATTTTTTTCATAGCTAAATGATTCATTCTCATTGGATTATATCACAAAGTATAAGATGCTACATGCTGTACCTTTAAAAACATATTATTATGGAAATTTCTAACATACACCTAAGAATAAAAGATTTTAATGACTCCCCACTTACTCATCACCCTTATTTCAAGGCACTATTAATGCTTTTGCAATTTTATTTCATTTAAACGCATCCCATCCTACTTTTTTTTTTTTAGTTTATTAAAGCAAATCTCAGATACCATGCTGTTTTACCTATAAACACTTCATTATGCATCTCCACCAATAAGGGCAATTTCTTCTGTCAAGTCATTATCACATCTCATAAAAATGACAATAATTTCTTAATATCATCAACTAATAATCAGTCTATATTCAAACTTACCTAATTGTCACAAAGATATCTATTCAGTTGATTGGTTTGAATCGAGACTACAAAATGTTCAGTTGCATACAACCGTACATTGCTTTGGAGGCTATGTTTCTTTAGTCTTTTTTATTTTTTATCAGTGCCCATCGTGCATTGGTTTTAATTTTATTGATTTCTTAGAGAAAAAGAGTTTCCCATTAAATATTTGGTTGATTACTTTCTTGTGATGCTATTTAACTTGTCTCACTAACTCAGGCATTCTCAACTGGGTGATAAATGCTCACAAGAGGGAAACGTCCGAACAGTTCAAATGCAGACAGATGTACGTTGTATGGAAAGTATTCACATTTTACAGGTTGGGCAATCAGCAAAAATATGCTTTAAAGTTTTCTGTACTGGAGAAACAATAAAGAAAAAGTTGATACAACTTCTCTAATTCCTAATTCCAATAAAGTAGTAGTGAGATTTAGAAACTTAAGTTCAAGTTTGATTTGGGGGGAAAAAGAAAAAATATAATGATGTGTGCATTCTTTCAGTTCCTATTATGAGTCACATAATATCCAGATTTCCTGTTTTTAGTTGATGACAAGATAGGGCATTGGGTTTAGGAGTTTTTAGCTCTTAACCACATCCCATACTAATTTTTAACCTAATGGATTTAGCAATCATTAACCATTAAGACCTGCCTCCATTATTTCATTAAGGATCTAAAAATAACTATTTTCCAAGATATCTTTCCTTCTGCATTTATTAGCTGAGATTCTTTCCATAATGCACAACTTGCCCACATCAACAATTAACAATTATGCTATCCTGAAATATAATGCATAGAGAAAAGATAGGTTGAATGCTTGACTCCCTTTACCTCTGAAAATTAAGAGAAGAGGTTCATGTGCTACCAACTTCTATTGGAGACCAATGAGCATTTTAGAAATGTTTTTATACACTATGAACCCATGCATTTTTTATGTATTTTATATGTTTTGCTTTTAGTCCTTTTTCTTCTTGACACTTGCCTTGTCTCATCTTAGGCCGGAGGAAACCTCTTCAAAAGACTTTTGTGTCCTTTTGACATGATGCCTTTGTCTTTGAGAACATTTTAACTTTTTGGAATAAGTTGTCCCAAGCTTAGTTTATATATTTACTGACAAAGACTTGGAATTAGAAGCTTTAGTTCCTTTGTCATGGGAAATCTTATTTGAAAATCTTACCCTAGCCACTATGTATGCTATATATAGATTTTCATTCTCCTAAGCCAAGCTGATCCAACCTGCAGCCTGTGGGCCACGTGCCGCCCAGGACGACTTTGAACATAAATTAGTAAACTTTCTTTAAACATTACAAAAAATATGCAAAGATACAATCAATTCCAGAACATTTTGTATTTTATTTTCCCACTTTGTTGTTGTGAACTGACCTAAACTAATTGGATTATACAAACCCATAGTAGATTCTTTTTTAATATATCTTGGAGACACAAAGATTTCGAAGGTGAAGGGTTAGGGTTAGCTACTCCCCATAACTAGCTACCAGGTTTATAATAATCACACAAACATAGTATTTATTAGTAAGAAGCAGTCACATAGTCAGCCATATAAGTTTGACATCCATGTCACCTCTGAAGCTCTGAAAACCCCTCGCATAAAAAGTTTACCTAAGGCAAATGCAGCAGCAGAATTTAGTTAACCCTTTGTCAGAGTCAAAGGACTAAGAGACCTCTGGCCCAGCAGCACACAAGAAAGCTTTAAGAGAAGTCATGTTGTCACCCCTAAAGGCATAAATAAGGACCTATGGACTTTCATAATTTGTCCATGCAAGGATGGAGCAATATTTCAGCATAGGCATTTATATTAAATGACATTAATTTTACCAATACCATTTATAATAACCCTTATTCTAATTAATAAGGCACCAATGTCACCAGTGAAAAACCATTTCTTGGGCTCTACACAAATTAGCAAGGCCTCTGGTCTTGATGAAAAATAAAATAATCAAAGTACTTTTAATAGCCACCTCTGAGCAGGGGGTCTTCTTTCTGATTAAATGCTCAATAACTAACTACCGGTGGTATAAGATTTCCTAATTAGACAATTGCTTGAACCTTGAGTATGCCTTAAGCATTACTTAACTGCTTATGCTGAACTATTTTAATAATATTATAATTATTTTATGAGAAAGATAAGGTAATGCTTCTTTACTTCATTGTTCTTCTAATTTTTAAAGAAACATCATAATGTTCAATAGTAATATATTTTATCTTGAGACTAAATCATAAAATTTCATAGTAATATATTTATATTGAGAATAAGAATGTGCAAGGAGTTCAAGGTTTACTTACATGGGACTCTACTACAATTCTTGTCAACTCTAATTCCCTCTCATGATAATTTTCTGATTAGAATAATATAAAAAAGGCAACAGATCTTCAACCACTACTTTAAAAAAGTACTTTTCTAAGTGTATAGGCAAATTTTCCACCTTAGTTGTCTCAAATCAGAAGATCACCTGATTTCTTTAATCACAGGCATTGATCATCATAGGTGTAATAGCTCCAAGTAAGTATGTTTACATGTGCTGAGATGAAGAGGGGCGAGTGGCATGAAGAGGGCAAGAGAGGCCTTAGGAAATCCTGCTCTAGGCTTTGCCAGAGAAGATTTCATTCCTTCTATTAGTTTTTCTGCTCAACTGCCCTTCAAGTTGTGCCTGAGGATTTTTAAAGTGCAGGGAGGTTGTTAAAGGACAAAGACTAAAGTGTTATGTGGGAATAACCCTTTGAAGTTGACCAAGATTATAAAGTAATTTGCAAAGCTATTTGCTTCTACACAGAGCATTTAAAGTGTTAGACTATCATGCCACTACAAAAGAATTATCTAAAATGAGGTAATACGCTATATTGCACTGTACAGGCTGTAAGCAATTATGGAGGGATACACTTTCTTCACTTGTATTAATAAGGCTGAGCAGAATATAAAGAAATAAAAGCCTGGAATATATAACAACTCCTGAGGCAAATTGAAAGAAATTATGAAAGAATTCATTGTATTATTGAAACAAAGCAAGATGAAATACATTGTGACAACATGATATAAATCACAGGATAATATCACATCTTAATAACCAATGCTGAACAGAAGAGAGACTTCTGCGTTGATTTACTGTGTAGAAAATGTGACATGACAGAGGACCCTTCACCAGCCAAATCTTTACATACTAGTGCTGTCAGTTATGCTTTTCTTTCTAGTACGTGACTGAGAAGTCATACAGAGCCGAATGGACAAGGGCTGAACCACGTATGGTCAGTGACTTTGCTTACCTGCCCCGGTTCCACTGAGTCAGTGCCCTGATCCCCTACTATCCTGAAATAAATTCCCAATGTCAGGTTTTTATTCAGCAATATAAACTTAACAGCTAATTACCATGTGCCAAAACAAGGCTGTAGAAAGTATAATCTATTAGCAATAACTTGTGTCTAACAATATAATTGCGTCTAGAATAATGAAATGTTCATTTTAGTATTAAAATTAATAATGTCATATCAATACCATTAATAATTAAGGATTCTTTTTATAACATCCCATCATTAATAACAACTCATTATGAAAAATTCGATTAATATCAACAATAATAAAAATAAAATCACATTGTCTTTCTATGGTTACAATTTTGCAAGGGTAATGAAAATGCTATACACACGTTGGACTAGACCTTGCTGTGTTTGAGGATAACAGTTCTGGAAATATATTACACTTTTAGATAAATAAAGTATCTTTTTGTTTTCTTAGACAGTAATTTGTGAGTGGAACATTTTATCATTAAATACTCAGGAAGCACATGAAAATTCTGTTTAAAATGGTCTATTTCTGTGTTTACAGGGAATTGTGGATGGGTTTATGGCCAAGTGCCCAATAGCTTTTACTGTGGCAGTTCTTAGTTTAGTGTTAGTCACTTTTTCATTTGGGGATGGGTGCATAGACTTTTTTTTTGTTTCATATAATAACTTTAACACGTTACCTACCACATTTTTTAATGCATAGAGTATTACATAACATTTCTTACAGTCCACCTCTTTATCTTTCTGGGGAACCAAATCTAAGCTATTCACTACAGGTAACTTTCTACTTATCCAAGTTTTCTCTATCTCAGCAATGCCTTCTAACACATAAAGATATCTATAGATCAGGTATAAACAAACAATATCCTGCAGGCCAGGTCTGTCTTCCCACAGCCTGTCCTTTGTAATTAAGTTTTACTGAAGCATAGCCACACTCATTTGTTTATGCATTACCTACGGCTGCTTTCCCCTACACAGAGCTGAGCGGTAGTAACAGAGAACATATGGCCCGTAAAGCTAAAAGACTTACTATTTGGCCCTTTACAGAAAAAGTATATTGACCTCTTCTCCAGATGATAAACAGAAAGTGATTTTGGTATTTCTCAAACATAGGTAAGGCAAATAAAAAGAGAGAAGAAAATCGATAACGTATCTTTAAGAAATGTTATTTTCATAGGTTGTATTTCACCATGACACTGTAATATATAGGAAACTATAGTTGCACTACTCATTGTTACTTGTTATTTGAATGAGTATATATGTATCATTTAAAGTCAGTGCTGGGAACACAGAAGGACTTCGATAAAAGCTTGCTGAAGCAGTAAAAGACTGTAAGTTTTAGTTTAGGATTAGAAAGGATATATCTTAAAATAATAATAATGATTAATTTTTGTCATTACCTACTTATCAATATTTTTCCATTGCTATTTATCCATATTAAACCACGAAAATAAGAGAAAACACCTAGATACTTTCTACATTCAGTCTTTTAAAACTTATTATGAAAAATTTCAAACAAAAACAAAAGAGGTCACAGAAGAGTTAAATAAATCTCAATATACACTCTATCAATCTTCAGCAATATTCAACTCATGGCCCACTTTATTTCATCTACATTGCAACCTCTGTCTTCTCTGATATTATTTTGAAACAAATCATATCATTTAATCTTCAAATTTTTCAGTAAGTATACCTAAAACTTACAAACTTTTAACTGTAATACCATTATTATACCAAAAATTTGCAATAATTCCTTAATATTATAATATATTCAGTTTGTGTTCAAATTTCTAATTATCTTATGAATTACCTTTTCCTTTCTCTCTCTTTCTCTGTCTCTTCCTGTGTTTTTCTCTTTTTTACAATTTATTGATTTAAATCAAGATACAAATAAGTGCTACAGATTTTTATATACTTTTTAAGGATTCACAGCTTTTTATTTGGATTTTTTTTTAAGTATATACAGAGATAAAGAGTGGATTATAATAATACAGCACAAAAGGCCTCTATGGAGTGATGATTAGGAAAAAGTATGTGTGGTGTGACATGTGTGGTATGACCAAGTAACCTCTGCCTCATACTCACCCTGAGGGCTGCAAGATGATAATCCAGGTAAAGGTAAGCTGCTGTTTTCTAGGAGCTTACAGTTATCTTCAATTAAAGTGGCCTTGGTTGGTGCCAGACAACAAAGGGGAATTCTCAATATAGGTTCTGTGGTATCTAGGGTTCTCCTCCCTGGAATCATCCCCTCTCTCCTCAAATTCCTCTGGGATGGAGACTAGGACCTTGGCCCCTCCCCAAATCACTGTCAGGAACAGGAAATCCTGGGCCAAAATAGCCACATAGCTGAGGAGTACAACTATTTCACAAATGAAACAGGACAACAAAAAAGATAGTATGCTACATTTGAAGCCAAATATTGAAACAGACCAATAACATAAAAATAAAAGCATCAAAAATAGAGTTAAGAAAAGAAAACTTAGGAGCAATCTGAAGCAAAACCAAGACATGATAATAAAAAAAAAGAACTGAGTGAAAAAATATGAGCAAGATAATTGGTATAAAAAAGATAATAAAGAACATCTATTAGACGTAGAATGAATGAGCTATAAGACCAAATTGAAGAACTCTCTCAGAAGGCAGCAGGAGGGCCTAAGGACATTAAAATACAAAGGAAAAAAATAAGTGATTAGAACTAGAATTATCAGAGAAGATATGTAAAAAATGAAAAGAAAAATGTTCCACTATAAAACTGGATAAATGACCTTAAATACAGTATGTTTTTCTTGCTCAACAGGAGAAGTAATGAAATAAATTTACATTTGGTAATATAAAGAACATCAAAGAAAAAAAATTTTTTTAAAAACTTCCAGAAAGAAAGAGCAGATTACTTGCATAGGAATAACAATCACAATGTCATTAAATCTATTAAAGCCACACTGGACACAAAAAGAACATGAAATCATATTTTTTAAATATTTATGGATAAGAAACTTTGAACTTAGAATTTTACATACAGCCAAAGGTCAATAAAAAACAGACAGACAACCTCACAGTTTTAGCACTGACTGTAAAGAGTAATATCAAAAACGTAAGTGTAGTAAGAACTCAAAAGAATGAAAAAAAAAACAACACAAAAAACTAGGGGGATACTTCCAGATAGACAGAAAATAATGCTAATCAAATGCCTTGTAACAATGCATTTGCTTTTAAATGCCTTAACAGAAGAACAGAAAAAAAAAATCAGAGTGGCTCCACAACCACCCAGGAAGAAAAATTGAGAAATGCCAAGATCTTTGTGAATATAATGGTGAAGGGAAACCAACGGGACAGGAAAGCCTGACAAAGTAAATATTTGGTTTGGGAGGATAAACAGATATTTTTAAGAAATGAAAGTTTTGGGGAAAAAACCAAAACAAAACAAAAAAAACCTTTGACCTTTTCCCTAACTGCCTAAAAGCATTTAGGTAGAGGACCTCCTCCAGGAAGGGAGTTATCATCACGATAACTATAGTTGAATATGAACTAGTGTGTGATAAACAGGAAAGAACCTAGCAAGGATCATTTGATCCACGTCCTCTCTGTGTCCCATTGTTAAAGATGGCCCAGCAAACATTTATTTACCAAACAGGGGCATTTCCAATTCACAGTGAATTGCCTTCCTGCCCTTCGAAGTCCCAAACCATGCCCCATACCTTTCTCTTTAGCACAAGATGGTATATAAGTCCCAACAGCCTGATTTGCTCTCCGGTCTCATGTCCTTATGAAATCCCCATATGTATGTAATAAATTTCATTATTTTCTCCTTTAATCAGTCTCATGTCAGCCAGAAGAATTGAGAAGGGTATAAGAAAAGTTACTTTTCCTCTCTTACACCCACAGTAAAGTTTGATATAGATGGAAGACTTACATATAAAGTAATAAAAATACAGTATTATTAGAAGAAACTATGAGGTCCAACAATTAATTTCGTGAACTCATCCTAGAAAAAGTGCTGCATACCTCACTGCTGACTATCACTACGGTCACCTTCAAAGTCCTCCCCTTGGGAAGCTGTGCACTGATGTCAGTGCCTAGTCCACTCTTCAAAGCAATTTTGGAAGTCTTTCTGGAATGGCCATGAGAGCTGTTGTCGTCCCCAAAACCTGACAATTAAGTTTACGAACTTGCCACCGTGCGCTTACTTAGGCAGCACGTGCAGCACCCGGTGAGGTGTCATAACGTTAGCATCATTTGAGGCCTGGTTAGGCCTTGCCAAGACTATGAACCCTTACCAAGTTGTCTGTAGTGCTGCCAAAGTGAGCACATGGTGGCAGGTTCATGAATTTAATTGTCAGATTTGGGGGAGGAGGATGGCTCTGATGGCCGTTCCAGAAAAAGAGTTCCAAAATTGCTTTGAAGGGTGGACTAGATGTTGCCATCGGTGCACAGCTTCCCAAGGTGGGTACTTCAAAGATTAATATGTAGCACTTTTTCTAGGATGAGTTGGCAAAATTAATTGTCAGATCTCTTGTATTAGCGTAAGCTTACATTCATGGAAAGGGAGGGCCTCCTGAAGCCAAACAGAATGAAGATGACATGGATATATTGGTGGGCTCAGCTACTCAAGGGACCAATGGCACACACACATAACGAGGATCCTGGCAGAGTACAAACCCAGTTTATGTGCAATGGGGAGGATGGAAAATCTTCAAACAGGAGAATGATTTCAACAGAGTTGAACACTGGAAATATTACAAAAGTCATAGTCAAATGAAATTTTCTTTATGAAAATTTCACCAACATTTTAATTATGATAGCTATTCACCACATAAATGCAAAGCAAAAAACTATTATGTTCAAAATTTATACAAAATTAAAGCATTTACAGGTCAATAGTTAGCATAATTATGTGTTATACTAACATAAATAAATATGATATAGTAACATATTTAGCATAAATATCATGTTATTTAACAAAAACAACAAAAATTGCAAATTGAACAATAATGTTTACAAGTGTTCAACGTGCTTTAAAGCAGAAGCTACAAAATTAGCCTCTGATAAACCTTCAGAGCCAAAGTACTTATTGACAAAACATACTAGTAGTTACTTCCCAATACCATTATGAGATATAAATAATAAAATGATCAAGACAGTCTATGCCAAGTCTTTAGTAAAGGGCCTGCTTGGTAGGGCTAGTTGCCTGTCAGCTGTCAGCACCGTTAACACAGGGTAGGCCTGAGAGAACACAGCCTGGAAGCACTCCTTGGTACTGACCCAAATAGTTACAGAGGGATACAAGAGAAAAATTCTGTGGTTGAAGTTCAAAATGAGTTTCAAATGAGTTTGATATAGCTATGATGTTAGAAAACCTTCATCTGTACAAAAAGATTCACAGGAGACTATTACATGCACAGGTAGGTGAATTATAACAATTTCTTTCTATTTACATAAGCATTTCCATTTTATTCTATTTGGAATGTTGGCAGAATTTTACTGGTTCAGAGAGCTCCAGCTCTCAGTGGTAGTGCCAGCAAGGTGGCTCAGAGCTCTGCTTTTCTTGTAGGCTCTACTGCCCGAATTAAATACAGAGTCCTAAGTATTTAACAAATGGGCATATGTTTATGTATTTGTTTAAGGGACAATTTTAAAACACTAACTTGAAATACTAAGTATAAAAGCTGATAAAGGCAGTTTGATTCTTTTTATACAGATAAAAATAACACAGGGTTTGTGGGTTTTTTTGTTTGTTTTGGTAGGAAACAGAAAGATAATCCTTCTTTTCAGAGTTCAATGGAATGGGAAGAAAACAAGTTCTCATTGTTTAAGAATAAAATGTGCACAAGAATGGGGAAAATAGTTTTTTTCTACTAGATTTCAACCTGTACAAATATACACTGAAATAGCCACTTTCCCTGGTATCCACTTGAAATATCCATTTAAATAGCTTTTGGCTATGACTACCTACTTTTTAAAATAGTTCTGTTTCCAGTGTCAAACATTTGGTGTCCATTTGCTACACTTAAAAAAAAAATGTGGGCAATGTTGTGTCTTTTGAGATACAGTAACATGACAGAAAGTGACAAATGGGGGAATATGTCACAATGAAGCATGATATATTATAGCACAGTGATATGCTGATACTCAAAGAATCCATAATATGCATCTTTCTTTTCATTTGCTGCTTCAGCAGAGGGGATTATTCTTATAGATTAAGGGACTACTGTCACATCTTAGGTAACAAAGTAAATATATTTCACTACATTAATATTTCTCTATAAGACTGTCTGTACTTCCTTTCTATTAATTTCAGATTAGCAGTAGATGCATTTATAAACAGAAATCTATTCCTTATGCCTGACTTACCCAGTGGCAACACAATATTTTGAGTCTGAATAGTAAGTCATTAATAAGGAAAAAAGATTAATGCCAACAATGGACACAGTGTGACTGGATAAGAAGAATGGTTTAAACATAACAGTATTTTGATGATCTCCACAGGATCCTTTATAGAAAAATACAATGCATATAAATCCCTAATTCTAAACAGAAAATTATTCGGAACTTAAAATACATTTTAAAGAAAAACTGCATTGTCTTTTTAGTGTCCATTCAGGTTTAATGGATCTTATATGTTGTTTTTTGTTCCAAATATTAGCAACCATAACATCTATAATATTCAGTAAAGATGGTTTACCATCAGCTTTTCAATAGACAGCTAAGAACTGTTGGCTTTTTTTTTCCCAAAGAGGTATATATTTTGCCCTGTTTGTTAGAAAATGGCTGAGGTATGTTTTGAAGCCAAAGCAAACTACAGTCTGTGTTATTAGGTATATGTGACCATAACATACATTAATGCCAAAATAATATGCATGGTACTTGCAAATACAATATTAATGTAAGTTTAAAAAGGCAGCAATTTTATGATAAAAGTTCTGTTAAGATATTTTTCCATCATATTCTCTTTCTATTTATTTTCTTTGTTTATTCCATTCTTTCCTCTTATTTATCATCAAAAAGGATACCCACTGGCTAATTTGCACAGTACCATCTCATAACCACTAGTGGGGCTTAAACTCAAAAGCCTGCTCTATACATGAAAAGGTTATATAAGTGAATCTAAATAATCATTCTGAAGTATGTTATATATAACTTTTCCAAGAACTGATGACTCATGTACCGTTAAGTGGGTTCTTTTGTCCCTACATATTTATATTAACCCCTATATATACAATGATAAGTTCATAAAAAGAAAATAGCTTATGAATTTTATTCACACAATTCAAAAAATATAAATAACTCACTCATGAAGCAATCACAAGAGTTACTGTATTTCTGCTCACATGTAAAAATCAGTAACAAAAGAGGAATTAATTCTTTCCTGCATTAACACCTCTCTGCAGCAAAGGAACATCAGTTCAAAATAAAAGTGTGTTGGTATTATAAGCATTGTTTTAAGTATAAAACGGAACTTTTTGCAATAAATTAGATTTTAAAAATTTCAAGTGAAAGCTTTTACATTCAGTAAGGGGAATATTTAGTCATAGAAAATACTTTTTTTGAGGTTAAAAATGCCATTTTGCTATAGTAGAAGAGTGTAAAAGCATTAACTATACAGAATGTTACATTTTTCAGAAAAGAAAGACACTTGATTTTATATATAGTCTCTTAGAGATAACTTTTTTTTAGCAAAGGTCTAATGACAGAACTCTCTCTTAGATATAAAATCAAAACTACTTCAAAATTATTAAAAACTTGGGAATAGATGTACTTAATAGATGGTGATATTTATAAACTATAGCATCACATAAAGACAAATGATCAACATATTTTAACAATTATTATCTTCAAGGATCAGTTCTTATGTAAAAATGTATATGTTATTTTAGAGAATGCTAACATTCCCAGTTATATAAAAAGGTAAAAATGGTCAGCTTTTAATTTGTAAGCACAAGTATTTTATTTTAAAAATATAACAAAGCTTTTATTGTTTGGAAGAACATTATGAATGTCATCATAAATATTTCTATTTCCATAGACATACTATGTCTAAATCACTTGACATCAGCAACAATTCCAGTCCATTGCAACTATACCTGCTCCCTAGGAAAGTGTACCTTATCACAATATAAATTAATCCTTCTGTAATGCCAATGATAACTAAAATAAAATAAAGCTACTTTGTTCTATTTAAACTTGCTTTATTTTGCTTTATCCAATTTCTAGATTAATTGCAAACTAAGACATACTTAAAATAGTAGCATCCCAATAAAGGAATAGTCTAGGCAGTATGTGATCTATTAAAGCCACATATTGAATTGCATTAAATAGCATCATTGAGTGTCTTAAAGGGCATGGCTGATTGTGAGCTAAAGAAATCTCTTATTTTTAAATTCATAAACCTTTCCACAATCTTCTATTTCTGATCTTGATTTATATCTGACTCCTTTATGTAACTCAGGATACATAAAATGCTATGTAAGACCCAATTCTGTTGCCTTAAGGGGAAAAATAAAAGACAGTACCACTATAACCATAAAAAGATAACATATAGGTTTATAGAACATCCAATATCTCCAAAAGAATAGCATTTTGGTAAATTCAAATAAGTCAAAATTATAATAATTTAATATTCATTATAATGTTTAGAAAGAATTAGAGAAATCACATGGAATTTTGTCTCCCTTATTTCCAGCCTTCAGTTCAACTGTAATGGTAAATAAAAAGTGTTTTGCAATTCAAATTCAGTATTTTCTCAAGTTTCAGGGGTGGCAGTAGGGCCTAGGCCTCTCTCCATTGCCGTTAGTTATCCCTTTGCTGGCCCCCCTTCCCACACGCTGTAGCTCTAATCACTTGGCCGCTCTGCTATAGGATTTATAGTCAGTGATGTGCTGGTTGTTTAACAACCAACTCACCAGAAGAAGGGAGAAAAGGCATCTTCAGAGAGTTTGCTGGTCTCTTTGTTGATCTTAGTCCCACCATGGCCAATTTCTAGCTACCAATGAGGTGGTGCTGCATGAGGAGTTAGGCTGAGATTCAGACTAGCACACTATTATAGCATTTTCATCGTACCTATACAGTAGTCACAAATAACATCAAGAACATAGTAAATGTGGTAAAATAATTTGGAAATAATAAGTTGTGAGTTTGATTTTAATATAGTTTGCTAATTGTAAGCTTACATAATTTGATTTTAATGAGTTATTTTAAACCACCAAACATCCTGAAAATTTAATAACTGACCCTCGTAAACTGGTATAAGCTCAGCACACCATTGAGATTACTCCAGAAAATCTTTCACATGTACAAACTGTAAAAATTATACTATTTTATATGTTTTGGTTAAAACTATAAATATTTGAAAGCATAAAAGTTAACAGTCTTATTGAAATCCTATTAGTATTAATCTGTCAGATTTCAAGTAGTCAGCATTTTTATGTCTCGAGCACCAAACAGACAAATGACTCTTGGCTATTATAAATTTTTTAAGTCCATATTAATTACTTTTAAGGTTTGGCTCTTTGGCCATGCCATCATCCTTAGCTGAGACATTGCTTATTATTTTTGCTAAATGATTTGTAGTTTTGAGCATATTCTGGACAACACTTGTGCTTAACCTTGTCCCACTTCCTGGGAAAAAAGTAGGGTTTGGTGAAAATTCAATGGATACAGAGTTTCACACTGATATGTGAAAAAGTGGCCCTAGAGGTAAGTCTGGGGTGGATGGGTTTGTTTTTTTTTTTTGGTATGTGGGTAGCTCCCTGACTGGGAATTGAACCCAGGCCACAGCGTTGACAGCACCAGCGCCGAAGCCTTAAGCCACTACACCACCAGGGAGCTCCCTTGGATGTTTTGAATAGAACATTAATGTATAAATCAGACTTTATTTTTCAAAGTTATCTCCACAGCTCTTTCTATATGAAGAAATAAGGCAATAGAGTCAGAGCATGTTTCTTCACTTTTCCAATTTAAAAACTACCATAGTGGCATATGACTGTAATCTCTCTCATCTGTGGCCCTAAAGTAGTAGACGGGAAGTCAAAAGATTTGGTCAATGAAATAGGAGACAAATGTATTATGGAATCAGAATCCCTAATGAATCAGTAGTTCCCTAACAGGAAACTACAGTGCTACCAGCCACTCTTCTTCGTGGCTTCACACTGAATAACGTTCTCTGGGAGAAGGTGCTTTTTCTGGCTAAGTGAGTGATCTGCTAATATTCTAAAGATTAAAGAGAGATAAAAAATATGAAAAGGGACCCTTTTAAGGGAGGTAGAGACGAAGATTTGGGGGAGTTCAATTTCAGCACTACTAAGTATTACTATAATTTTAAACTCATTTTAGATACAGAAATTAGATTTTTTGAAAGAAATTTACATTTTATGTAGCATTTTGAATTTATTAAATTCATAAATTTTATACAATATATTCATACATGTATTGTATGAAATGTAACATGATTCAATCTCATTGATATTATTGTGTACACATTAGAATAACCTGTGGTTAGGATATGAATCATTAATGATTACTGAAGTATTCTTATTTTTAATCTTTTATCAGTATTTTTATTATACCCACCTCTTTTCTTTCACTAGGAATCTACTTTTATAGTAGGAATCTACTTTAGCTAAAATCCAAGATTCTGACTCTCATCTGTCGTTTACCATCACTGCAATTGGAATGAGTAATTTTTCTTCCACCCATCATCCCCCATGAGAATGTGAAGTTTTCTCATATCATCTGGATCTAAGATGAATAAAACTTGACACATTTATTTAAAGGAGCTGCTTAACTATATCATTACTGCATGAAACAATCTCAGGTTGCTTTTGACATTTCACAGTCTGTGAAATTCACTGTGAATTAAAGTGAAATAAGTAACTAATAAGATAAAACATAGATATTTGACCTATTTTTTCCTCCTTATATTTGCAATATAGTGGAGATAAAGATCATGAAGCCAGAAATCATCGCTGTCTCGTTGTTAACCCTTTAATAGGAATCCCCGTCTTGCTGAATGTTGATGTGATTGGGTATGCACGTGAAATAGAGTGTTCCTTAATTTGTATGAGTTGATTAAATTTAAATTTATTTAAATAAAAAAGGTTAACCTCAAATAGACTTGTCATTTTCTCAGAATTAGTTTAATTTATTTACAAGTTCATGAGTGACAAAAGCAAAATAAATAAAAAGCATAGCTATTTTTGACATTATATTCTGTCCTGAAAATAGAAAAAAACTAATGTGCTCACTGATAGAAGAGTTAGGGTGGCAGTAAATTTTAGGTAATTTTTGTAAAACATATGAGAATCTAAACCAATCTCTCCAGACTTTTTACCTTAAAGCTACATTTTGAAACATAACCAAAGATATTAAGATAATGGGTGTCTAAACCACAACTTAATACTTCATATTTTTGCTTCATGTTTTTATATGTATTTTATATATTTTTTAAGAAATGAATTTTCAATATAATTTGTCACATTAAAATTCTGAATTCTAACAAGCTCTTACCTGTTTTATTACTGCACTAATCTTGGGTAAATAGTATTGCGTTTCATGATGATCACAGATGAAATGCTATTTACAGTGTTATTTTAGAAACTCTGTAATAATGATCTTAGTATAGTCTCAGTTTATGTATCCCTAATAGAATGATATATCTGATCTCTGACCAGTTTGGAAGGCCAGTGCTGACTACATAAACTGCAGTAAGAGTATTTTGCTTGCTTTGCTGATTTTAAAGCCTATGACAAAAATACTGCAGATTTATGGTGCAGTATATTGATGAAAAATACATTATAACTACCATGCTCAATAAGTAACCAATTTAAAGTTTGAAAAGCAATGAGTTGCCAACTCATATATAAATCCCACCACATATTAAATAATGAAAAGGCTTTTGAAAGATCAAATAAAAAATATCAATTTAAACTTTTTGTCAGAATTTTGGTTCATGAATGGCCTGACCTGTTTATGGATCGATGGAATAATTCTTTTACTTTGAATAGGGCTCTGTCTCTTAACATAAAATATTAAGTTATCAGAGTTAAATGCTATTGAAAAATTTCTACCTGGTTTTATTTTCAATATTTTAAGCAAATATTAATGTGTATGTCCATAGAATAGTGACCAGGGAGTGCTGTTATTACTAAAATAACAGTTCAAATAAGTTCTTGAAACTGTACTAAGAAGCATACTCAAATTTAAATCATCAACATATGTAACATAGAGCAAACATTAAAAGACAGGTGGAATACATTGAGGAAATTAGAAGTGATTTAGTGTTTTTAAACCCCCATATTTAAAGCTGGTGACCTCAGTTTTATTCGTATGTTCTAGAAGCCATTCTAGGTATGATGAAGTGCTAGAATCTAACTCTGAACTTGGGCTTACTTTTCTGTTTATGTTAACTCTGCAGAAGTCAAAGAGATTCAGTGTAGTTATGACAAAACCATTTATCCTCTGGAGGTTTCCTAGGAATCTGGACACCTTAAGTGAACACTGGTGAGGGGCAAAGGGAAGAACAGCTTAGTCCTTCATGGTTATCAACTGACTTAAAGCACCAGGATAAACCCGTCAGTTACTCCCGGAAGCTCCATGGAGGCGGCCTGCAAAACGGAGGCAGAACCATCTTTGGAACCAGAAAGCATCTGTCGGGTTTCACTGTTCTCTCAATGCAAGGCTTTTCCATGGACATGTACGTTAATTTTTCTACAACGGAAAACTAATATGTCACTTCCCTAAACTCCTTAACTGACCATTTATAATTCGGTGTCCTTTATGATTTCTGCCTTCAGTGAATCATCATGCCTTTCAGAGAAAAATCTATGCTGCTCTTCTTTGACTAAGAAGTCTGGATCCTGTTTTCTGGCTCTCACTTACCACTCTTTCCATGTCCTGATTGTATTAAACTGTTTGAAGACATGTGAATATGCTTTAATCTTTCACCTCTCCATGCCTTGCACACACTACCTGAACAATCGCTTTTTAAACTTCCTCTTCAAACTTCTCCATTTTACCTGCTTTGGACACTTACAGAAGCCTTACTCCTCATGATTCAAATAGCCCTCATCTAGCTTTCTATACCAAACATCCTCAATTTCCCCATTCCTTGGTTGAGTGAAACATCCCTCTTAAAGTTCTCATAACCTTCTGTTCACATTTCTTTAAAAGTCTATAATGATGCTGTGCTTTAGTTATTAACATACTTGTCTTCACACTGCAATAAAACAACAGTTCCTAAAGCTATGACTTTTATCACCAAATCCCTTTCAGTAGAGTATCTGACACAAATAAACACTTGGAATGACTTGGAATGACTCAGGTATCTTGAAATAGAGGGTAGAACTAGGAAACGTTAGCATATCTACCATTTTGGAAAGGAAAATTTGGGAAAAGGCTATCAAAACCAAAATCAGTCATAGCTTAGAAGACTCTAAATTTTGTAAATGGCTTGCAAGAATGTAATTGCCTTCATAAAGACAGGCTTTAGTAGCAGATTTAGGTGTTTAGAAAAACCACACTCCCCATTTCACAGTAATGCTTTTACAAGGGGCTCTGGGAGGATTATATCTGCTCCCTGTATCTGCTCCTAATCCGTCTTCCCCAGTCCATGTGACTCAGGGCTCTCCAATCAATTCCTCTTTTGAGCTTTTTCATAAGCTGTCAGGAAAGATGCTGTCTTTTTTTCTAGAATAGTAATAAACTTTAAAGTATATTGGAGTGCTAGTATCTATTTAGCTACTGTATGGAAAAGACCTATGTAGGAGTAAAGTCAATAAGGGATAGAAAAACTCTTGTTTAAGACACTTCTCCCACGAAGAAATACAAATGGCCAGCAGACATATGAAAAAATGCTCATCCTCATTAGCTATCAGGGAAATGCAAATCAAAACCACAATGAGATACCCCCTCACACCTGTGAGAATGGCTATTATCAACAAGACAAGGAATAATAAGTGCTGGAGAGGATGTGGAGAAAAAGGAACTCTGGCACACTGCTGGTGGGAGTGCAAACTGGTACAACCACTGTGGAAGGCAGTGTGGAGATTCCTCAGAAAATTGGGAATGGAGCTACCATTTGACCCAGCCATCCCCCTTCTGGGGATCTACCTAAAGAACTTGAAAACCTTAGTCCACAAAGACTTATGTACCCCAATGTTCATCGCAGCGCTGTTCACAGTGGCCAAAACATGGAAACAACCAAAGTGCCCTGTGACAGATGACTGGATAAAGAAGCTGTGGTACATATACACAATGGAATATTACTCAGCTGTAAGAAAAGATGAAATATTGCCATTTGCAACAAAATGGATGGACCTGGAGATCATCATGCTGAGTGAAATAAGCCAGACAGAAAAAACAAGGAACTGCATGATTTCACTCATATGCGGAATATAAAACTGAAAGCAAAGAAAAAAGAAATGAACAAACAAATAACCCATGGACACAATCAATAGTTTAATGTTTATTTGGGGACGAGTGGGTTAGGGAGGGGAGAAAGGAGAGGGGGTGGGGGAGGAGGGGGGGGAAGCTAAATATAAGGTGATGGAAAGAGAAGTCACACTAGGTGGTGAACTTACTATACAACAAGCTGACAATGCACTGTAGAATTGTATGCCTGAGACCTATGTAATCCTTGCTAACAGATGTCACCCCAATAAAAAAAAAAAAAGAAAAACTCCTGTTTAAAATTATTTTTAAAATTTTTAATTGTGATAAACACATAAAACTTACCACCTCAACTATTCTTAAGTATATAGTTCAGTAGCATTAAGTATATTCACATTGTTCACATATTAGTGTTAAGTACATTAACATAGTCACATATCAGAACGTTTTCATCTTAGGAATTGAAACTCTCTGTTCATTAAACAACTCCCCTTTCCTCCCTCTCCCTAGCCCATGGTAACCAATACTCTACTTTCTGTTGCATAAATTTGACTAAGTATTTCATATAAGTGGAATCATACAGTATTTCTCTTTCTGTGATTACCTTTTTTCACTTAGCATAATGTTCTCAAGTTTCATCTGTGTTGTAGCATGTGACAGGATTTTTTCATTTTTAAGGTTGAATGACATAGCATTGCGTTTGTGTATCACGTTTTCTTTAGTCATCCGTTGATGTGCAGGTGGGTTGCTTCTACCTCTTGGCTACTGTAAATAATGCTGCTATGAACACAGATGTGAAACTACCTCTTTGAGACCTTGCTTTCACCTTTTTTGGAAAGGTACTGAGAAGTGGGATTGCCTGGTCACATAGTAGATCTAATTGTAGTTTTTTGAGGAATTGCCTTACTGTACCCCTCATTTTTGGAGGTATTCTCTCAAATAAATAAGTGTAATTTATTGAGTATTAGTTTAGTACCAGACATTATTTTACGATGACAGTGGTAAAAAAAAATAAAGGGAGAGACAGCTCTTTAGGCAACTATGTAATGAGTTCCATGGAGGGTGACAAGAGGGTCAACAATAAATAGAGTATTACAGAAGTGGAGGTTCATGTGACTCCTCACCTCCACTAGAAAAATATTATATTGGCAGAAAAATAATAAAGCTGTAAAGAATATATTATATCAGGGGAGAAAAAGTTCGTTTGCTTCCTATGAGTGTAACAATCATATTTTTCATTGAAATAAAAATTAAATGAAAAACTCTGAGCAGTTTGGTGCGCCTCACGTGACCATGACTTGGTAAGGAGGGAAGCAGAGAGGGTAGGAGACAAGGAGAAAGGAAGGATGAGAGGAGAAGATGAAAGGATAAATAGGAATAGTTTCTCCACAACAGTAGTTTCCTTCTCACAGGTGTGAATGTTAGCAGATTTGAGGATGTCTTTAGCCACACTAACAGCCTGTGTGTTGTTCCAATAAAATGAGGGTGATGGAGGTGGTTTCCTAGGGTTAACTTGATGAGACCATGTATGAAAACACACTCAGAGCAAGGTGAACAGCTTTGATTATGCTCTGACCTTAAGCGATATTCTTAGGATGGTTACATAGAAATTGTTAATATATGTTGACATTATGCTAATGAACACAGTCTGAAAGCACCTGCCAACAAGGAAAGTCCTAGCAGAACACAGGACTTTGTACCAAGAGAGACATTTTTTATCTGAAGAAAATGGAACAAAAAACCTCTTAAAACTACACTTTTCTGTAGAGGTCAGAACTCAAGAATTCACTGAATTCAATCCCAGATGCAGGACGCAGATGTCTGGTATCTAAAACAGTAAATTAGAGGAATAGCTCTAATGAAGAAATATAGTACTGTGGGAAATTAACCTTCGACTATACAGACTCGGGGGCATGGTCAAAATCTTAGAACGATACAAGATTGGTCTTAAAATTGCGATTAAATTCAGTTCTCATCTGAAAATGGCTGAAATTAGAGCTTAGATTTGAAAAATGGTTGATAGCAACTCATTTTATTGGGTTTAACCTGAAATCATTTTTTTCTTTTTTTCTCATTCATTTTTATTTTTCAAAAATCATATTTAATAATGGTCACTAAAACCTGTGACCAATCTGTATAGATATAAAGGAGGGAGGTAGTCTCAAATTCAAGAAGCAAATTACAGATGCTAAAAATAATAATCCTGTAAAAAGGCAGCGGTAGAAGGTTCCATGCCTCACAGTCTGTGAGGAAAAGCAGTATAAAGACTGGGACTCTGGGCAGCAGATTGCCAGTTCCCTGACTCATGCATAATGACTAAATGCTTTTGTTCTAAATGTCTAGCCACTGTGTCATAGACCTAAAACAGAGAAGTAGAGAGCCAGTTAAGTGCAATTTACTCCTACTTTTATATTTTAGATGCACACACATGCAGAGGCGAAATGAATATATTTTCTTTGCATTCAATTTGTGTGCTGTTGACCAACGGGTCACAGGCTTAAGAATTAGGCAGGTCTGGGTTAAGCTTTGGCTCTGTCGCCTCATTCTGTCTGATTTCTGGAAAACAACTTTGATTTACATAGCCTAAATTTCTTCATATTTAAAATGAGCATAATGATAATTCCCATATCAAAAAGATATTAAGATTCTTAAATGAGGCAGTGTAAAGCATGTCATTGGCTCTAAACATAGGGCAAATGCTAAATGAAAACTACATAATAAGGATGGACATTCAGGTCACTATCCTTACTGTTATTTCTCTTCAACACATTGGTCTTCGTCTTTGTAGAAGTTCCAAATATTTTTATGCCTATGTTGTATGATTTGCATGCAGGGGTGTTGTGTGTGTGTGTGTGTGTGTGTGTGTGTGTGTGAGAGAGAGAGAGAGAGAGAGAGAGAGAGAGAGAGAGAGATTTGGTTATCTGTGTTCATCATGGGCACTGTCTTGCCATATCTGCTCTTATTCATTGGCATAAAATTTCTACAAGTTGAGATTGCCTGTTCTTGTGTTTTCTTATTGCATTCAGCAGCAATAAAACCTGAGGTGATTTTTTTTTTTTTTGGTTTATTCAATATCTGAATGGTTGTTTTTAAACTATTTTAAAGTGACCAGTATATGCTTATTCCAAGAGTAAAAATGAATTTGAAAGGCCAGCTAATGTAAAAACATTTTATATTAAAAAAAACAACAACTGAAGTGTGGCTTCTTTAGTAAAGAATAAAAGCAAAGTTAAATAGAATTTCTAAAAAAAATGTCAAATTTGCACATTAAAACTTTTTATTTTACTTTAAAAGGGATATAGGTTTATATTATACTTCATGATGCCAATAAGCCTATTAGAGTGAATATGATGCTATGCTAAATAACCATAATTTTTCATGATGTAAATTGGTGTTCACAGTAAAATATACTTTTAAAAGTATGAGTATAAAATATTAGTACACTACAAATAATAGTGGTTTCAAATTATCCATTAAGACTTCTACTTGTCAATGTCTGACAATTTTTACAACTCCTCTCTAGTTTTTCACGGGTACAGCTTTACTTTAGAAAACATGTACCAAAACATCTCTACTTTTTTTCCATTTCAGTGTTATGGTTTTATACATTGCTAAATCTCAGGGAGATAAACAGATTCAAATAAAATTTGGTGATAAAAAAAACAGCACCTACTATATGTTGAGAATTTCGATGGAAACTTCCAGCTGAATGTGAATTAAAATGGCTAGGTTATAAATCCCCTGAAAATAAGGTTTATAATGGAAATGCTGACAGGCATTTAACGATAGCAGCAGTAGCTGGCACCACTGTAATAAAAAGACTTAAATGAAAAAAATATATGTATGTCTCACAAAGACATGAGGATTTTAGGGTAAAGCTATATGCAGACTCAATGTAAGGATGGATGATAATATGCCTCAGCAATTATGATGCATAGGTGCTAGTAACAAAAATCTTGCAATTCAGCTTCCAATCAAATTGTGAAAGAGTTTAAAAGGAAAACCTGAATGCAGCATTCTTCAGTTCTATTACTCTGGCATCACCACCCTCTTACCGATGTATTTTATTCATACTTTAGTATCAGAGCAGAGGAGAGCTTAGTCAGAAACTGACCACCATGAAAACGAGATAGGCATTTCACAGCAATCCTTTGGAATCCCCATTTTAATGAATGATTAAAGCATTGGTTAGGCATTAGGTAAGAGAATACAAACATCTTCAGGGACACTGATAGAGTTCTACAGTTACTGTCTCTTTCAGGTCCCTCCCTAGAGGGGACAATACTCTTGAGTCGCTTCTCTAAATCATCTGGATACAGAAAGTTTATATCCAAAAAATAATGACTTTTTTTTTTTTTCCTTAACAGTAAGCCACAAGTTAACTATTTTGTTTCTGCCTTCTAGTTTTGAATTTAATCTCTTCTTGTATTTCTGAACAGCATAATAAAGAAATAGAAATTTGAAGTGTTCTGTTTTTTTCTGATTGTGGCTATAAAATAAAACAAATTGGGTTTTAAGTCTGCTAAGAAGCAAATTTTTAAAAATGTTTCCGTATGTGCCTGTAGAGCTCTGCTCTGTAATTCGTCTGACATAACAAGCTCTTTGGTTACTCTGGGAGAGAATCTTCCCCAGGAAGAGGATAAACAAAGGTACCTCGGTGTGAGTGTCCGTATTCTTTCTTCATGCCTATGAATCCCACCCAAACTGTCAAGGTTGACAATCCAAAACGATAATCAAAACCACTTTTTACATTCATTCTTGTAACTGCCGCAGGCAAGTTTTAAAAGATATGCTAACAAATCCCAAAGAATAGCTGGTATTAAATATTTGATATAGCCTGAAATGAATACTATGGATATAAAATTTAAGTCATATAACTTTAATTTTTTATCTATAAGTAACTATCATCTATAATCATATGTCTAGGTGTATGTATGTATGTATGTGTGTCATTCATTTAATTTTTAATTATTAAATTGAACTAAATAATTTAATAATTTAAAAACTATATATAAATATATACATACATATATAGGTATGCACATATATTATTTTTAATTTATAGAAATTTGGGAAAAAAGTAACAAAATAAAGATAAAGATTGCTATAAACTAGATTATTTTAATGCTCTAATACCAAAGCAATACATCAAAAAATCACCCAATATGACTATAGTTAGTTATTTGAACTGAACATTTTTCATTATACATTTTAATATACACTTACTGCTTTGTATAAACCCTTTTATTGAATTATACTAAAAATAACAAAAAGTGAATACATTATACATGTACGTTCAGTGAATTTTTATGATGTGAATACTTTTGTTTAAAAGAACGTGTCTTAATCCGGGTAGGGTTAAACCAAAGTGTTTAGCAACACCTCAGAAATCTCCTTCTTTTCCCATCCCAGCCACCACCAACTCGAAAGGTAACCACTTATCTTAGATTAAGTCTTAAGAATAGACGTAAGATGAGGGTTTGGGTACAAGTGGCTTATTTGAGTGGTTTACCAAGTGAGATAGTGACAGAAGTGACACAAGAAAGAGAGAGGTCGATAAAATGTATGTAAAAGAGTGGGTTAGTGCTGTGCGTAACTGGGGCTCAACTCTTCTATGAATACTCTTGAGAAACCATGTGGAATATTCCAGAATTGTCCCACCAGAGGACAGGGTGACTCCATGTATCCACTCACTTCCATCTCTGACTTGAGAATTCCCCCAGGTGGATTTATTTATTTGTACTCTTTGGTCAGGGGAGTAAAAATGTGAGAAATACTGAGCTAAAACGCTGACATAAAATAGCAACTTCTTTCACTTCCACTTGTATTGCGTAGTACTTTTCGTCAGTAAGTACTGAATCCCATCTCCTTCTGATAAGACTTAAATCAAAGGCAGCTACTTCCATCTTGTTGGTGTTCTTAGTAGCTACACAATAAAATGATATTTCTCAGCAAGTGAAACTTTGACCAGAAGCTCCGATTTTTGCAGAAGGAAAGTTTTAGCCTCTGTCACGATTGGCAGGCTCTCCTAGTAATACTCTATTTTGTGTGCTCCGGTTGTGGAATCTGCCCTAGAAAAGCTTCGTGTCTTTGACTGGTGTAAGGAGATACAGATTTCTCACTGCATAGTATCCTGGAGATCGTAAGGTTCACACAACAAAGTGGTATGATATTTCCTATCTTAGACTTGCTAAAAGGCATGATGGTTTATAAGAGATGCAAGAAAAGGCAAGGAAAAGCCCAAGTAAGTCATTCCATGAAGCTGGCACAATAGAGTAGGACAGATAATGGCAGGTGAAACTTGAAATCCTGAGGCAATTTGAGGGAATGTGTCAAGATTCAATATCAAAAAAACAAGTTTAGTGGTGACTGGGCTAATAGTGAGCCCAGTGATTTCGGAGAAGAGATAGCTCAGTTCTTAGTAAATGAGTGAAACAGTGATGTGGAATCCAGGTCTGTATGCCATGCGTTTATTTACTAAGGCATGTGTGACAGCCCAATGTGACAAGAATACAGTCTGAGGTCATATTTGCAAGCCCTCCCTACCACTCCTCAAAAAAAAAAAAAAAATGAGAGTAGCAAGACAAATTAAATCCAAAGGAAACACTGTCTTGGGCCCAAGGACTCATGGGGAGAAATGACTGAATTTTGCTAAATTGTTGTCAACACCTTATGTCTGGACTCGGCATGATTTCACCTTATTAGATGAAGGCTGGAAGAAGGATGGTACTAAAATCCATTTTCAGATAGGGTATAAGTGGACTTCTCTTCCAGTGTCTTAAAAAGTTATTGGCCTTTTCTGAAGCTAATGATCAGGACACGCTTATTGAGTTGAGTATCCTTTACCTAGATAAATATGTCCTGCTGGTCAATTCTTGCTATTTCTGTGAATCAACATATATGCGCAAGTCAATGGTTTTAGGACAGAATATTCTTTCTGAGCAAAGCTAATTGATAATACCATGGTTCATTAGTACTGGTTCTTACTTCAGGTTCCTGTCTGATCTCCAGATTCTTGTGATGATCACTCAGCTTCCTGAATCCAACATCCTATACTCTGATCATATTCTGAACATACTATGTTAATTCACACTTCTGTGTTTCTGTTTCCTTTTTGAATATCTGATATTCCCATAACACTGCTCCCAACTCAAAATTTTTATCTTTCCTTTGAGACTTTCCTAGCTGTCCCTGATCATCACATCTTTTTGCTGTCCTACTGTGCCTACCCTGCTATATGCCATATATTTATCTCCAACAATGTTACAAGGCAAAGATCTTTGTATCTATTGGAATGAGGATATCAGTTGGCATGTAGCAAAATGTATTACATATTTATTGATTTGAATTGAAGTATGCTAGATGGCCCTAAAAGAAATCCTCCATTTGCGGTCTTTTTGAGCACTCCCTGGTACATAGTAAGTTCTCAAGAAATGCTTACAGAATGTAACTGAAGTATGTTAAATGGTACAAAGAGACTATACCTCTCTTGTGTGAGCATGATTCTCTCTCCATTCACCCATTCCTCCATCTAGTTTTGGGGAATAATAAAATAACATAATGTAGCAGTTAAGTGCATGAGTTCTACAAACAGATTTCTGGCTCTGCTTTTTACTCACATGTCTTTCTACCTTAAACTCTGAGATTTAGTTTTCTCATCTGCAAAGTATAGCTATTAATAGCATCTACTTTACATTTAGCAAATTATGTTAGCTATTATTAGTTCAAAATAATGGCATAAAAAGGATCCCATTCTTCAAATTTGAGCATGTAAATTAAACACTGTATGCCTAACATTAATTAGGGGTCTCCAGAAAAAAATGCAGCCATAAGTTCCTCTATTTTTCATATTACATGGCTGAATACTTTCTGGACATCACTCACATGACAATTATGATGCTTGGTAAGCGCTTAGCATAAGTGTGATGCAGCTTAAATGCTCAATTAATAGCCAGTACTCTCTACTTCCTACTAGGGAATTAACATGAGCTTCTGAATAATGATTTGAAAAACTCTGATAGACATATCACCAAGTGGAAAGAATCTGTTTCCTTGCACATATATGTGTATTGTTTGTTCCCAAGAACTAAACAATTGATTGGATGAAAAATAGTGGAAACTAAGGCAATTTTGGCTTAATTAAGAGGCATTTAAAATATACCTTTTTAACTACATCATTTTGGTAGATCCTTATATATCACTTTCCAAACTTGCTCCTTTCTGAGTATTGGTCGTGATGTCCTTTGACATCCCAACATTATAAAGCATAATTTGGAACAGAGTAGGAGGTTCCAATTTGGAAGCACTAATTAGTGGTACAGTGTGCTAGCCACTAGAAGGAACAGGGTGGAAGATGGAGTGTTGCCTTACAGCTGCTGGACAGTCTGCCCCCCACGCATTCCCCATGACATCTAAGGCAGGAGCTGGGCGTGGAGGCCATGGGGACATGGAATATCTAGGACACAGCACGGATCCTCCCGTGGGGGTACTGTCCCTCCCTCACTCGCACACCTCACATCACCCTGTATGGCCCGGAGGATGGCTGGTTAGTCAATGACGGGTAAGATTCCTCAAGGGAGGAACAACCTAAGATAGGCACAGTCACATAGGGGCCGTCAGGAGAGAGCCTGGGATCTACAGAGGTGAGGCACAGCCCCTCACCCCTTCTGACCTTAATTCCCTGCCCCCTGGCTGCCGTGCTGCCCACGTGCAGCTCAGGTTGAGACCCGACAGAACGTTATCAGTCATGCTCCCTTAGGGATGACTTGGCTACTGAGTCAACCCCCTGGGGCGGTTTCGGTGCACGTGCACGGAGTCCTTGGGGCCATGTGTATGCATAAAGGCACAATACGTGCTGGAACCCAACGGGGACTCTCAGGAAAGCAGCTGTGAGGCACGATAATCACAGACCTTGGAAAACACAAGCTTCACTTCTGCATTCTGTCCTCTAATAAAAGCTATGTGTCAGGCCCGACTGGGGACTCAGTCCTCGTGGCTGGAGCCCCTTGGCCCCACTTGTAATTTATTCTTGGCTACTGTCTTTCTTAACCTGGCACCACCCTTTTAGTTCTCCCACAGCTCTTGTTGTGCAGGATGTGACATTGCAGAAAATATGGGTCCTATCTTAAAACAGCCGAGTTCTTAAGCTTCATCATAATACAGGTAAAATAACAGAGTTGGCATGCACATAAAATATGGAATAAGGTGGTATGTTAATAATGTAAATTATACTTACAAGTTTACCATAATGAAAAATACCATTTTGCCATTCAAATATAATGCATTTTAAATAAAAAGTAAAACAGAACCCAACATAAAAGTAGTTATATCCTATTAATATATAATTGAAGATAGCTTAAAAATGAGGACTGCATTGATTTAGAATTAACTATGCCAGGAAGGTCAACCTGATCATCAGAAACATTACTTGTGAGAGATGAGGGTTTAGCTATCATTACTTTTTTAGAGAAACAGTAGAAAATTGGAATCTGAAAGGGAAAACTTATCAGGTTATATATACGAGTAGTGTTTAACTGAGTTAGGTATAGAAAATAAAGTACAAAGATATACCCTGATAGTACATATAGCCAGAAGAAAGTTTAATGTATTTTTGCAACTTTCTGTTTTCAAATACGGTAAATAGCAGAGCTAATTATCTATATGTCTGTGTTATATGTTTCGCATATATCCGTTATAGCTCTCTATTTGGTAGCAGTCCCTGTGACACAAATATTTTCTAATTTTGATTAATGGAAAATAACTTCATATGCTAATGACAAGTTATGGACACTATAGAAAAATAAGTTAATGGAGGACAAAATGCTTGCTTTGAAATGACTTTTAATTCACTTAACATTAAGAGTGATAAGCCAGGTTGTGCTTTAAAAAGACATGAATGTGTTTAAATCTGATAATGTCTATTTTTGAAGTTATTGTTATTATTGTTTATGAGTATACTCCCCTGACTCATAAACCATGCCATATTAAACTTTAATGAAATAAGCACACATTATATGTTTGTTATATGAATGACTGTTTTTAAATAAACAATGCATTATTTAGTTAGAATCAACTGAAGGAAGTTGTGGTCTAGGAAAAGAGAATAGTGAATTAGTAAAAATAGGTCACTTTAATGTCTTCTTCAGCTCAAAATGGCTCAACCCATATGTTTTGCTCTGACTTCTGAGTTTCCGAAGAAAACCTGTGTTGTTGAAGCACAACACATTTTATTATCAACTAGCATATTATGTTGAACAAAACAATAGAATAGCAAATTTATAAATTAATAATGTGCATGGGATAAGTTAAAAAGTAGTGCAATAGAATAATCTGAATATGGAAATCAGATAAAAACAGAACATCTAACAGATGCTGAATCACAATATCTAAATTTTAAATATGATATTGAAATAGTATCCATGAAAAATCATCATATTATAGACAAACTACAGAGGGAAAAGGGTGCAAATTATAGAGGAATCCCCCTTTGACTATAAATTTTTGAGTAAAATAAAAATTCCTTAAATTACATGCATATATGCAGCAGTGTTAAAAATGTCCCTATAAAATTTACATATGATTATCAGTTAGCTTTAGGGTAATCGTTGATGTCTTTTTCTAAATAATGTTTGCAGAAGTTGACACTATACTTAGCAAAATTGAAAGGGTATTTATAAATCCTCAAACAAGTGACTGTGTATTACTTTTCTTGTAAGTTTTTTAGTATTATTCCAGACTTACAGAAAAGTTGCAAGAGTATTTCTAAAACTCCAATTAAACTTTTATCTTGATTTTCTAATTGTTTACTTTTTGTCTCAATTATTTTATGGTTCTGTTCCTCTGTCATCTGTACATATACTTGTTTTTTGAACTCCTTGAAGCAGAGTTGAAGACATTGTTTCCTGTTACCTTTCGGTATTTCAGCATGCCTTCCAAAGAACAATGACAGTTCCTTAAACGACAGTAAAATGATCAAAACCATGCAATTGCACAGGAATACAGTACTAATATCTAATCAACAGTTCATATTCAAATTTTGTAAATTGACAAAAGGATGTCCTTTATAACTATTCTTTCCCAGTGTAGGTACAAACTGATATCATATAGTGTTATGATCTTTAGAATCCTTTAATCTGGAAGAGTTGCTCAACCTTCTTTGATTTGTTGACCTTGACATTTTGAACAGTACAAGCTAGTGATTTTGTAAAATAGTCCTCAATTTGGGACTAATACTTCCTCATGATAAAATTTAGATTTTGCATCTTTATCAGGAATAACACAGACATTGTGCTTTCCTTAGTACATTATAAACTTAGGCCCAAGACCCAACTTTGACCTTTTAGTTAATGTTGTATTATGTTATATAATTAAGTTTCTCCACTATACAGTTACTGCTTTCTTCTTTGTAATTAATATATAACTTACATGGAGATAGTTTGGGTGTAATTTATGGTGAAATACTTTGTGTCTACGTGACTATTCTGTCCCTCATCAAAATTTTGCCCACTAATTTTAGCAGATACTGATAATATTCCCACTCCATTATTTTTTCTGTAATCATTAGTTGACTTTCTAGTATTAGTATGACCTTTTCTTTTTCATCTGCTTACCTATCTGCCTACCTAATCTATCATTTATCTATTTATCTAATCTATCTACCTATCTATCTATGTATCTATCATCTATCATCTATTTCTTTCAAAGAACTTCCAGGTTCTCATTTTATTCATTCATGTTATTTATTTGCTATCATTATGTTTTATGATACTCAGTTTGTCCCAGATTTGACCAAATTAGAGCCCCTTTAAGTTGGCTCTTGTGTCCTTTTAACATGACCCCCCAATAGTCTCTTAGCACTTCCTTAATAGTGTTACAATGTGTTCCAGGCTTACTTTGCATTTTCTCTGCCAAAACCCTAGGATTTAACTATTTCTTTAAGTATTCCTGCTTCTCATTACTGGAAAATGATATTTAGAAAACAAGATTGCCTTAATTGCTATCAGTGTCAGTTATTAGCTGATAGAACTAGCAAACATATATAAGTGTGCAATGCGTATGTGTGTATGTTTATATAATATAGATGTATTTGTATGTAATATAATAATTATGAATGTATAACTATGTAATATTTATATATTCATATAAATGTGTATTGTATACTCTAAATATATAGAATTACTTTATATTGATACTTTTTAATTTCAATTCAATGCCACACAGGGCATATATAGTTTTCTCCCTTTTCTATATTTGTAACTTGCTTATTCAACAGAGAAGCCTGCCTTCCATTATCTCAATATATTTCCTCATTCACTAATGCCTCAAATACATAGAAAATACTTTCAAAATTGCTAATCCATACCACAATGAAAAGCAAGCATACTGAAAAGACTTCAAAGTTTGCTTTAATTTATAGGTAATATTTGTATACAGTGAAATGCACCAAGTCATAAATGTAAAATTTTATTACTTTTAAAAATGAATGTACTCGTGAAACCCACACTCCAGTCAACATTTAGAAAATTTATATATAGTATGATGAAATAATACAATAGGTATTCTTTGGTGTTTGACATCTTTCACTCAGTATAATGTCGGTAAAATTTATCTAAGTTGCTATATCTATTAGGAGTTCTTTTTCATTTTATTGCTGATTAATTCTTCTATGCATGAAGTACAACTCATTTATTCATTCTCTTCTTTTAAGCAATTGGCTTTGTCAGGAAATAAAACTTTTCTTTTACCCTCTTAAGTTCTGTCTTTGAGGTCCTGCAAATTAAACTAACCGAAGCAGATTCGTAAGAGGTCAGAAAAAAACATGGGAGTTCACAAAGAAATGTGACTAAAGGAGGCTGCAATTTGGAGCATGGATACTATTTTAATAGGGAATGGGGAAGGGCAGTGGGTCATATCTGGGAGAAGAAATGACTTTTTAGAAAAGAAAGGAGAAAGAAAAACGTATGAAAAAATAAATGACTTTTTGCCAAGATAAATAAATGGGTCCTAAGTGAATAGCTAGAAGATGTCATAGTGTTTTGACAATGTCTGTTCTGGTGTGGTGTTAAGGACTTCTTGTCTCCAGAAGAGAAGATTAGAAGATTACAGTTGATCCTGAAGGGGAAATTTATGACAACTAAGTTCTTCTGAGAGGTTCTGCTTTTTGGCAGATAAGGGATTTCAGGAATTCAAATGCCTTCAGTTCAAAGTAATTCTCTTGCAACAGTGGCTTATTTTGGACTCAGGTTTTATGACTTAAACACCAAAACCATTCTTTAAAACTTTTTTAAAATTAAATTTATTGGAATGACATTGGTTAATAAAATGATACAGGTTTCATGTGTATAATTTTATAATACATCATCTGTATCTTGCACTGTGTGTAGAAAAGGGTAAAGGGGGTCAAATATATTGTGAGGGAAGGGGATTTGACTTTGGGTGGGGAACAGACATAAAACCTTTTCTTGTAGACATGTTTCTACTTCTTTTTGAAAATACCTAAGAGGGGAATTATTGAGTCAAATGGTAGGTCTAAATTTAATTTTGTAAGGAACCGTTAAAATCTTTTCCTAAATGGTTGTACCATTTGCTTTCTCACTGGCAATGTGTGAGAGTTCCAATTGCTTCAAATCTGAAATTTTTATTTTTTTTCATCTCAGTAATTTGAGTGGCAATATAGTAGCACCGTGTTATGGCTATAATTTATATTTCCCAAATTTTTAGTCATTCTTGTTCATTTTATTTTCTTCTAGTAATTATTTACCATGTTATGTCTAAGAAATATGTGTCTACCCTAATTTGTCAAGATAATTTTCTTTGTTTGCCTTTAGAACCACTGTGACTTTAGGTTGAACATTTAGATTACGATAAATCTCAAATTAATTTTTATGTTTGATATTGGGTAGAGTTTGAGCTTCATGTTTTTTCAAATATTCAGTTGTTCAGCTTTGCTTGTTGAAAATATAATACTTTCTCCGATGATTTGCTTTTGTACCTTTGTGTAAATGCAACTGTGCTGTGCAAGCATGGGCCCATTTCTGGACTCCAGTTTTTTCATTGATTTTTTTTTTTTAATCTTGAAAAAGAGTCAAGATGTCTTAATTACTGTAGTTTTATAGTAAATCTTGGAGTTAGATAATGTAAATCCTCCACTTCACTTTTCCCCTAAGAATTTTTGGTGATGTTAGCTATTTTGCATTTCCAAATAAATTTTTAGTCAGCTTTTATTTTTTACAAGAAAAGTCTGTTGTGATTTACACTGAAGTGTGTTGAATCTACAGTTCAATTAGGAGAGGATGGAGAATTCACATTTTAACAAGTCTTGAATGCTCTCTTCCACAAACATTGTGTATCTCTCCAATAATTTTCTTAATTTCTTTCTCAGAAATGTTTTGTGATTTCAGTGTATTGGTTTTGTACTCCTTTGTTAAGTTTATTTTTGATGTTTCATGTTTTTAGACACTATTATACATGAGATTAATTTTTAATTCATTTTCTATGCTGCCAACATATTAACCTTGTACTCCGCAACTTTACTAAATTCACCTACGAATTCTAGTAGTTGTTTTATAAATTGCTTGCAATTTTCTAGGTAAACAATTATGTTATTTATAATTAAAGACAGATTTTATTTTTCCTTTTTAAACTTTATGTTTATTTCTCTTTCTTGCTTAATTGGCACTGCATGGGAAAGGAGTGCTAAAAAGAGACATCTTTACCCATTCCAAATTTTATGAGAAATCATTCAATATTCACCATTATACAAGATATTAGCTGCAGGTATTTTTGATATGTCCTACATAAGATTAAAAACATACATTCTCTGCATCTATTCAGAGGATTTCAAGCTATTTCTCCTATAATGAATTACAAGAATTGATTTTCAAATGTTAAAACAATTTTGCATGCCTTGAATAAACCACATTTACTCAGGATGTATTATCTTTTAAAAATATTATTAGCTTCATTTTGTTAACATTCATTTAGGCATTTTTACATCTTTATTTATGAGGGATATTAGTCTTACAAGCTTTTTATAATGTCTTTGTCAGGTTTTTAGTAATGTGGACCTCATAAAATGTTTGAAAATATTCTCTACACCTCCACTTTCTGAAACACTTTGTATAAGATTGGGATTCCTAAAATTCTTGGTAGAATTTGCCAGTAAAACCATCCAGGTCTTGAGTTTTCTTTATGAAAAGATTTTGTTTATTTTTACTTTTTAAAACATAGCAATAAACCATTTTTTTACTAGGTATGTGGTTGTTCATATTTCCTATTTCATCTTCTGATAGTTTTTGAAAATTATTTTCAAGAACTTATCCATTCTTCTATGTTGTCAAATTTACTAAATTCATTCATAATATTTCCTTATTATTATCTTATTGCCTGTAAAATCTGTAGTGAGATCCTTTTTCTTGTATGGTATTAGTAATTTGGGTTTTCTTTCCTTTTTAGTGATGGCATCTTATATTTTATTGATTTTATTAATCTTTGTGGTATGGTAAGAAAAATAATTGGTCTTTGTCCCCATTTCCAGGCAAAGAGCTCTTAAAACATTTGGAATTTCCTGAGTAATAAAGGTGATAGCAGCATCTTTTGTTCTAATAAGGGGAATCTTGGTGGGCAACTAGACAGCTTCAAGATGAGGGCTGGAAACCACAATGATCAAGCCTTGATTAAAAACTTGAAATTTTCAGTCCGACACCTCAACCTTCAGGGCAGGGAGAGGAGCTAAAGACTGAATTAACCACCAATGGCTAGTGATTTAGTCAATCATGCTTATTTAATAATAACCTCTGAACACAAGGTTTGGGGAGCTTCTGAGTTGACAAACACATTGACACGCCAGAAGGGTGGTGTCGCCCCATTTCATGGGACAGACACTTTTGCACTTGGGACCCTTCCAGAACTGAGCCCTTTAAACCTGTGGAATCTGGTGCTGACTCTGGATAGTTGTTGAAATCGAATTGGATTGAATTACAGGACACCTGGTTGATGTCAGAGAGATGGAAAAATGGTGGTGGAAAAGGGTTCATGTATTTGGTTGATAGGGGAAACCCACTATCTTTTCAAAGAACCAATTTGACTACGTTAATTTTCTCTACTTTATGTATTTCCCTTATTTTTACTTTTTTAATGCTGTGTATTTTAGTATAATTTGTTCATCTTTCTTTAACACTATGAACTAGTGTTAAACACTTAGATTACATATTTTAAACATTTAATCTTTTCTTACATAGGCATATAAAGCTAAAACCTTAATTCCTAAGGTAGTCATTTAGGTACCGCCCATAAATTTGATATATTGTGATTTTTATGAGTCATTTTGAGATACATTCTAATTTCCTTTATACTTTGTCCTTTGACCAATGGGTTATTTAGAAGTGAGTTCTTTTATATAAACATGTATGGTGGTTTCTAGATATTTCTTATTTATTTTTAATTGTTATGGTCAGATAGTACATCAGGTTCCAGTATAAACTGATCTAGGTAAAAGGTTTGTGAGCACTTACAACAACGTGCATTCTGCAGCTATTGTGTCAATGTTCTGTAAAAAGATTAGGTCAGGATGGCAGACAGTGATTTCCAGATTTTCAGTATGACATTTATTGTCTAGTTTTTTTCTAGGGAGATATGTTAAAAATTTTAACTATGTCTTTTGATTTGTCTTTCTCTGGTTAGTTTTGTCAGCTTTTGCTTTATGTATCTTGTAGCTTAATTTGTAGTCTGAACTTTTCCTTCATTGTTTTCTCTTTTTTTTTTTTTGAGTATTTTTATTATTCTATTTTATTTCCTTTATTGACTTTGTAGCTATCACACTTAGCATTTTATTTTTTAAATTATTATTGCATGGATATAATAGATATGTCAAAGTCTGCTCAGAGTTAATATTGTGCCACTGTAGATAAAATAGAAACACCTTTGAACGACAGAATTTTGTTTGTCCTTGTTAGCTTTGTACTATTAGTCATATGTACATATGTGTATATACGCATATATTATATATGTATATATAACCTGTATATATTACAAAGTCCACAATACAAATTTCTGTGTTTTATTTTGAACATAATTTTGCCTTTAAAACAAAATTTTGCTTTTAAAATTTCATAGGAAAAATACAACTTTTCATATTTGCCCTTATGTTTACTGTTTTTTTTATCATCTTTATTCTTTATTATAGAGATTCCATCTTGTGGCAATTCCCTTCAATTTGTAGAACTTCATTTAGCATTTCTTATGAGCAGGTCTGCTGGCAATAAATATTTTTAGTTTTTATTTATTGGAAAATGTCTTTACTGAACAGTATTATTTTAAAATAATGTTTCCGCTGTATATAGGATTTTGCATTAGTAGTTACATTGTTGAAAAATGTTCCATTACCTTTTTCTACAATTTTTTTTTGATGGGAAGCCTATTTTTGATAGTTGTTCCACTTTATGTAATGTGTTATTTTCTTTGACTATTTCCAAGATTTTCAATTTGTCTGTTATTTTAGTCAGTTTTTGATGTTGCCTATGTATTATTCTGTTTGAGGTTGATGGAGATTCTTGGATCTAAAAGTTGATATTTGGTCATCAAACTAGAAAATTGAGGGTATTGCTTGATATTATTCTGGGTCACTAAGATACTATTTATTTTCTTTTTCTATATTTGATTTTCAATTGTTCCTCAGATTATATCATTTCTATTGACCTCTTTTACATTCACTAACTCTTTTTTCTACCATCTTCAAATTGCTGTTAAATTCATTCAGTGGACTCATAAATTTTTATGTCAAGGACTTTTGAAATTATTTTTTATAGATTATAATTCTGATGAGATTCCACATTTGTTTATTCATTATGATCATATTTTCTTTTAAGACATTGAATTAAGGCCTTATCTATGACACTATAACAATCCTATTAACACTTTTTTATTATTTATTTTGTTTGTTTTTGCTAACTTCAACCTTTTAACAATAGAGGTTCAAAATCTAGATCATTTCAAAATCATCTCTAATTAACTGCTTTTATTTATGGTCAGAGGTTACACGTTCTTGCTTCTCTGCATGGTTAATTAGTTTAATTGTTTCCTAGACCTGGTGGATCCTACATTGCTGGAAGTCTGTATTTTGTTGTCTTCCTTTAAAGGGTGCTGTGTTTTGTTCTGGCAAACACTTAATTCACCGGGAATACAATTGGTAATGGGCTTGATTCTTTTGAGTCTTGTCCTTTAAATTTGTTAGGTTGTGTCTGTAAGAGCACTTACTTTAGGGCTATGGTGTCCTCCACAGTGGCCTCTCTGGGTTCTCACTGAGAGATTTGTATCTTTATAGAAGTTTCTTCACTCCAGCTGACTAGAAAGTCTGCCTTCTATCATTTTGATGGCTCCAGGTTTCATTCATTTCACAACTCTCCAGCAAGAATTCTGTGCAGCCCTTGTAGAATTTCACCCTACTCATGTTCATCTTTCTATTCCTTACGCTTATTTATGGAACTTATGGAACTTTACCCTTGTATAGAGTACTTTTCTCCAGTACATTGCCATGTTGGACATCAGTGGTCTCAAATGTCACTAAACTGAATCTTTGCCTCACCAACTTAGTGGAAAACTCTGTTCTGTTTTAACTCTACCTTTCCACATATAGGTCCAGACAGTGCCCAGGCTGTGCTCAGGTACAAAGTCGAAGAATTTATGCGTCTTTCATAATGCATTTTCTTTCTCTCGGACACAGTCGCTATGTATTATCCAATGTCTGAATATTGTTTTATTACATACTTTGTTCAGTGCACTTTTATTTACATCAACGGCTAACTCTAGTACTAGTTACTCTCTATGGCCAAAGGAGGAAATCTTATATTACTATTCTCCATCAAATATAGTTTATTTGACACTTCACATACATTTTTGTTGTTTTAAACTACTAAATTTGCCGTTATTTGTTACAGCAGCCAAAGAAAACTAATATAACCACTCCACTGGAAAAGCACAGATACAGATGAAATACTATTAAAAAAAACTGGGTACTATGGGTACTAGACTTATCAGGGTGATCACTTCATAAGTTGTATAATGTCTCATCACTATTTTGTACACCTGAAACAAATATAATATTGTATGCTAACTGTAATTGAAAAATAAAAAAATTTTTAAAAGGGAAGGAGAAAAACAACAACAAACCAAACTCTCAGGGTAGTTGACTCATAAAAAAGAAAAACACAATAAATAATGCAAACAAATTAATTTGCAAAGAAACAAAGTTAATAGAGGAGTCAGAAAATAATTTCAAACTAAGTGTATTTTACATATTTAGAAAGATAAGGGAGAAAATAAGATTCATGAGACAAAAACACATCATTGTAAATAAATGTTAGAAGTTTTGATATGAAAAATACAATTACTAATATAAAATAATTAACAATGCACACTGGTAAAAAGCAACTTAGTGAGCTAAATGACCATGATGAAGAATTACATCAAAATTTTATTTATTTATTTATTTATTTTTAAGGGGACAGCACTACCACAAATGATGCAGTTGAGTTCCCACATTTGGGGAAATCGCAGGGCTCAGCACATCCAGAGTGCAATGGATAAGCCTCATGCTGGGAAAACCACCTTTGCGATCATGGTATGTCCCCTGCCAGGTAAGTATCAAAAAACTTAAAAATGGAACTAGTAAGCAGAGTGGATAAAAAACACTTTTATCTACTAATAGTTTCTAAGAAAGAATATCATAATATGGAGGAAAGAAAATGTTTAAAGAGTGAAATGAAAAAAGCAAACACTCAAGTATTCTTCCAAAAGGGAAATGAATTTATAAGGGTACAAGGACAGAAAATGATGATCATCAAGTTAAGCAAAATGTTTGTTAAAACTTAATAATTGTAAATTAGAAGAAGGAGAAGACAGATGAAAGAAAATGAAGAGGAGAAAAAGGAGGAAGTGGCAAAGGAAAGGCAGAAGACATGTTTTCAATAATAATCTGAAAATAAAATTCAAGGAGAGAGTTAAAAATGAGTTGGGGCAAGGTGAGGGGGTAAGAGAGAGGAAGGAAAGCAGGTGTCGGGGGAAGGGAGATAATGATACACTCTTGAACTTTTGAGAAAGATATGTTTCATATACACATGTGGGTTGAAAATTAAGCATAACAACAGTAACAGAAATCAAATAAAGTGCTCTCTAAATAGGGACCAAATAAAACTCAGTCAATCAAGTAAAAGATAGGAAAACCTAGAGAATCATGATAAAGAAAAAAACACAAAATGAGATAGTAGACATTATTAATGGCTGATCACTGTAAATGACTAAATTCTCCTATTCCTAGACAGAGACTATATGATTGGATGTAATAAATGAAACCGAACTATTACATAAAAATTTCTTATTCTTTTGTATATCTATGGAAGAGTTTGTGTGCACAAATAGCTAAGGGAAAAACATGATGAAATAGGACAAAACTAAGGTTTTGTGCCCAAGACACATCTAGACATAATGTAAAGCTATCATGACAAGACTATGTGGAAGTGGAATTATAATAAATAAATAGATTAATTAAACAGAATTAAGCAGTAAATGCACACATGAATATGGCATATAATAAAATTTCAAAATAATAAAAAAATTTAATTGCTTATAAGTATTTAACATTTTTTATTATTTTAAGATAATCTGTCTTTGGCTTATATTTTTGTCATGAAGCCAAGTGTGTTGAAAATACATTTAAATACTAGATATGTATACACTCATTTACTAATACAAGTAAGTGATATCAGTATAATATCATATAACTCAAGTAATAATATCTTTGTCTTCATAATATTGGGTGAACGATGTGAGAGTAACAAAATGCTGACAAGAGGTGAGAGTGATGTATAACAATAATAATACAACATAGCTAATTAGGTAACTACAATAATGACAATAAAAACGCTACTAGCTCTTCTGTAGCATAACTTGTCCTTAAAGTATTGTAAGCAGAGGTACTGTGGCTTTTAAATAATAGCCTTGATGCATAGCAATACAATGGAAAGCTAATCTGACGAATCCTGGCCCAAGTGAAAAAAAAAATGTGCTAAATTACTCTTAGATTCATTGCTATCTTTTTTCTATATTGAAGCTCTGTTTTCTAATTTTTATTTCATGCCAATATCAGAGAACACATGTAAGGAAATTAGATCATTGTACCTCAACATTATTCCCTCTTCTGTAATTTATTTACTAATATGTCCAAAGTATGAAAATTGTTTCAGAAGTTATCTTAAAATATCCAGAAACAAAAATGAGTTCTTCAAAAATGTTAAAATAATTTTAACCTGGCCTGGAAACTGCTCTGGGGAACCTTTAAATGTTCCTATACTCATATAACGCTGGCAGTCTACAAAAGCTTCTTGATACAATTTTAATGAACCATATTTATTATCAAATACAGGATTTCATATTCTATCAGCAGGGTAGTTGAGCTGGCAATAATAAAAACCAAGTTTTTTTTTTTAAATGACATAAAGACTCTCATATTTCAGTATTATAACTTCAGAAGTCACAAAATATGAGATGCACAGTACTTGTGCCTTATAAAGGCTTTGGCATGGGCACATTGTGGCTTTTCTGTCTACTTAACAAATATACCAGCTTCCTCATCTCTTGAATTTTTGAAAATAATTTTTATAATTCTAGGTGCAATATAAATCTTACATACTTGAGGATACTGTATGAATGGAAATTAAAAGCATTTGCCACTAATTCATTACTCTGCACAAGTTGTTTTTCTTATTCTGAGATAGTGATGAGAGAGAATATGACAAATGAAAAAAGCACCACAATAAGGTTATTTCTAAGCACTTCTATCACTTCTTTATCACTTTCTGTAATACTTTATTAAGTAAAATTCCTTTTTAAAGCAAGGCATTCTAATCTTCCCCCAAACCTACACTTGCCCCACCCTCATCCCCAAAGAAAAGCCATCTTACACTTTTCTCCAGAGACTAACTACAAAGGGTTAAAAAAAAATCCATCCTGACAATACTAGAAACAGTTCTCTCTCGATGTGTGTTGGTTCACTGCTCCACAGGGCATAGCAGATGTTGTGTCTGGTAGTAAGAAGGGCCCAGGAGGTGTGGGCTGTCAATCACTTTTTTTATCCGTTCCCTAACTACAGGCTACGCTATGGATCTGAAGCCCAGCTAAAACAATCTGCCTCAGCTGGGGTGTCTGAGGTATCAATAACCCTTGGCAGAGGTGTCAAGAGCCTTGCTGGAACTAAACTACCCTGCTGACCAGATGCTTAGCAAGTTAACAAGATAGCACTCAGCAGTCACTTTTCCAGCACAAGAATTAACACAACTGGAAAATCACTGCACTAATATGCTGAAAGAATCTCACCGAAGTTGCCTTTTATGGAAGAGAGGCAAATACATACTGGACCACTTTGGGAGGATGAAAAGTTTCAAGTTGGACAGGTGCTTTGGTTAGGTAAATGAGAGAAACTGAAAAATAGAGCTATTATCCTAAGTGTTTTCTCAGTACATTCACATAAATAATGTGTGAGTACACTACAAGTATATTTAATTCCACCCTTTCAAATACTGATGTTTTTATCTTTGGAAATAATGGAATCTAACACATTTCCTCAAAAGAGATCAAGACTAAAACCTGGTTTAAGAATAGAAACGAAGTAGGCTAAGTTTTGCTGAAGTGAATAATATTAGCATCTCTATATTAATTGCAAGAGCATATTCAGAAGTTACTCAAGTAAACAGCATTTAGATGTCTAAAAAAACTGAAGAATAAAGCAATCAAATTACTTGATTAAAACAAAAATAGCCCCTCTAAAAGACTGTATGCCAAGTTGATATGTTTCCTGCCCTGAATATACTTGGGTTTGTTTTTCAAGTTCTATCACCTTAAGGTAATTCCCTATCCTTTCATTCATAATTTCATTAGATAGTAATTATATAATTTTTTCTGGAAAATAGATTACATACTATTTCTAGAAAAGTATGCAGGAATATTAGCTTTAAACAATTTAATGTTGTTTGCCTTTTCTTTGAAATTCAATAATGCCATCAGCCAGTAAGACCTCTTAGAGCCAGCATTTCACACAGTGAATGCTGCTTTCTGTTACAAAAGCACAGCAGCTGTGGCTCCCGCAGATACCCTTAAAGACAGATATAATAAAACACTGGGAGGGAGTAGGTCGACACAGGAGCATGAAATGGACGAGATGAAGGCCCTTTGTCACAGCCAAACAGGCTATAAAGTTACTATAGTAACATACAGTATTAAACTCCAGGTGGATTGACTTAATCTTCCTCAAACAAAATGTAAAGGTTAACAAAAACCAAACCAATAATTATTATAATCACTCTACCCAAATATTTTTTAAGAAGTTGTTATTTTGGGTTTAGTCGGGATAGATGAGGGACAGGTACACTGGTTCATGTTCTGATACGAAGAGACAAAATCCTAGAAGTTCAGTGTCAGAGAAGAAATGCATTTTAAAATAATTTGAATAAATCCAATGACTGGAGTAGCAATAAAATCAAAATGACCATGCAGGAGCAGTTAGACTATGTGAACGCTCAAGCCCAGTTTTTTCTATACTCATCACATTTTTGTCAAACGGTAAGATTTTATGTGCTAATACCTCTGGCACTAAATTCACTGATTATTCAGCAGCCTTTTTTCTTAACTTTGGTTGAAAAGTTTCAGGCTCCATCTGTTTTTAGTCCAGGTTTTCAGAAAGAAAATAATGACTTAAGATATACTGTGCTGTAATATGAAATAAAAGCTAGGGAACTAGTCTGTGGAACAAGAGACCCCCCTAAAAAACAGTAAACAAAAAAAGAGATAAAAAAAATGAAAAATCATAAAGAACTCTAATTTTTAAGATGAATTTAAATAATTTAAAAAATAAATCTAAACATTTAGGTTATACAATGAACTCTCACTTAGGGCAGATGTCAAGTTCTGCTTATTCCTGCTTGTAGTTACAGTATTTTGCTGTTACTGTTTTGCTGTGATCACCCACTGTTTCATCTATAAACCATTTGTATAGGCTAAACCTCACAAACTTTTACTCAAACTATCACACACACACACAAACATGCACACAATCTTACTCTCTTTTGCTTTCTTAAATACACATTTTTGTGGCTCTATTTTCAAATGTTAAATGTCATGTTTTTAAGGTAGATGAAAATTTGCAGTGAAAACTAAACCTCAACATGCAGACGTGTGCATTTTAGATTGATCCAATGATCACTGGAATTGCTCCTTTTGAATAGTGCTTTAATGATCTGAAAGAGTTAAGAGACTCTCTGAACCTTAATTTATGCCATGAGTTAGGCACCAGGGCAAGCTGGACTCAATACGAATATTTTTAGTAGGATTTAGCTAACAGTGTGAGACCTACCTTTAATGGATTTAGTTTGGGTAAACAACCTTTGTCTAGACAGCCCAAATGTCACAGGTATTGGTGCTCATTTTAAGTGGTAACTTCGATGCAAATAATTGTAAAGTTGCATTTCGTTCTTTGTACTGATATCTTATGAATTAAGGTTTTGACTGTATCAGAGCTGAATGTATACTCACGAGCGGTAGTTTTAGTCATAGACCTTTCTTATTAGTAACTCTTATTTGACAACCTGGGAACAATTAGGATTTAGACGGTACTCTGAGATTTCTGATGTGATTGCAGAGGACAGTTTAAGATTCTTAACAGTAAAAAGAAATCTAGCTAAGAGCTGTGAAGGAAGCACTGATGGATGGCAGACTTTTGGGGAAAGCACAGAGCAGAATTAGAGTTAAAGAGGTGCAGAAGAAATACAGTCCTAATAGAGAGGACTAGGACCACTTATTTGTTTAGGTAAAGCTATTCATTCGTTAAACTTCTATGATATATCCAGGCATATGAGAAGCATAAAATTTTGAGAACTAGAACATTAAGTTTATTAAACTTGCTTATAATTTATAACTTATTTTATATTAAATATACCTGTTTATTAATTTAAAAATCATATGACATTGCTAGTTATGTTTACATTCACCCATAAAGTATTTACTATTACCTTATTATATTGTGGAGGAATCCTAAGAACAGAGGAAAAATAAAACAGTTTTGATGTGTGGAGGCATTGAACGAATTGGAGATTCTGATGTGAGAATTACAAATGTGATTCACATCTACCTAGAGGAGTAACATTTTGAGCGTTGTACAGAAGTGTTCATAGCAATAGCATAATGCAACCCCAAATTCAGCTCATTTTGTAATAGGTCCTTCATGCTTATTTGGGTTTTTTCATCGATTCTAAAATTCTAGGAAAGGAACAGCAATAGAATTAATTTATTCCTCATCTACAAAATAGTAAATTCATAATTTTATATAGATTGAAAGGACATCTTTAAATCATTAACAGTAAATTCTGACAAACTCAATTCTGTGACATGATAGAAATTATAAAAATACGAGTAACATAATTTCTTTTGAGGTATATAATTTCATTCTAAGGAGATAGGCACTTAAAACTTTTAGTATAGGATGAATTTTTTTCCTTGTGTATAGAAACATTCAATTTTTTACTTATGTGACTTCCCACTCTTCGTTATTTTAATTTTATTAAGAACAATGTGTCATTAGAGGTTATAATTAATTGTACTGGTGATAATGTCAGAACCTCGCCGAAATAAATAAATAAATAAAAGAAAGAAGGTATGGGGTCTGAGCAACTACCATTGCATTAAATGTTGTCTTAGAAGAGAATGAATCACTAATATCCTTTATATATGCTGCATAATGTTATTTTTTTATCTTTCCCCCTGTCACTATGTAGTTCATCGTCCACATTTTATCAGAAGCACTGGGGTTTCAAACCAGTAATTAAAAACCCAAGACTCTAATAACTTTGACAAATATTGTGGATCTGCTCCATTGTATAAGTTGCTGATAGAGAAGAAAAACAGAAGTGAATTTTTAAAAGGTAAATTAGTTTAATTCATAAAAATTCACGTAATGGATAAGAGTTTATATAGAGCACTTTTGCCATCTTCATTCAAAGAAATAAACAGGGAGAGGAGGCTGCACGTCCTGATTTTAGTGCTGTTAGCTGGAAAGTATGTCAGACTCTTAGAACTGCTGTTATTTCAGCTCAGGCATCCCAAAGTGCTCAGTAAACCATCCAGGATGAAATCCAACTATCTGTAAGCCTCAGCACCTGTCCCACAAGCCCTGCAGGACACCTCAATCCCCCCACCCCCACCCCCAACTCTACTGTATCCTCAGCAACTTGGCTGTGGCTTCACTGGGCATTCCATCAGAAAAGCAGAGCCACCCCCATCTGATTCCTTGTCAAGAAGGGAAAGAAGAGTCAGAAACAAACGACTGAAACTGTTATTAAGACAATTTATGTACAGAATGCATGCATTAAAGACCCTGTAGATGGCACACAAAGTTCCTTAACTTCAAAATAAATGATGTGAACTGAAGGTTCTAGTCAGCTACTATGAAAAGATGATCATTACATGGGCACATCTGTGCTCTCTGTACTATGGACATTCTGTGTACATGCAGCCAAGAGAGGTTGAACAAGTTTATTTCTATAATAATATTATTTAGTAAGGCCAGTGATAATTATTTAGCTTTTCTTTTTCAAGAAACATGAGGCCCCCAAAGGCTGCTTCTAATCTCCAACTATATCCACCTTAGAAAGAAAGTTCAGGGAGCTCAGAATAATGAGAGTTCTATCATCATGTTAATTTTCTTTCTTATCCCCAAAATACAAATGAGGCTTGCAATGACTTCTGCATAAATATTGAGCAAGTTGCTTCCTAGATACTTCTAAAAGCTGACAACATTTGTTTTAAAAAGGCGAAAGATTTAAACTATGTGAAGAGAAACCAGAGTATAACGTTTGTTTTAATAGAGTGAATGTCTAAACTCTAATGTTTAAACCTTATTCAGGAAATTTTGTTAACTAATTTCTTAAAGACTTCATTGCTGAACTGTTCTATTTATCAATCTTCTCTCAAAATGTGAAGATTTTAAACTAGGTGTCAGCTATCTTCACAACCATTGCATTCAAAGGGGAACACCAAGTATTTTTCATCTCTGAGTTAGCAGAGTCTACTTCAGAGTTTGCCTTTCAAGTAATGGCCAATAAATCCTAATAATAGGAAAACTCTCCAAAAATAGCTGAGAATAGTAGGATAATAATTTATGAATGAAATCTAAAGCCCAGTTGCTAGCTATGCTTGCACTGTACACAATCAATTGTTCTTAACATTATATGTAATTTATATTAATAGTTTATTAGAATGGGAACCCCATGGGGACAGGATCTGTGTCTTGTTAATTCCTTCATCTCCAGTGATTGAAATAATGTCTGGCACATGATAGATATTCAGTGTTTATTTAATCAATAAACAAATGATGCTATTACTGTATTTGACATAATTTTCTACAGCTGCCTAAATATATGGAAAGGAATAGAATATTTTATTATATATTTCAATGGACAAATGAATTGAAATTCATTTTAAAAAACAGGTTTAATTGCTTGGTCACCATGAGGAGTGCAGAATTCATAGTGAGGGCACACAAAGTTTGTAATTTTCCTTGATTGTTTATAAGTTAATTCTCACTTAAATATATATCACAAGGTTAGTGTCAAAGGAAAATTCAGAGTCAAAATTATTAAGAAAAAAGTATATTTACTTGCAAAAGCAAAATGTTTATAAGGGAATCTTTAAAAAAAAACACAAACGGTCTCCTTGAATATATTTGGAAACAGATGTGTAAAGGGAAACAAATATCAAAATGCAAGGTTACCAAGGTAGGAAAAAAAGGTATTGTCTCACATGATTATCTTATTTTCAAGTGCATTCACCTACCTAATGTTTTAAAAAAATCAAATACCATATCAGCCTGTGAATTTATCAGAAATTTTGTTTCTGAGCTTTCACGTTACAAAAATCAATTGTGTGGACAAAATTGGGTGAAAGGAAATAAGACCACCATGGGAAACTGTATATTGATGGATAAAGAATGAAAAATTCAAGTTTTCATGAAGAAAACTAGTGGCCACTCCTTTTAAATAGGCCAGAGTACCTTGCTCATTAATATCAAAAGTTTCTTTGTCACACCAAGAGTTATAATGAAAATTCATGGAGGTGTTTTTTTGGTTGTCACAATGATTGGGGGTACTTTGCGTGTTTTATTGAATGGAAGCTAGAGATGCTAGATATCCTGCAAAAAATAGCACTAAGTCCTACATAATTTTTAATGTCTTGCCAAGATACTTATATGGGTGGGAAAGTACCTAGAACCTAAATCAATTTTATAAATAAAACTCAAGCTATTATGTGTATAATTTTAACATCATATAATAGAAACATTCCATAAATTGAGCCATTATAGAAAATGATGGAAATATGCCCTTTATTTAGTTCAGACTGATAAACATTGTTTACCACTTAGCAACATACTGCATACCTAGGGCAATGCTACTCATACTTTCAATGTTACTACAACACACCTGCATGAGTCTACCTTTGCTGGCTGTTGCTCTCCACACATAGGAGCAGGCATATGATCACAAACCACTAAGAGCATTGAAGAGATGAAATAGCTTAAGGTAGTGCAGAGAGACTGGCTCTCAGCATAGCTGGAATGACATGTCATCCTATACTTCCCGACTTACGTTCCAATGTATACATAGTAATGGAAGAACACGCTCCCAGAACACAGTCTGCTGTAGTTCAGTGCTGTGATTCTTTCCTGAAAGACACTCTGGTTCTTTTCTGGCTTTTTGTTGCTGGGGCCCCTCCACCATTTCTTCTTCTTCTTTTTTTTTTTCTTGGTCTATTATTCTGGACCACAGTTAAGACTCATGTTCCTGCCTTCATTGCCTGTCATCTTTCCTTTTTGAACAACTTACATAAGCTGCTCTCACCGTTTCTTATCCAAGAGCAGGGAATACTTAAAGCTGAAGACTACATAATGGCCCAGAGTCTTTCACAGAATCTTTTTCAGTGTACGTTGCCTCAGTTTGCATGCACTTGCAAGAAAAAATATGCTGGTCAAAGAATGCAGTTAAGTTTCAGAATATTAAGAAATGTCTTTCTAGCCTTTCATTATGTTGTTTGTGTCATACAATATAACAATGCATATACATTGTTGACCACAGGATCTGGTAGAGAATAAAAATAGAAAATATTGTTACTATTCTTATTATTAACTCTTCACATTGCTCTCCTGAATATTCAATATAAAAGTCCTTTGTAACTTGATGACATGAAAGAATTACCTGTTAGTTTTTGCGAGTTTCGAAAGGAAATGAAAGTTGTTTTAGAAGGAAAACATAAAGTGACAGTGGTAATATTTGTAAGTTTTACTTATGAGTGATTGTGATAATAAAGTGAGGATCAAAATTACGTAGATATTTGAGATAGTATTAGCTTCCTTAATTCTTAAGATAAATTCCTTAATTCTCTCCTGTGTAAATAAAAAGACAATGTAGTTTTCAAAGCACCTGTACTTGTTTCTAAATTACCTTAAATGTATAGACTAAATGATAATTAAAGCAGTGTAAAAAGAGACTATAATATGATGCGTTTTTGTCTTAGAGTAAGGTTGCACTTCTGGTTTGATTTTTTTTTCTTTATGTACACTGTGATTTGGAGACTTGGCCATGATTTTTCTTTTTTTTATAATAGTCATGCTTCTTGGTGACAAATGGCCCTGAATGACAAAGCATATGTCAGTTTTCGTTTACACTTAATGTAACACAAGAAACAATTATATAATTATGACAACTTGTTAGCCAAATCAGTAGGCATAATACAGACTTTTCTCTATTAAAACATCTTTGGGGAGACCTTCAGATGACCTTTAAAATTAATCTATGTTGGATTTATTGTGAAATAAATAATTGAAGTGATTTCAAGATGTCCCCAATCCCCAATCAAAATTCCTTCTGAATAAGAAGGTAAATTACATCAGAAACTGTCCATGCCCAGATGTGGCCCAGTGTCATGCACAGACCTCTGGAAGACTCAGAATTTTGGGGTGTACCTTTTCAAGAATGCCGACATTGTTCAAGTATAAGGAGATCACTGAAACCTTGACCACAGTTATTGCTACAATGAAAACTATAAGACTTTTGAAAGGGAATATTGGAAAGCACAATAAAAAAATTAAGCAAAATTTCCCATATCCTGCTAAGAATTTGACAAATGTACTCAATGATTTTCAAGGTCCCCACAAGTCCCAAAATTTCACAATTGTGTTTTAGAATTATTAGAATTTTGGAATTTTTGGAAGTTTCATATGATGTAAAATGGCATTGCTAAAATGCTTTCAAGAGACTGGTTAATGACAGGTGATACATACATGAGAAAAATTATTTTTCATATAGGTACATTTCCCAAAGGGTGAAAGTATTTCAAAAGAAAATTTGTTCATCAATTCAAGCAAATAAACTGCATTTGGGGAGGAAAGATTTTTCTCTCTGTTAACAAAGGCAAAAGTATAATTGGGATTATTTCCTCATAATACTTTTAATTATTTTTGACCAATAATAATATTTGAATGCTATGCTGCATTTTCTCTTTTACTTGTAGCAAGGTTAAATTCAAGTTTCAATTCATTTCTTGTCAAGTCCAATTCCCATCGTTAAGAGTTAAGAGCAGCTATATCAAGCAGTTTTAACATTGAGGATGTCCTTAAAATATAAATTCCATACATTTGCCATGAAATAAACATTAATTTTTTAATTGGCATCCACTCACTATACTTCTCATATATCACTCATGTTATGTATATAATATGTGCCAAATTTTTTGTTGTTTTTGATCATTTAAAATACATATAATGTAATGATACTGAGTGGTCTTTATGGCCAACATATAGGTTAACAATTCACTTATTAAGGACAATAACTTAAAACATTGATATAGTTTATAACTTATGAATCAATTTTATATTTGTAATAACATTTTAAAATTTTGTTATCTTAAAAATGGATTTTTCCTCAAATTACTATGACTCTTATGTCAATTTTCTGAGTCCAATTCAGGATTTCTTTCCAAGTACATTAAATTATTTAGAACAAGTCAATTTTAAATTAAATAGAAAATCCTTCAGAATGAATCCTGGGTTCTCTCCTACATATTAAACTTTTACCCTTTTTGAAGACTTCTTCCACCATTAAAAAATGTGTCTCATGTTAAATCTCTTATGGTATCAGGGCAGGAGAAGATTTTTGTAAGATTTTGTACCAGGTTGATGACGTTTGTTAAAAAAGATAGACAAACTAAAAAAAATGAGCCTGGTCCCTACTAGCTTAAAAATTCTTGTTTTCACAACATGTACAGATCAAAAAGAAAATTATAATAAATTAGTTTTAGAAATACAGTGGACAAGAATTGTGAGTGTATTAGTAGATTATGCTGATTCTCTAACATTTAACAACAAAAACATTGTGCAGTATATTGTTGATTATGCCAAAGCAAGTGATTTGAGAAATCACAGGTTTATTTCATATCTCTAATGTCTGCCCTATTTGGGGGAATTAGAAAACAAGAAAGGAAACATTTCTAGAAAAGCCACTTTGGTAATATCTGAGACAACACCATTCTTATTTCACTGGGATTTTATTTCATTCTTACAGGCTTAATATCTCACTGCATGAACAAAGAAAATATCATGTGAAAAGGGCTTCAGGCTAGCTACTTCCAAAAGGATTCAACCTTCTGAGTGCTATCAATATCATCCATACTCTCACACAGTTAGCACTTTTGAATACATTTACTGAAAACCATTAATAAAGCAACAATCTTAGTCTGGTTCTTAACCATGTGTCACAGTGAAATAAGTTCATGTAAATCTGTGAACTGCACGACAATGATCAAATTAACAGTCATTTCAAGAAAAAAATGCCCCTCAGGCTGAAAAATAATTAGTAGTCTCTCACTATCTTTTCCTCCTAATAAAAATCACGATATCATTGTTGACTGTGCTAATAAAACACCTCTCGTGACTCTGATGTAGCCTGATGTAAAATGTAAGGACTGTTCCATTGTGCAGTCTCACACATGTTTTATTGAACATTTCCATTTGGCTCTTCATCTGGGAACACAAGGGCCCACAGAAGCTGAAGAACTTTTGTCACAGTGTAATGCAACTCTCACTTGTTTATTGCTACAGTTAATAAAACAGCCACTTTGAAATTCATTATCTTTCAAATTTAACTTCTAACTGCATACACTGAATATTCAGAGCTTGAACGTGAGCAAGAAGAAGAGCAGGAGACAGAAAAAGCAAAAGAAACAATGCATTTAGTGCATAAAGCTGCCCAGGGTTGGCACATATGATACCATAAAAATCAGGCCTGGGATGATGATTTTTACAACTGAGGAAGTCATAATGGTCACAGGTTGTTCAATTTATTTTCCTTTCGGTTATTTATATCCACTCAACAAGTATTTATTGAATACTTTTGTATAAAGTATTATAGGAGTATTAGGGTCAGACAGAAGTATTAATATATATGTAATCCCTGTCCTCAAGGAGTTTATCAAAGATATGACAGATTATGTGGTTGTGCTGACGTGAATGATAAGTTAATGTTGGTTATTGATGCTTCTAACATACAAATTGAGGATGAAATGTCAATTATCTTTGAAAACTAACAAAACAAAGCACAGAAACCTTATAAAGTCAGCAAATCACTGAAGTATGTGATTCAGGATATTGAAAAGCACGTACTAGATATGGATAGCACAATTCAGGAGAAACCTGGTTTCAAGAATCAACACAATTCAACAAAGGCTTTTGAACAAGGCAAGGTGAGCAAGGTCTTGTCTTTTCCCTCCAGTAGCTTAGAGTCCTTGGAGGGAAAATTCACAAGCACAAATAATTATAATGCAGGTCAGGTGAGTTGTTTCAGTGATCATCTACTATGTAGCAGGATATTTTGACTGTATTTGGTAAATTTTTAGAATTATACCTTTGAAGTTATAAGTAATAAATATGTTCCTTAAGAAAAAAAAAAACAGAGCATTTTAAGCACACATATAATTTTAAGGTAATTTCTAATCTTCCGAAATTATTAGAAAACATGTATTAGTAAGCCGATTAGAAAGCAAGTGAAAAGAGAAATGTCAAGCTCATAGGAAATATTACAGAAGTACATAAGAAAATATAAATTTTGCAAAAGCAAAGGAAGTTTTGTTTTGCTTAATTTTTATAAAAGGAGGGTCTCAGTATTCTTCTGAACTTCCTTTTCTTACAGGTGCTCCATGGAACACTATGTTAAAGAATGTTTTGAAGGTCCAGTAAGTCTGGAAATACTTGATTAAGACAAACTAAGCATCTTTAAGACTTTAAATTGATCACGTGCATCGTGAATCTCTAGGACAGAATGTTCCTGTCACAGAGCCTCTGAGGGACTGTAGTTCTATGGGCAAAGCTTAGGCATGGTCCCACATCTGATGGTGAATGAAATAAGGGCAGGCTCTCAGGTCCCATCTCTACAAGGTGCAGTCTAGAAGCCCAGATTTTTAACATACTCTTCAGGTGATTTCAATGTAATGGCCTGGAATCAGACCTTGGACTACTATTTGAGACTCTCTGATACTTTCAAACTTACACCAAAATGTGACAGGTGAATCAAGGTTCACAAGTACTAGCTTCAATATGATAGCAGACAGTAAAGTATTGTTTCGCAAAGACTCAATGGGCAGTAGAAGGTGAATCCTTTTCATAACTACCCTTTGTTGGAAGAAGGAAAATTTTTCATGGCTTGGGTTGTGTGTACTCTTTTACATCATCACGATGTTAACACTTTGGAGAGAAGGAAGAAGTTCCTGAATGTCAGTTAGTGTTCAAGAGATCAGGTTGGTTACACTTAGCACAATTTTAATTGACACTGCTCACTGCTTCTTTCAGCCTGGGATGAGCTCCACTGCACACCCCCTTTTTTTCCCACAAAGCAAAATCACCTTTAATCTCTTTTCCTCTCCTGGGCTGTAAGTAACTAAGTATTTATTAAAGAGGAATGAGAGGAGGTGTGTCAATGTTTGAGACATTACAAGCTGTTGAATCTCCAAATACTAAACATTCCCACCCTCTGTCACGCGCACTTCAATAAGATGCACAGGCTATTTCGATACACCCTCCCCATTCTGAGTTTTGCAACATAAGATCCCGCAGGGAACAAGCCCACGAAGGTGATACGAAAAAGGAGTTGGAACTGCCAAAGAAGGCCAAAGTCAAGAAGCAAAAGGAAAAATCTATGTATTTTCTTTCAAAGTCAGGTTCATGAATTGTTTTCTTCTACCTCTCTTCCAAAAGGTGTGATCTTTGTGACCAATGCTGTTCACAGCACATAAGATGGTGTTGGCATTGAACATTTTAAAACACTAAGAGTAATGCCACTACTATTAGGGTAATTTTATGAAGAAATTATGGAGGAAATAGGTGTTATTGTCCTAATAGCCAGTTAGAGTTTTCCATTCTACTTCTCACATTCTGTATTTTCAAACACTATCAAAATTATAATTTCTGTTTAAGGAGTTATTATACTTAGGAATCAGTATAATTTAAAGTTAAGGATAAATCATCACAGCTCAAAATCTGGTACTTAAAATGATTTAGAATGGTCTAAATCATTTAAAGATGTACATTTTTAACCTTAGTTTCTTCATTTGTAAAAATGATTTTGGTAATGCACATTTCTAAATGAATACACATTGGGGAACTACCCTTTGTTTAGAAAATTCATATATATGAAACAAAGTGATAGATGGATGAGTGAGTGAAGGAGTGAAGATAGCTAATTCCTCCCCCAGCTACTCAAGTTCTAGCTGTGACTATTATCTCTGTTGGCCCCTGTGAAGGAAAAGGGTTAAATTACGCTAATAGGCAGCTTCGCTGGTTTTTCATTAGTATGTTTTCATGACCAATCAGTCTCTGCGGCTTAAAGCAACACCATCCTTCACATTTCTACTGATCAGATGGACGCAAATGGGTGATTTTCACCTGGGGTTTCTCATGGCATTGCACACAAATTGTGGCTGGTGCTGGTGTCATGTAAAGGTTCGATTGGGTAGACATTCACGATGGTTGTCAGTTCATGCCGGATATCACACGGGAACTCAGCTGCAGCTGGTGACCAGAGCAGCTACACGTGGCCTCTCCAAGCAGCTCTCTCGTGTAGCTTCACTGGTTCTTCAAGGAAGCACCATAAATGCAGGTATACCCAACCATCCAGGGGAAACTGAGACACTTCTTACGACCTAGTTTGAAAACCTCAGGGCATCACTGCCTCAGTGTGCAAGAAAAGGCAAGTCACTAAATCCAGGCAAGATTTAAGAGGAAAACTAGATTCTATTTCTTGATCTGGAAAGCAGTGTACACATACAGAGAGGGAAGGGACTGATGGTATTTAGCTTTGACTATCACAGCTTTTTAGTGGTTCTCTCTTCAAAGATACAAACATATCTCAAAGTTTAAGGGAGATATGTCAGTAAAAGCACTTCTCCCTTCTGATATAAGGAGGCTCGACACCATTCCAACTCTTTCCAGGTTTATCTGTTTTTCAAGCAGAGGAAAATTAGTAAAACCCATAAATGGGACTTACCTCATTTCCTTTGAGTATAAACATTGCCAATAATTTTGTGCCCTGCCATAGATGTGGCAAGTAATCAACTATGAAGCAGCAAGAAAATACAGCTACCCTTGCTTTAGCTTGAGTAATAGACTATTAATCAAATTGCATGACAAATCATATTTCTTATTTCGTTTATAACTCCAAGGAGCAAATAGTAATATCTTTTCAGACAAGGCTCAAAAGGTTGTGGGGTTGTTTTTTTTTTTTTTTTTTTTTTTTTTTGCCTTAAATTAAACAATTAATGAGTAGTATAACTGAGATTCCAGCTTATGGATTGTCCTTTCTTTCACTACACATGCTGCTTCAATGAATAGTTAATAAACACTGTGGAGAGTTACAGAGAAATTGGAAGAACAGAGGTAGGGCGGCATAAGTGACAGTAGGAGTCAGAGACGGCCAGACTGGGAAACTTTTGTTTTACTTTTAGTTATGACAACGAGTATTTTCTACAACCTTATCTAGCCAGGGTGAGAGTCTTATAGCAACCACAGTCTGGGAAAAATTAAAAAACAAATCCAAATTGTAGATGTGGGGAGCGGAGGAAGAGAGAACAATGTTGTGGGGGTCAGGGAGCCGGCGGCCGGGATGAGGCGCACAGTGGCTGGAGATGGTGTGTGGGAAATACACTGACAAGTAACGAACAATGAGATACATGGAGAGATGGGAGAGGTGACCTCGTCCCTCCCTCGGTGCCCCCACCCTGCTGCTGAATAGCCTTTTGGGTTTGTATAGAGCTGAGGAAGGCTGTGAAAGAAAAGATGAGAACATCCGTGCTGCTGGCTGCATGGCACTCTCTGATTTTTTTCTCTTTCCACTGTTTGAAAACAAAACAAAACAAAACAGCATGCCCATAGCAAAATGAATTAATTTAAAATTTCAGGAACAGCAAAGAAATGTAATGTAACAAATGAAACACGCTGCTTATTCATCATGTACTATTACGTTTCTATTCCAGAATTATGTTTGTAATTCAATCTCAAAAAACGGAGGGAAAATAGTATGAACACAGCTACTTTGTTTGATTCTCTTCATTTCTCTAAATGGTATATAATGGTCTTAAAATAGAGTTAATTTTTTTCTTAAAAAAATACTTTGACAGAACTACAAAAAAGAGAGAGATACAATGGAAGTTGAAACATCACATTACTCCTTACAACTGATTTATATGTGTTACCAATTGTAAGACTTATCTGGGCAAAGTGTTGTTCATAAAGCTTAAAATATGAGCAAAACCTGCTTCCAAACAAAGCAGTCCAAATAAGGAACAGTGCAGATATAGAATTTTTAATAAATTAATTCATACCTTTTAGGGGTTAAGGTCTCACATTATTTTTGCTAACATTGATGTACGTTTCAATCTGTGAGAAAAAAAGGCATACGTTAAAAGAATACCAAATTTAATGTCACTTTTATCTGCCTCTAATTCTTATTTATGCATTCATTCATCTATAACCATCCCAGCCGATTATGAATAATAATTTCTAACTATTTTATGATCCATGTTTTTTGCCGCAAAATGCACAAAAGTAATTAAGCCAAATTGAAACAATTAGGAAATACACTATTCAATAATTGAGTTGCCAAAAAGTTTTACTGTACCCTAAGGAGGCAAAAAAAAAAAATGCCTATACAGCAGTAATATCATTCCACATGTTACATTTATTCCTGCAAGCCAGCCAAGCTCAAATTAATTGTACTGACTAAACTTTTCTTCTTGGAGAAAATTAAAGATATGCTGTTGTCAACACTTGAGCACAACCTTGCCGACACTTAAACGCAGAGAAGGGTGTGACATCCTGCCCCGGCTGCCTTGCGCTAATTAATCACTCTGGTATTTAGGACCATTCAAGCAGACAAATTAATGGGGAATAATTAGTGTATCTTTGTTCCAGCTCAGCTTTGCACACCAGACTCTCTCGGGAAGAGAGGGGAGTTTGCAGAGAGCAAGCCATTAGCACGTGCATAGTTTCACTTCTGTTCAGCAAGTTCTTCGGAGATTAAGAGAAAGGCCAAATTAGCAGACGTGTGACTGGGGTTAGGACACCCTTCTGGAGAGAAAGCCCTTTGTTTGGGTATCAGCTTTCACTAGCAAAGTGTTAATCTAGATACTGAATTTCATGAAACATGGTTAAAAATAATTTTAGAAACCAAAAAGAAGTCTTTTAAAAAGTATAATGAATATATTTATTTTTATCATTTATATTTTTTAATATGTCACAGAGATAAATTCAACCCTCAGATAGTCGCATGTTACCATATGGTTGGTTTTTGTACATTTTTATCAAAAATGGATTTTTATCAACAAATGGTATTTATAAATTTTGTAGTTAAATAATGTAGACCATTTAACCTCCCTACAGTAAGGAGGACTCTCTGCAGATATTACCCGTGGCCATAGAACTTAATTTGTTTCTTCTGATAGGAATCACAGAGCAGAAAACTCGGGCGAAGTCTCCTTACACAGTCAGTGTGACCAGCACAGGATTGATTAAACTCTGTCTCGTTTCACTCTGCAGACTGGTTTCCATGTGCACACGGACCAAGTTCAGGCACAGTTTCTTGCCAAAATACATTTAAAAACAACTAAAGATTAACTACTGACGGTTACGAGATTAAGATAATTTCATGATTTTAGTCTCACCACTGAAAGTAACAGAGAGAGGAGATCAACTGATTCATAAGAGTTCAAATTCTCCTAGATTATATTCACTAGTTTTACTTCAATACAGAGATTCCTGCCCTCACCAGACAAAAACATCCAGTTTTTCCACAAATACCACTTGGAACATCAGAGTTTATTCTGATGATAAATTATTTCTGAGTTTTTCATTAACCATTTGTTACATAAAGAAGTTATCTAAATGTACTGCAAACAACTGTGTGAATATACATAGATATATACACATTCAGATACTCACATTTATTTTAGTACTGTATGCGTGAGTGATCTTTAATTACTTTGTTTTTCACTTTTCTGTGGTTTATGTAAGGGAGGAGATTGACTACCTAAAGTGTGTTTTCTGGGTCCAGTGACTATTTTCATTTCACTCCCTAACTCTCCAGCTTTGTCCCTTTATCAAGGCAAGGATTATGCCATAGCAGCATGGAGAACATTGCTGCAAATTCAATTCCCACTTTAGGAAGGTTCAGACCCTAATCACCTCACTCTCAGACAAGTTACCTTGTGGAGAGGGCAGGACAGAGAGAATCAAGGGACTGATGCAGAGGGCGACCACACAGTGAGAGAAGAGATCACACTCCGGATCAGGTTATCAATCCTTTTATAAAGAAATTCCACCACCCAAAACACCAAGTGAAAATAAGCATGGGGCACCTGTGAATGGGTTTAGTCCTGTTAATAGAACATCACATAATAACAGCATGAAAGATAAATGTCCCCACCTGGGATAGGTCATAATTTGGGATATTGTTCTACCACACTCAGCTTCTAGGTTTCATGAAAACATGATATTGTGAGCATAATGCTCTTGAAATTGGGCTGGTGGAGAGAGAGAGAAAAGCCAATCACAAAACCACACATTTTTGCAATTTCTTAGAGGCAAGAAATGAATCTCTCTAGTCTCCTCTGAGATACTAAATTACTGCCTACGATAAGCCCAGATGCCATTAGAAAGGCTTCCATCCTGGGAGTGGGTCCTCCTAGATCTTTGAAGGTGCCTAATCCTCATTAAAGGCAAACCCCGCGCGTAGGAGGGGCTGCGCTGGCATCAAGGCACCTGGCGACGACTGAAAGCGCTGGCTCCGTGTGCGGCTGCCGCTGAGCAGCAGAATGTAATTTAGTCGCACCAGCGGGAGCAGGGGTCAATGATTTTATATTAATGGGGATCACGACAGTTCTAAGCTGTGGCGTGCTTTGAAATAAGTGTTGTACAAGGCAGCAATGAGAGCCAGGCTGAGGAAATGAGCTGTGTCACTGTCTCCTCATGCCTAGCAGCAAACACTGGGATGTTTTTAGTTGCTACAGACTCTGTGTCATCATAATATTTTATAAACAACAATTACCGGTTTCATGTAAAAAATATTCAAACTCCTAAAGCAATGCTGCTAAAGACACCACTGATGAGAAGAAAATTCCTTTCCAATCCAAATGGAGATCACGTGTGTGGCCAATGAATGGACTATTGATGGGGTGATCAGAATGAAAACTAATTTATGCAAATAAATCTAGACACGTTATGGGTAGTTGCTGTGTTATGATGGAAAGATGGCATATTATTACGTACCTTGACATGGTATCAACGTGTCTATACCTAAAACAAAAGAGATGGAGAGGGAGTTAGAGGCAATGATTTTAGATAGCGTTCAGTATTCAATCTTTGTCTATAGCTAAAAGTGCTATTAGTAAAATTTATCTAATTTTTTCTAAATTATAAAATTATTTTCAAATTTATTTTCAAGAATTCCATGTTTAGACTTCATATTAAATTTTCAGATCATCATTAATTATTTTTCAATTAACAATTGGGTATGGGGGGACAGAAACTTGTTTTTGTGAGCATCCCCAAGAGTAAGGGAAAGAAGCAAAATAAGAGTTCTTTCAGGCCTCAGGGATGGGCAGGCAGGAGTGTATTGTACCTGGAAAATAATGCGGGTGCAACAAGGAAGAAGGTTTTGATCTTCAATTTTTTTTAAAGTAAACAGATCATAGGTACCCAAACCAACAGGGGTAAACACATAAGTTGTTAAACTAATTGATTAGAGGGAGCTCTGTTATTAAGTGGGTAACAGCTATCTGAGAGTTATAAAAAATTCAGCTGTGAAAAGACGCACGTGTTGATCAGAAAAATAAAATCTGTTCTCACACACTGCCACTCAGTAAAACAATTGATTAATTTTCAATATTTCTCCCATGCACAGGTCTTTGGGATCAGTGAGGCATTACGGGGGAACAAAGTGATATCACTGAACACAGAATAACACATCATCTGAAAAACGCTCTCTTCAAAAAAGTCCAAGCCAATTAGTCTGTTCGAGATGAGCTTTCCAAAAATGATCTGTGAAACAATAGTGCCCTAACAGATGTATGCTAAAAAGCTCACACACATTCAGACATATATTAAGATTCTGCGGTCACATAGATTTAAGAAAACCTATTTTAGAAGTTCTTTTTAATATTCCTAAATAACATTAGCATATTAAAGGCTCTGAGAAGTCCTGAAATGCTCTCTTCAGTTTCTTTCAGATCTTTATCTAACTAGTGATATTATTGTGTGTTTTCCCCCTAATGTATTAACATCCCCTTCTCTGAAACACACTTTGGAAAATGCTGTATTAGAGTTCATTAAGCTGGTGAATATGCATTTTCATGAATGGAACTAGTAGATGTAATCCCAGTCCCAAACTTACTCCCTTGCACATAGAAACTGGTTAATGGGAGGCTTGAGTGGTTAATTATAATTTAATTAAAATTTCAGACTTTCAGAAAGTGTGCAATAAACTACATGGTATTTATAAATTAATATACCAAAATATTAGAGAGAGACACTCCATCAGCTCTGGGAAATAAAGGGCAGAAGATCATAGGTACGTTTCTATCTACAAATGTGAGGCATGAGAGTCACCAAAGGTTGTATTTTGATGTGGAGACTTGACTAATTCATCATGCTTTTAAATAATTTAGAATATGGAATGATCTGGATATCCCAAGACTGGAGATACACATTGTTTTGTTGGAATAATCCAAGCCAGGACTAAGTGAGATGAATGAGGTACCCTCTCAACCACAACTAAAAACACAGTAATCCAAATACATATTTTTATTCAATACATATTATGTATTTTATGCATAAAATTTATGCAAATAAATCCATGAAAAACAAAGTATTAACATTTTAAATAAAGACAGGATTAGTGTTACAGATTTCTCCTTTTGCCTCAGGCTCCAATATGGCTCAGTACAGCACTAGGGATGAAAAAGTACCAGGAGGCAAACGGAAGAAAGAAGCACTTAATTGGGAGTTCAAATTAGTTCTTATCCTTTCTGCTAATAAATAGCCATATAACTTTAGAAAAATGTATCAGTATACCATGTATTGGTACACTCATCTACTGAGAGAACAGCATTTCTCAAACTGTTCTGAGAAACATTTGTTCTAGGAGATGTTAATAGGTATTCAGGAAAAAAAGAAAGATGGGTAGTGATATTGGTATCAAATACATTCAGGGAAAACTCCATTGAATTGGTCAGCTTTCTTTATTAGAAGACTTCTCATAATTTGTAATATACTAATGTATTTCATGACTGTGTTATAAGAAAATAGATAATGCAACAAGTAAAACAGTTATTATCATCTCCTAAAGTGTTAAACCAAATTATCTACGTTCCCTCCTCCCTGTAAAACTCTATACTTCTAAAGAGATGTTTTAGAGGTCATGTGGATAGAAAAAAACATACGAATTTGGTACAAATCAAAACCTTAGAGAAAAATAATTTAAACTATGCTTACAGAAATTTATATTTCTGTAAACATGTATAGCTTAACTAAGTGACTTCCTATTCAAATTCCCTAAAAATAGAGGATATACAGGTTGGCTTCAATAGCCAAAGTAAATGTTAGATTAGCGCTGAAGTTGTAATATTGAAGCTTTACAAAAACATGTGAAGGATGGAAAATAGAATAGAAAATAAGCCACCATAAGCAGATGAGAGTAGGTGAGAAGGGTTATTTTATGAGAATATATTTTTAAAGATGCTTCAGTACATGAATATGAAGTTTGAGAATTGATGTTAAAAAGAATTATCAATCATCTATATATTATATATATATGTACCTACATACACACACATAGACATAGATTTATATGTATGTATGTGAACAAATGGGTATTGCAGCTTGAAAGGGATACTTTTAAGGAATATAAAATGAACTCATACTCAGAGGTGATAAAATGATGCCATCCTCAAGAAATTATATCAATGGCTTCCAAAATGCTTGAGAAAAAATTATGCAAAGCAGATCTATAATAGAGTAATAATATATTTATCAGGAATATTTTTGATGGGCTTGATATAAAGTAGCACAACTAAATATTACACAAATTGTCTCTTGGAACTGGTGTCCAAAACAAATTACTAAATTGGAATTTTCATAAATCTAAAGAAAGATATTATTTTTAATCTTCTCTTTAAAGTTTGTGAGAACTCCAATTGTTTTCTCCTATAACCCCATGTCAATTTTGTCAATCTAGAAGAAATACTATATACATGTTTCAGTCCAATCTCTTAAATCTCATTTTCAATAACCCTTGACTCCAGAGGACCTATAATATACTGATTCTACCAGATTTTCAAGGTCCTTATCACCCTTATGTCTTAACTTTCCTGCTTACACAGCCATGTTCCTGAGTCAGTTATATTTACATGCTTGCATACATTTCCAACTCTACCACTTCTCTTTTAATTCATCATACCTGATGGCAAAACAAGCACCTAGTTAAATCCAGCTCAGCCTGTTCTGGCATATAATGCACCAAATGAAGCCAGAGAAACACACACATACACACAGCTTTCTGAACTCATTTTACCTTTATGATCATAAAGTTCAGTTTTGTGTTCTGAGTGCTTGATGGTTCTATATATCATTTACTCTCTCCATCACCCAGAACGATGACTTACATATTCATACCTTCTCCTACAGTTCTCCGATTCCCTCATGTTCATTCTCAGCAATGACTTTGCTTTCTAGTTCACCAAAAAAAAAAAAAAAAAAAACCATGTAGAAGAGAACTTCCACAATCTTATTCCATTTTCTTCATAATTCTATCAACCTGCTTTTGTGATTCCATATTTTGCCTCCTCTTATTATTACTGTGGATGAACTGTCCTCACTACTATGTAAGACTAACTTCTCCATTTGCCCCTTGGCTTGCATCAAATATGGTCTAATTAATTACATTATTCAAACGATCCTTTCATTTCACTCTTATCACTAATTTTCTTCCCTCTGCAGCTCTCCCATCACTTGTTCCCATTTCCCCTTCTATTCTTGGCACAATTCCTCTCCTTTTTATAGCTAAATTCTTCCTTTGAAGACCTCTGTCTACTGTCACTCTCTCCTCCCATTTCCATTTGAGCCCACGCCAGTGAGACTTTTGCCATTATCCAATACACCAAAATGGGGTCATCAATGAACTCTGTTTTTGCCACATTCAATGGTCGACTCTTATTAGCCATTATATTTCAGATGTAAGTAATAAGTGATAGTTTTCATATCCATCACATTAAATCAAACAGCGTTATCTCCCAACTAGGTTATTAAACAAGCCTCTCAACCATTCTCCTTGCTCTAACATTCCCTTCGACAGTCTATGCCTACTGCAGCCAGAGGAATTCCAAGAAAAGGTAAAATACACTATCCCACTTTATACTAAAATTCCCTGTCCTACTCATAATAAAAGCCAGACTTCATAATGTATAGGCCTTATCTGTTCTGTCCCCCCATGACCTCTTCAATCTTACCACCTAACCCTTCCCTGCCCTGTCAATCCAGCTCATCACACCTACAGCCACACCGGCCTCTGTTATTCCTGACAAAACTGGCACACTCCCAGCTCACTGCCTTCACACTTGCCCTTTGCTCTGCCTCTACTACTCTCAACTTTCATATCAACATGACTTGTTTTCTACCTCCCATCAGCTCTGTAGTCATCTGCCATCTTTTCAGTGAGTAATTCCCAGGAAACCTTGTCTGAAATTGTGTGCATGTGTGCACACGCACACACGTACACACACACATACACACACAGCTCATACTTCCCATGTCACTACTCTGGTTTTTCACCATGGCACATATCACTAACATACTATTTATTTTACTTATTATATTCTTTAACATTATCATGTATTTTACTTATTGTCTATTCATTTTCCTTATTTAGAATATGAGCTATATGAGGGCAGGTTTCCCTTCTTTAATTCCATTCACTGCTGTACTCCTAGCACCTAGAATAAGGTTGGAACATAATAGGTCCTAAAACATATTTGTTAAATAAATTAAATGAATGAATAATGATTTCATTTGAGTTGAAAGCATACATCTAATTACAATAATTAAATAATTTATTCAAAGCTAATATATAGGCTCTAGCGCAAATAACGCCCCTTTTTTATGAACATACGTTGATAAAATCTGGAACACAAAGGTTACTAAGGTTACTGAGACAACACGTCTGTTTATACTATACTGCTTTAAAAAGGGTGTTACTTCTGGTGGACCCTGCATAATATTCTAGTGAGCTTGATTAGATTAGAAAAAATGTAAGAGATTCTCATTTCTTTTATTTTATATTTATATTGTCTCTCAAGTTTTGGAAATCTTTTGCTATCTAAAGTTTCAGTTTTTATATTCTTGAACATGCCTATCTATTCTTTCTGGCAACTGGATTCCATTCTTGATTAAGAAGGACTCTCTTAGAAACCCAGGCTGTGTATGTAACCGCTAAGATATTTGTACGGACTCTTTTTAAAACCATCTAGAATTTATTTTGTACATGTTGTATTATAGCAGTCCAATTTATTGACTTAATTCCTTCTATTTATATCCTATTTACCTAGTTCTCCACTAAGATTTTTTTGTCAGATTCTTGTTATAGTTCTGCTTGGATTCTAATTAAAATTTCATTAAATAGTTAATATTTAAACAATTAACATGCTTACCATATTAACTTAAGACTGATAAATGAGATGAGTTCATAGTTCTTTAGTTTATACTGTTCCTATCAGGTTTTGGGTATATTTCTGTTGCTGTTTCTATTTAGAAACAATTTTAATTATAATGGAATTGAATTACTTGGGTTCGAGTAAATTTAATGATAAAACAATCTTATTCCAGTGACTTTTCTCCCCAAATAATTATAAAATTATGAAATGTCACACATGTAAAAAAATATAAACACCCATGGGCTCATGGTAAAAATAAAATGAACATTTCTAAAATATTTGAAGTCCATGTTTTTTTTTATATGCACCACTATTTCTGTCAACTCAAAAGTAGCCACTTTCCTGAATTTTGGGTTCACCATTTTCTGGCTCTCCTTCATAGTTTTATGATGTTCACATTTATGTGTAAGATATATTGTTTAAATTGCCATGGATTCAAATATTACTTAGGAATAATATTCTATGTATATTTCTGCAACATGGTATTTTCAGTCACTATCATGGTGTGAAGTCATTCATACTGTGCACATCTGTAACCCATTAATTACTCAGCATTATAGTATTGCACTACTATATATTTTTTAGTTTCTTTAGGTGTTATTTTGCTTTTATAAATGATTACGTGATGCACACTGTTTTCCATGTATCTTGGTTGACAAATGTATAAACATATGTAACCAAGACCTCAATCAAGTTATAGAACATTTTCATTTCCTTAGAAAGTACTCCCATGATCCTTTGATTCTTTCTAGAGAAAATTTTTGTTCATTTTTTTACTACCATTAAATAACCTTGTATTTTCCTGAACTGCAAATAAATGAAATCATATAGAAAGTACTGTTTTAAGTCTGGCATTTGCATGCATCTTTCTCTTATCCTCAAAATAATTATTTTTGAGATTCATCCATATTTTTTAATGTTTTAGAAATTTGTTACTTTTATACTACTGAGTAGTAATCCATTGTATGAATATATCAGTTTGTTTATAAAGTCACATATTATGAGTCATTTTGTTAATTCAAGTATTAAACATTATGAATAAGTTGTGGTGTATATCCTTGCACAAGTGTTTTGTGAATACATGATTTTAATCAATCCTCTTGGGTAAATATGAGGGCTGTCCGGAAAAAAATCCAGCCAAATATGTCTCTATTTTCCATATTACATGACTGGATACTTTCCAGACAGGCTTTGTATATAGAATTGGAATTGCCAAAAAGTTTTTCTAGGTTTCTCACTCGCACCAGGAATTTAAGAACGTACCCATTGCTCTGAAATTTTACTAATAATTGTCACTGACAGTCTTTAACTTTTTTGCTGTTCTAATGGGTGTGAAGAAATTAATTTGCATTTCCCTGATGGAAAAAAATTTTAAATTTCCATATTCTTATTAGCTTATATATCTTATTTTGTGAATGTTTTGCACATTTTTAAAACTTAAAGGGTAAAATCCTTTCATATTAAAGGAGCATGCTTTATTACTGATTTTAAGTGTATTTCACATTTGCTTATTAAATTTATTGGGGTGACATTGGTTAGTAAGATTACACAGGTTTCAGGTGTACAGTTCTTTACCATCTACATGTTGCATTGTGTTTTCACCACCCAGAGTCATTTCTTTTTCCATCACCATATATTTCACATATTTTTAAAATACTTATTTTTAACAGATATACATGTTGCATATATTTATTCCAAATCTATGTGTCGACTTTTATTTAATTTATAGTGTCTTTTAAAGAAGAAATTTTTTGTTTGTTTGTTTTGAACTGCAAATATTTTCTACAGTATGTAATTCATGATGTGATCAGAAGTGAAAGTACCTGGTATAGTTTTCAAAGATAGAGCTTTAATTACCTTTTCAAATTCTTTTCTAACAGTCTTGAGCATTTTTTGGAAATTTTATATTTGCATGGATATTCAGGCTAGCTATGTGTTTTCTTAGTAGCTGATACTCAGTAATTTCCAGAGTAGAAAAGATTTTCCATAAAGACCAAACTGAAGGATAGAAGGCAGTCATAGAAAAACGTAGCAGCAGAAGCTATAATCAAAGCAAAAAGTCTGAACTTAGAAACTGTATGTAAATAAATGTAGTGGGATCAGACATAATCTACAATCAAGATGGTCTTAGAGATGGGACTAACATGAGGGTATTTTAAAGAAGAAATAAAGAAGCAGGGCCAGAGTTGTACCTTTAATTAATCATGCCAGTACACCATTAAGAGAAATAGTCAGTTAAACATGAACCATAACTCCCTAAAACACATTTAATTATTTTATAATGTACCTCAGTTAACTTTTGAAATTTCATATACAGTATCATTTTTGTCTTTTATGTCAAGATAAAAGCTTCTGACAAATGAATCAAGTGACTTTAACAATTTTATGTGTTTTTCATAAACATTCTAGTTCTGAGAATTTCTCTTAAAGTTTCTCACAAAATATAGATTGTATCACAAATGTGTTCTTCAAAACATTGTTGATGACTCATTCATTCATTCATTCATTCAACAAAATTTTTGGAGAACATTTAATGGACTAGGAAACTTGTATGCTTTGTAGGAAAAAACCTTAAGTGTCATTAAAAGAATAATCATTAATTATGGTACAGGCATATGATGAGCTATTATGTAGTTATTAAAATGATGTTTATGGAATGCTTAATGACTTGGGAAAATGTTAATGATTTAATATTGAGTAAAAAATGCACTTACAAAATAGCACTTATTATCTGAGACATGTAAAAACGGTATTATAAATGAAGGAATACTCCACAGCACCACAGTTGCCTTTACATGGTGGAATAATGGAAGACCTTCTCTCCTGCATTGGTTTTTACAAAGAACATGTATCAATTTAATAATCATTCACAAATATTCAGATTTAGGAAAATTAGAAATATCAAACCTGATGCAACCGACAATCTGATCAGAATTTTCCTCTCTAGCTATAAGACTTTAATTGAGTTTTTTAAGAATGCAGGGCATTTAGACAGCTTTTATCACCATGCTTCCCTGGAAAGCACAGCACTTGATTTTCTTGATGGCCCGTACATGTTTCCCATTCTTAAAAGACTTTGTATTCCTAATAGTAGGCAGACGTGTTTAAGACTTTTTGCTAGTAATCAAAAGTAGGTTTGACATCAATTTTATGGATTTATAATTTACACACAATTAAATGCACCTATTTTAAGTGTACATTTTGAAGAATTCTCATAAATACATACACAGATGCAACCATTTTAATAAAAAAATTTCCATGATCTTCAAAAGTTCCTTTGTGTTATGCTGCTTGGCAAGTAATCCTTAGCCCCATCCCTGGCATGAAAGAAATACCGATCTTCTTTCTGTCACTATAGATCAGATTTGCCTTCTAGAATTTCATATAAATGGAATCACACAGTATATATTCTTTTGTACATGATTATTTCACCGAGCTAAGGATCTTGAGATATGTCCGTGGTGTTGCATGTGTCAGTACGGGATGGCATTATATACACAATAGAATGGCTAAAAAGAAACAAAAAAAAAAATTAACGATATCAAGGTTTGGTGAGGAAGTAGGGGACTTCAAAATCTCTTGCATTTTCAGTGGGAATATAAGATGGTTGAGCCACTTTAAAAAACAATTTTGAATTTCTTATAAAGTTAAAACAACAGCCTATTAGTCAACAATTCTGCTCCCAGGTTTTCATCCAAGAGGAGTGTAAGTGTATGTTCACAAAAAAAGACATTGGAAGCTGAACTAGAAACATAACAGAACGTCCACAACCAGAAACAACTGTGTATTCACAGGTGAAGGAATAAACGAACTATGACACATGCATACAATAGAATACTACTCAGTAATGAAAAGTTGTCTTTCTTAAGCATAATTTTTTTTAAAATCTGGTTTAATAAAATGTGTTAACCTATAAAAACATTTTAACAATGGCAAAATCTTGTAGATACACTACAGTTATATATATATATATATATATATATATATATATATATATATACACACACACACTACTCAGTAAGAAATTAAAAAAACTTTATTAATTTTTAAATAAGTGATAATCACTTTTAAAATCAGTAAATACAGTTACAAATTCTAAAGCACATTTGTCTATTATTCACTTTTAAGGTGAATAAAATTTTGATACCAGTTGTTATATATTTAAAGCAAAAGTGTTAAACTTGTTGAACCAATCAGGAACATGAAGTGAATAGTTACTACACAAAAAGTTGTAAATTTTAAATCAAGTCTCAAACTCCTACATTGTAGTTTTCTACTTACATCTGATGAAAACCTTATTTTTCTTCAAATGAGAAACTCCTTCAGTCAGAAATGAAATTGTTTCATTTTTCTTTCATTTAAAAATCAAGTACTGAACACAGAATTAGACACGGTCTCTGTTCAGTGGATTTCACAATCTACAATGCTACCCTGATTTTCTTTCTGCTCAAACTCTGTATTAGAGCACACACTTGACAGGAACTTATTTACTATTGCTAAGATATACTCTTGTGCCCTGATACACTACTGAAAGAAAGTTCACGGTCCTTTGAAAAACCAGGGCCTTGGGCATGCTGGAAGGCAAGGTACAGTAACATACACTTTTATCAAATAAAGGAGAGTTCCGTGTCAAGAATGGAATTCTAATCATGATTTGTCTTTTTTTTTTTTTTTTTTTTTTTTAGTTTACTATTTAAGGAAGCTTGTTAGAAATATTTAGAGAGCCAATTTACTTTTGAATGTGTGCAAGTTTGTAAGTCTAGCACCGTGCCTGGAATATATGTATTCGTTGGATAGTGGAACAAATAAAAATACACATATTTAAAATAAAATATTCTATGTCAACAATAATTCTAATATTCAGTCATAGTCTAAAATTAGAAATGAATACATTCTAAAATAAAACTCCCAAATTATTATCTGTGATATATCCACATCCAGGATTTTCGTAACACTATTCAAATGGTCTCAGAAATCTCTGGCCATTATAGAGATTTCTTATACCATTTTCCTGAATTTTTCCTATCAGGAAATTCATTCTTGGCTTGTACATAGGAAATAATAGGACATACAAGAAGAAAATGTACTTCTTCAGACGATGGGAAAAAATGAGGCATTTCATGTATTGGAGATCTGTCTTTTAAATACTGAGCTAGATAAATTAAGTAATTCACTCAACAAATACTGTTTAAGTGCTTACTACATGACAGGCATCATTCTGGTGCTCATGACAGAGCAGTGAATGATTCAGAAATGCCCCTGGGACTCATGAATCTTACATTTCAGGGGAAGGCACATGGAGGTGGGCAAGGGGGAACAGAAAGAGAGACAATAAACAAATAAATTAGCGTATAGTAATTTATCAGGTTATGAACCTGGCTTTGTTCATTCTCAACATAATCTTGCAACTTCACTAGATTTTAAACAAGGAATTACAAACCAGAGATGTCATGTAACTTGTCTTTAAGTCATACTGTAGTATGGTAGTAATTTACTCAGGTCCTTCTGATTGGGAATCCCTCACCATTTCCACGTATTTATATGAGGAAACATAATCAGAAGACAGTTACTAAGTTCATAATTTATAATCAACAAGGAACAAAATGGAGGGGAAATGGAAGAGGACTATAGGAGTAAATACTTACCTCTGTGTGAAAGCCATGAGATGTGCTTCATGTACTTCCCACTATGGGAAGTACAAGTGAACAAGGCCCCCAGCTACTGCACTGTAAAATCCACTGTGGCATCTGCACCAAGGCCACACTTCCCATGAGTTGCTCCCAGCCAATGATAGGGCGTGGCAGGGATGCCCATTCCTGGGAGGGCACGGGACACCTATGATGGCTGACTTTGGCTTGAAGACTCTGAAGCCCCTGCTGAAACTTCCTTAAACACCATCATTGTGCAGGAGAACATTTCCCTCCATTTCTCTTTTATTCACATTACAGTCCACTAGTGCTCCCTAACTTAAGTTCTTTCCTCACCATTTTATCTCAAAGAAGTGTTTTCTCTAATAAAATACGTGCATGTTTAATTCCATTTTGGTGTCTACTTCTTGGAAGAACCATAGAAGTGGTACTGAAATTCGTCTAAGCAAATAGCAGTCAGGTAGGGATTTGGGCAGGGACAAGGAAACCCATATGGATGACACCGATGATGACTATTCAACCTACTGGCTGCCCCTGATCCCTCTGAGCTTGTAAAGATAGCCCATTTTGCCTTAGAGAGAGCAAGTACCTCCCCTGGGTGAGAGGATGCTGCAGAAACTTCTCTCACAAGACAATAAGCATCCCCTCAGAAGTTGTCCCCATTCTTCTCCTGGCTGCCAATCCAATAACTAGGGTGAAATTCCAGCATAACTTGACTGCGAGTGTCCTGGGTCCGGTCAATAAGGAAAGAGAATATACAGTTTAAAAATTGCAAGAACTAGCTGACATATTCTGAAATGAGTGAAGGGAGGACTCCTTGGATTAGGTTTTGAGGGTGTTAGATCAAGGGCATCAGAACATATGAATGGATAAGCAAGAATTCATTGTCTTAGATGTATTTCTAAAGACAAGGACTTTAACATTGTGGCAATGACTTCAGGCAGTAGGGCAAACTTGCTGCTGGGTTGGCTTTTAGAGGTTTGTGAAAGATGATGGCCAACTCTCAGCAAAATAAAAGTGTAAATATTGCCCTGGTAGATACCGTAAGGAAGAATAATGAGTCTGAGAGAAGTGAGCACGCTGAATGACATGTTTTGTGAGCCAAGAGACTCAAGAGGACATATCTTCACCAAAGCCATCAGGAGTGCGCTGATAAGAGTGGAACCAGAATAAGAAAGCAGCTCAGTGATGATTCTTTATAGGCCAGGGATGATAATAAGAAGGGCTCTTTAACATCCACTGTGATAATGCTCCCCTCCTAAGTAATAGAAACCAGGTGACGGCACTTAATTGCCAGAGCTAGGTGGCTTCAATTACCATAATTATGAGCAAAGTTGGAGAGACAGTCCAAGGATTTAACCTGAAGAAAGTAGTGAAATGATATGATACCCTATCAGGCAGAAAGATGACAATACAGCAAAGTTGCTGCTTGATATCTAAAATTTTTTAAAAAGTAAAATAAAATAAACAAAAGAAATGGAGGAGCAAGAAAGGGTGCCGTAGTAGGTTCAGGCTATGGTGCAACCAGCCCCAGTCTCTGGGCCACATAATGCTCTACAATGTTAGGGAATCCAGCAGCCCTGTAGTGTTGGAAAAGGTGCAACGTGGAGCTCACAGCAAGCTCTAGTGGAAGAATCACAACACAGGCCCCTGGATTTCTGGAGTAAGGCACAGTAGAGAATTACTCTTTGAAAAAGTATCTCTCTGTGTTAGTGGGCTCTGGTAAACACAGAACACTTGACCGTGGAACACATACTGGCCAGGTATTTGATAGCTGGATTCTGTTGGTCCAAACAAGTCACAATATCTGCAAGGCCCAGATACAGTTACCTCAGTATGTGGGTAGAAGTAAAATATGGACCGTGCTGCATTGCAACCACTTATAGGATTGACCTTCAAAAACAGTGGCATGAAAAACAAAATAAACAAACAAACAAACTAAAAACCAAATGTTCCCAATGGCAGAGCCATAGAAGCACTACCTTGGTCATCCATTTTGTGTGGAAAGAGAAGTTAACTCTAGGTAGAAATATTAATACATATAGATTTCTGGGTTATGGTCAATGACCTGACAATTGTAGTCTGGAAGGAACAAAACAAGAGCATCAGAGATAAAGAGGTCTCAGGTAGAGGCCTGTTGATGGACATATAGGAGTAGGCACGAGGTGTGAAGATTTTTGTATCCCTCAATGTCTACCAGAAAGCATCCACTATGGAAAAGGCAATGACAGAGACAAAATGACTAATGCAGTTGACATTAGTCAGTCGTCATTATCAGCCACTCCAGAACTGGTATGGTGGATACCCAAATGAGGTAGCCATAGTGGAAAGGTCAGAAGCTATACATGGGTCATATAACATGGACTCCTACTTACTAAAGTTGATCTAATTATTGCTACTTCTGAATGTACAACTTGGCAACAACAGAGACCAATGTGGAGTCTCTGATATGGCACTACCCGCTAAAGAATTCAATTGGTTAGTCGACTACATTGTTCTATTTCCACCCTGGTTTGACTTACGGAGATAGTTATTCTGTGCCTGGGTTTACCTTTTCTGCCTGCAGAACATAGATATCACTGCTATCCAGTGGATAACAGAATGCCTGACCCATAAACATGGCATTCTGTACAGCATAGCATCTAATTTGGAGACCCACTTCACAGCAAAGGAAGTATGGGAATGGGCCCATGACTATGGGTCCACTAATCAGAACACATACTGCACCACTCAGGGGCAGCCAGCCTCACAGAATGCTAGAACAGCCTTCCCAATGTGCAACTGGGGTGCCAGTGCTGAAGAAACACTCTGAAGGAATGGAGTATGCTTATCAAACCAAAGACCCCTGTATGGTGTTTTGTCCTCAGTAGGAAGGATACATGGGTTCAAAAACCAAGGAGTGGCCATTAATGGCTCACTGTAAAATTATGTGCTTCTTGTCCTCACAATCTTAATCTCTATGTCCCTTGGGATATACCAAAGGTCCAATCAAGCTATAAGTTATGGCTACCATCTTGAAACTGGGATTTCCAGTACCCAGGAACAAACAGGAGAAAAAGTTACCATATTGGGAAGCATAATTGACTGATCAGCAGAATGATGTAAGGCTCCTTGCACAATGATGACAGGCCAGAATGACTGTAGAACCCATGTGATCCATTTGGGTCCTATTATACTACTCTCTTGCACCAACTGTAAATATGAGTAGATACATGAAGCAACCTGGACTGTAAAGGGTATAATAATCAAAGGTTCAGATATTTCAGGAATGACTGTTTGGTTCATGTCACCAGGAAAACCACTAAATTCTACTGAGGAGGAAGAAAATGTACAATGAACCATAGAGCGAGGAAAGGATGAGCACTTGTGACAGCCCAGAGATCAACTACAGAGATGGAAGGTTTAGTTCACCCCACTAACCTCCCTCTCCTTAGTTTGCACTCAGGAAGGGGCATGAAACCACGAAGGAGCTGCTCCTAGACCTGTGTGGAGAAGCAGAGCTGACTGGTGCAAAGGGCCATGCAACCCACCTTGGCGGACCTACCACTGCAGAGAGTATAACTGACCATGGAGCCCAGCTGCTGTGCTCTGAAATTCACAGCCTCATTTGTGCAGAGGTCACATGTTCCATGGGCTGCATGACGACTGTGAGAGGCAGAAATACAAAGGCAGGTATGACTTCCTCCCATCCCTGGGAGACATGTGACACCTCTGATGTGACAACTTTGGTTCAATACCACACTCTCTGACAGCCTTACCAAACCTCCACTAGGCTGCGGGGCTATGCCAGTCAATGTCGCCTCCCTGCTCCCCCTGCTCAGGGTTAGATTTGCATTGTGGTTTTATTAGCATCCCAGCCTTTCCCAGCTCCTTTCCTGTTTCCTTTCACAGATATTTCTTCTAATCAAATCCTTGAACATTTAATCTGCTTTTAAGTTTCTCAGTGACATCCTTATATATTAAGTGTTATATTACTCTATACTGTTAGTATTATATACTATTACAGTATCATATACTATTAAGTGAAATTTATAAATAGGCCCTAGGTCCTTATTAAACATCATAAGGAAAGTGCAACAAACTAGTGAAATGACTATCTCAAAGACACATGGCAAGCAAGCCAGTGTAACATAATGTGACTATGCAATGTATTAAAAAAAAACAACCCACCTAGACAGTGATATTTTTCTCATTACAGTTGTTTAAACTGGCTGAATGGTATCAATACAGGGACAGAGTCCAAGCATTCTTGTCTCTGTATAAAAAATAAACAACATTAGAAGGCTGGACAAGGTTCAGACTGCAAGGTATCGTAACCAAAAGGCAGTGAAAATTGTTTCCCAATATTTCCTTTTATCTCTAAAACATTAATGAAGATTGCATTCACATTTAATATCACACAATCTCCCACTCTGTGGTTTCCTTGCCACCACTCTCCAGGCCCCTTTCCACGCACACCCGCTGTCCACTTGGTCCACATCTGCCTTACGTGGTTTCCTCCCACCTATTTCTACCACATGTCCCACGTTCTTCTTGGCCCCCTTTGCCCATTTTCATTACTTTCATTACAACAGATGTCTGAAGGTGAAACGTGTTTCAAAGAAAACTTATTTTACTCTTATCATCTAACATCATTAGAAAGGACTTTTGAATGGTTGGAAATAGTAATGAATTCTTTGAGAGGTCGAGAGTTCAGGCCTCTGGAAATCTTCAAGTAAAAGTAATCCCCCACCACCACCCTGTGCCCTTTAGCTTTCATTGTCAATGGTTCTAAGTCTTCCCTAAATACCAAATCCTTAGGCAATTCTTTCTTGAAAAAGAGGAGAAATGATTAGCCATAGGTGCTTCTATAGCAGTGTAGAGAATTGACAGTTTTTGAAAGTCCTTTAATCAGGTTATCATTTTATTTACATTTCCTTATTTTCTTCTTCTGCAAAATGCTAAAGATAAACTTCAGTCTGTCAGGATTGTCATAAACTCTGAATCATCACTGTCAAAAATAATGTTATATTTTTATGCTTATAAAGTTTCTCTCTTTTGGTTATTCTTGTGTTTCCTGAAATGAGAGTTTTTCAGAATTCACAATTCAAAAAATTTAGCATAATTTGTTTTGAATTAAATCATCACTATCAAAGGTTTCCAATGTTAATATTTTTCTGTCAATCAAGGAAGGTAAAGTTCTAGAAAATCATTCACTTTAGGTCTTCATCAATATGAGCAGAAAACATGAAAAAAGAATACATTGCTTTTTCCTTTTCAAACAAACTTTTTATCCATGTTTTCCTTACATCTGCACTTATCTTTTCAAAGTTCCACTTAAAATATAATGAAAAGGTCTCCGAGCAATAAGCTAAGAATTCTGGAACTTAGCCATAATTCATGTTCTTTATCAGCTACCTCTTCTCAAGGTAAGCTCTGGGTAAAAAATAAATTGTATGATACTTTTATATTTGCCGAAGCTGTTGTGATGACAGAAAGTATTCTGAAATATTCTCATTTGCTATAAGCATGTAAGATACCTTTTTTCTTGACCAAACATAGTAACCATTGTCAGTGTAGCAAGTGAGTGCTTAATGCTATATTTTTAATACATATTTCACAGATGACATAAAGATATTTTTAAACATACATTACAGAAATACTGAAGGAGGTTATTCAACTTGAAACAGAGTCAACATAAATAGGAAATATTTGGCAAATATATATATGTGTGTGTGTATATATATGTATATATATATATCTATATATGTGTGTGTGTATATATATATATATATACACACACACACATCATTATATATATCACTATATATAGGTATATCTACATATTAATAACTATACATGATTGTCAGGTGTCAAACTATCCATTATGACATATGGATATATATTTTGAATATCTCAGTTGACAAAATAGGTTGGACAGTTGTATCATTTTCTTCCATTCTGTTCTCAAGAGCCTTATAAATACTGAAGGTGAGAACCATCTAGCATAACACCAATTTCCTCTTGCATTACCTTCTAGATTTCCTCATGAAATGAAAGCTTGTGTTTTTCTCTAGATCATACCTAAGATCCCTTGACATTCCATGTACTATTTTGATTGTTTCTGAAATAATTCTTGAGACCTATAATATATCCATGTATATACAATATATACATTGTATATATGACAGTTCATCTGAACACTTTCCAAGAGAAAATGCAGTATGTATGGTTATAAAACTATATTGTAAATATTCTGTTTAATTTTTATATCTACTATGAGTTCAAATTTTTGCAAGCAACATACCTTACTCAAAAATGATTAACTCAATGTTGTTAGAATTGCTTCTGTCTTCCCAAAGCAAGTGTCATTATATTTTTACACAGGAGAGTAAAGATCCTCATGTAATAATGTGGTGCCCTCCTCAATGCCTCCCTGCAACCCAAACGCACACATATCTTCTGCGAGTGTAAATCAATCCATGCACCTTCCCGCTTCCCTGATTTCCATTAAAATGAAAGAAAGAAAAAAATGACACAAATTCTTAAAAGGAGAAACTGGTGAGGGTCCTCAGTAATTCAGAAATTGTAATAGATTTCTGGAAGATGCAGAGCAAGTAGAGAAATGGAAACAAATGACAATATTTCCTAGAAAAAGTGAAGAGGAGGTAGAGCAAATAAAGTAGCCTGGTCCCTTTGTAGGCTCTTGGAGCACTGGAAACTGAGAAATACCAGCTGTGATCAGATGGGAGACTGAATACTAAGAGTCATTAATTAGAAGCATGCAGAAGGGAGACTTATTGGCCCAAACACAAATCATTATGCTAATTTAGGAGCAAAATGCCAACCAGATAAGAGTCCACCTCTGGATAAATAAGTCAACAAGTTAAGTTAAATCTGAAGTGTCCTCCTTATAAAAATAGAAAGATCTGAATGTCTTACTTTGGACTGCTATTCAAAATACCATAGACTAGGTGGCTTATCAACAACAGAAATTTGTTTCTCACAGTTCTGAAGGCTGGAAGTCTGTGATCAGGGTGCCAGTCTGATCAGGTTCTGTGAGGATTCTCTTTTGGCTTGTGGACTGCTATCTTCCAATTGCAATTGTATCCTCACATGGTGGAAAGAGAGCTAGAGAGGTGTCTGAGGTGTCTTTTATAAAGACTAATTTGATCCCTGAGGCTCCACCCTGTTGACCTACTTATCCCCCAAAGAAAGGCCTTACCTCCTAATGCCGTCTCACTGGAGGTTAGGATTTCAACATAGGAATTTTGTGGGAATACAGGCATTCGGTCTATTACATTGAGGTAGACAATCTTTGCATTCTAGTGACTTCAGAAAATTGGCTAATTCTTTGCATCAACACCATAAAACAAACCTGCCTTTTAAAAATTGAAGAATTGGCTGGTCTCATTGTTTCCACTTCCTAAGTTGTCACTCACTCCCCATGAAATAGCTTTAGACAGAGTCACGAAAGACCTCTATATTTTAAAATCTGATGGTGGATGTTCAGTTTTCCTTTTCCTATTTTTATTTTTCTGGCTCTCATGAGAGCCTTGATAGTTGGTCTCTCGTTTCTGGGAACACCTTTTCAACTTGGCTTTCAAGACTACACATTTTGTTGGTTGACCTGCTGCTTCAGTAGGTGGTCCTTCTCGGTACTCTACTGAATTCTCCTACCATCTGCTAAGCATCAGTGTGCCTCACACCTAGCTCCAAGATCTTTCCTTCTATCGATATCCAGATTCTCTCCATAGGTGCTTTTGTGTGGTCTTACCCAACAAACAGAATTGTGAAAAATAAGATTGTCTTAAACTAGAACGTTTTGAGCTAATTTGTTTCACTGTAATATTTAAATGAAATACAGGATTAGCTATGGGATTGTATGTATGTGTATTTGTGTATCTGTGCCATATACGAGTATACAGACTTTTAAAATATACAACTGCAGTATCCTACATAGATTGTCCTGAAAACTGCACTTTGTCATTTTCACTTTTTATAAGTATGTTTTAAGTCATTAAATATCCCTTATCATCATTGACAGTGGCTGTAGATTTGCTATTTGATTATGCCAGCATTTATTTGAATGATATTTTCTCATTGGATATTAAAACTCTATCCATTTTTCCCCCACTATTATAAGCATTTAATGAGTATTTTGTACTCCTTGATAATTTATTTATAATAAACATTGGGAGCATAGTTGTTAAGTCAGTTAAATGCAATAAATACTTTTAAATTCCTATGAATAAAGTCTATAACCATTAACATAACTACTAACCATGCATAGGAACTATATCACTGGTTTTTAATGCCTACATTAATTTTTGGTATTTAGTCTTAATATTATATAAGAAAACAAATATATTTGGAAATTGAACTTGCAATGTTGAGAAAATATCATTAAAAGGCAAAAAATAATCTTTATATGTGATAGAATATTCATTAAAAGACAAAATTTTTTATCTCAGAAAATAAAGAAAATGACACTTGAAAATTAGTTCTAACTTAAATTTGAATGGGAAAGAACTCTATTACAGGAAAAATTCTGTCATTTTAATTTATTATAACTTCCTTTGAAACTTGGATTCTCTTTTTATAGGAAAAAATGTATCTGAAAGGCACTTAAGGCTCAGTTCAGCTGCTTTCCTGATGTACATTAATTATTTCAGTTATACTGTTAAAGAGTACCATGCTTACTGATTTATCTTTATTAGATTAAAAAACAAGGATTTTAAAACATTTGGCATTTTTAATACTGCTATTTTTAAAAGTTCTGCTGAGATATAATTTTTATACAATAAACCATATATAATAATATATATAATTTTATGTTTTGATATATGTATAAACCTGTGAAAACTACCAAAATCAAGATAATGAACGTATTCATTACTCTCAAAAAGTTTCTGCAGTTCCCTTAGTAATGTGTCTTTGCCATCCCTTTTGGTTCCACCCCTCAACCCCCATCTCCAACATTAACTTGCCTGCTGTCACTATAGATTACTTTGTGTTTTCTAGTTTTATACACATGAAATCATAGATTATGTAGTCCTTTTGTCTAGCTTGTTTAACTAGCATAATTATTTTGAAATTCATGCAGGTTGTTACCCATATCAATGGCTCAGTCTATTAACTTATACAGTCTATCTTCAAGTGATATTGTACTCCTTAAAGTATAAGAATCTGACAACAGTGCACTTTAATTTTCCCTTCCTGCCTTTTATCCTATTGTCGTAATGCAGTTTACTTATCCATAGATGTAAAGTCCACATGACACTGAAAATGCATCTGTTTAAACAGTTGGTTATTTTAAAATAATTTTAAAGTTTTAAAAAAGTATTTTCTATTTTAACATGTAGTTACCATTTCTGATGTTCTGCATTCTTTTGTCTGTATCAATATTTATTTCTCATATAATTTTTTTTCTGCCAGATATAATTTTTGTTAACATTTCTTATAGTGTAGAAAATGAATTCTTTTTGTTTTTGTATGTTTAAACAAGTCCATTTTATCTCCATTTTTGAGAGATATTCCCAATGGGTATAGAATTTTTAGGTTGCCTTTTTTTTTTTCCTGATAAGAAGTCTACTGTTCTCATTGTCTTTGTTTTTCTATGTATAATGTGTCTTTTTCCTCAGGCTGCTTTTAAGATTTTTCTCATTATAAACATTTTTACCAATTTAATTATAATATGACTTGTAGTGTGGTTTGTTTCTTATGCTTGGGTTTCATTGAGATTTTTGGATTTGTAGGTTCATACCCTCTTTACTTCAGGTATTCCAAGTTCACATATATCAGGTCACATAAAGCTGTCCTATAACTTTTCTTTATTATCATTATTAATTTTCTCCATGTTTTATTCCAAACAGTGTATTTTTATGGTTTCACTTCTACTAATATTTTCTTCTTCATTGGCTAATCTTCTATTCATCCATTCCAATGCATTTTTCTTGTCATAAATTATAGTTTTCACTTTTAGTAATTCAATTTGGAATTTTTAGTAACACCTTCCATGTCTCTACTTAACTTTTTGAATATATTGAAAATATAAAATAGAGTTATAATAACTTTTAATATTTGTTTCTGTTTATTTTGACTTTCATGTCAGTTCTGGGTTGGTTTTAATTAATTACATTTTTGTCCCCATCATGGGTTTTGATTTTCTGCTTCTTTGCATGCTGACTGGTCTTTGATTAGATTTGAGACATTGTATATTAAACTTGTTGAGTGATAGATAATTTTGTATTCCTAAAAATATTCCCAAGCTTTGTTTTGGGATGCAGTTAATTATTAGAAATAGTTTGAGCCATTGTATTTAAGATTTCTACTTCAAAACCTAACAGTGTTTTATCTAGGATAAATTATTCCCCACCAGTGAGGCAAGACTCTTCTAGTACTCTACCCAGTTATGAGTTTTTCTAACCTAGCTGGTGGGTACAGCACTATTGCAGGTGCTTATGAGTGCCATGTACACTGTCTTCTAATCCTTTTGAGTGGTTATTTCCCAGGGTTGAAGTATTTCCTCACATGCACTGATCAGTACCCTACTATTTAAGGAAGGCCATCAGCAAATCTCTGGAGTTCTCTCTATATGCATCCTTCTTCATTCCTTTAATCAGTTCTAAGCCTAACAACCTTGGTCGCCCTGAACTCCCAGCTCCAACTTCCCTTAACAGGGAGGCTGGCAGCCTCTGTTCATGTTCCCTTTCTCTGTGCCATCCCTTGGAAACTCTCTCAAGGCAGTTAGCTCTGGCCATCACTGGGCTCACTGTTTCCTGTCCCTTAAGAATCAGTGTCCTTCACTGGCTGTTGTCCAGTGTTTTTTAATTTTTTAAATGTTTCCTGGTAGAAGAGTAATTCCAATCCCTTATTGCTCCAAAATTGAAAGTTCACACTAATTTTTCAAAACTATCATTTACTTAGCTTAAACATTTTACTTTCTAGGGCTATTAATTAAATGAAAGTAGAGGGTGAATTATAGACTCATCTTCAAAGTGTACTGATTTTATTGTGTTACTCCCTGCTCCAGAACCCCAAAATGGCTTTGCTTCCTCACTAAATTAAATATAAGCACAACACAAGCCTATAATAGTAGTTGTATAAAGAACTAAAATAGGATTTTTATTGTTTATAGATTTCTTACCTTCTAGATTGATCCAAGAATACACTTAATAGAGAATCCTGGATAGACTATATAGCCTTTATTCAATCACCCATGACAAATATTACTGTCAAACAAAACTTTTATAAGATTGCACAAAATGTTGTAGGTAATACTCCTGAAAACAACCTGCACTCCAGATAATCTAAGTGGCAGACAAAAGAATATTAACCACTTACGTGTAAGATTTAAGGACTCTAACCAAGACATTTATATAAATATTTGACCACCTCACTTATGCACAGTATGTGAAGCTGTTTTAATCTATTACAAATATAAGAACATCTTTCCTTGAGCATTCACAATATGATCTGTGATTTTGCCCCACAATAATTGCATGTATTTGCAGACCTGTGTGTTCTTTCCAAAGAGCACATATAAACATTACTACAGAGTAATAAACTTCCAGAGTTATTACTTCTCATAATACTTTTCAAAAAGAAGAACTTTTAAGTAACAGAATCCTTGCTGGAGGTTTATTAATTTCTATATTAGAAAATATTATAATATTAGAGAATTAAAAATATGTGGATTAGACTGCTCAAGAAATGTTTCCAAAAAAATATTTTAATCTTAAAAATCCATAGACAATTAGTAAATAATGAATGTGTACATAGTGCTACCACAAAACTAAAAGTACTAAACTCCTCACTATTTAATTCTTCATTATTCTGTGTATTATCCTTGGAGCCAGATTTCAATACACCTTAATTATATCTTAATGGCTAGTACTTTATATACAGGTACAGAGTTTTAGAATTTTTGTGTCTTAGAATATATCCTTTATATATAGTGGTGAAATCAGCAAAGTCAATACTTTTCAATATGTTTATGTGGATGAGCTGTACTTGATCAGTTCCACTAATTACCATCTGCATGTGCATCAGCCAGCTATTTCCATGCTAGTAATGTATAACAAACTGCTCCTAAACTCCTAAACTCCTCAGTGTCCATTTTCCCATGCTCACCAATCTGCAGGTTGGTTGGAGGTCAAATGACCTAGGCTAGATTTGACTGGGCTTCATACTAAGCTTCAGATTGAGTTCAGGATTGTTCTACCTGCCTTTTTCCTCATCTACTGCACTCTATTTTTCTCTCTCATTAACAGGCTAATAGGGGCAGGAAAGATTATTTGTTCAGTGGTAAACTATATCATTTTATCCACAACCAAAAAACAAACATTAGAGATAATGTTGATGTGATAGTCTTCTGGGAGTGTAGGAATGTTTGCATAATTTTCCTTGAAAACTTTCCTATGCATCTTCATATGTAATTGACTGTGTCCTTCAATGACTTTTGAGCCTTTCTCAGGAGTCTATGCACAAAGCACGTCTGCCTTTCTTGAACACTTGTTAACTTTATGTGTTGCAGAATTTTGTTTCCTATGAGCCAAATATTACAACATCTTTCATGGCCATAGCCAGTTTCCTCCCAAGTTGACTTAAAATATGAAATCCTTTTCCAAGAAGAAACATTTCAAAATTTATACCCTATAAGAAAATTTATCTTAGAATGCCTCCTCTCAAGTCTGCAATTTTCAGATACCTGTCAGGAATATAAAACATTGAAAGAATTTATATTTGTATGGGAGAATAATAAACAGTAATAAATAATGATAGAGTTTTAGTGGCTTATCAATACCTGACTGAAGTCATTAAGTAATCTGTCTTCAATCTTATTTAGTGCTATGAAGATCCTTAATAGCCATAAACTCGAACACAAATGTAAGAGCACTACTGCTCATTTGTTTTTCTCCAGCCACATCATTAAGAAAAGGTTTCTTTTTATAAGAATCAAGACTATATTTGGACTTGGTTGAACTTCTTTATTATAGAAACATTGTCTATGATTAAAGTTTAAGCAGTCATGTTCTTTATGAACACTGCTATAACAAATGTAGAGAAGTTTGGGATCTTGTGCATAGAATGTTTTGCTATTTTTTTTTAAATAAATACAGAATGGAAAATAAGACTTTTGCAAACTTGCCCAATATATGAATTTTCTCCCCTCTGATACTAGCCTATACATTTTCCTGTTAAGAGATCTTGCCTGGTTCCTATGCAACAAGTAGATCTACTTACTCCTATAATTAGGATACTATTTGAAGGTAGTTAAAACTTTCTGGAAATATAGTAACCTCAGAATCTTGGAGGCCTTGGGAAGACAATAAGCTGCACTGGTTTTCCAGGTGATAGCAAAACTCTTCTGCTCCCATTGTCTCAGTGCCCTACATGGCTCCCAAGTTCATGCTTTGCTGAGATCCTTTTATAAAATGGTTCAGATTTTCCCCTAAATGTGACTTTTGAAACTTATTTTTAATTCTTCAGGGTCTATCATTCCCAATTGATTGTTATTTCTGCTTACTCATTGCCTCTTCCTGAGGGAAAATCCAATATATTATACTAGTACACTGGAGCACATTGACCAGTATGAGAGTGATTCACACTTATTCTAAATGACATCAAATGTTCTTTATTTAATGTTTTAGCATTGCAATAACCTAGACAAATATGAGAGGCTTTTATTTCCTTCTCTCTGATATTGCTACATTTGCTAAAAAATTTCTATATAAAGTTGTGATTTTATGTGGCATTTGGGAGTATTCCCATTGGATTCTAATAGCTATGAACATTTATGTTTATCTACAATTGTGGCATTGTCTAAGCACTTAAGACTTACATATACACAGAACATTTATTGAGTGTTTTGTATGTTTCAGGCACCAGTATTACTGATGATTAATCAGAGTTGAAAAATATTTCTTGAGTATCAAAAGGACAATAAATAGAAAAAAGACAAAAAAGGAAGATGAGAATGTAATGAAATAAGCTAACACCTTGTGACTCTCACACATATATGAGCTGTGAAGACACTCCGAGCTTAAAAATTGCCATGACCTTCTTGGTAGCTGCCTCGTGCCCATTACCTAACGTACTCTACTCTCTCACATTAAATTCCTACTCTATAGCCCATCACAACATATGTCACTCTGCCTGGTAAGCCCTGTGACCACAGGTTAAGTCATGACACAGATCAAGTGACTAGAGAAAAGGAAAGTTCTCAAGCTCATCAGTAAAATTGCTGTAGTTGTAATGCCTGCTAATGCAGTGCTCTTGAGTCCTGAACCGTGCTGCAGGCCTGGGAGGAATCAAGAATATCAGCATTACACTGCTAAAATAGTAGTGATGAAAAGTGGGACACGCTTGGGACACATGTCTTGCATAAGTACAAGCAGAGGCCCCAAAGACACACTTGAAAGATGTAGTAATAGAGAAACATTGAGGTAGGTATTTTTGAGTGCTATTTTTAAGTGTATAGAAAGACCTTTTTATCTTTTCAGATTTAAAAATATTTATAGATTTCTGTACCACTATTACATAGATTAAGTTAAGTTTCAATTAAAATAGGAATATTAACACAAGTCTCAACATTATCTTTAGCTAGAAGAGAAATTACTTCACTCAAATACTTGAAGGTCAAATGGCTTCAACTAATAGGTCACTTGGAAGAGTTCGCTTAGGAACTTGCAAAAGGCATTTAATATATTTGGACTTAGAAGCACTTTCTCAAGAATAAATCACGAATAACAATTCTCCCTTCTGTCACAATGAGTTGCCTCTCACAAGTCAGTCCAAATGCCAATGCTTTTTGCTTTGCCTTTTCAAAAGCATTAGAAGTACAGTATTATTAATTTCTAACTGATATATCTCTTAATCTTAAAAAAAAAAACCCTAATTTAAGGTATTACAGATATTTTACAGACAAGTTAATCATAATGACATAAAACTAGGGATCTGAAGTAACAACTTTTTCTACATCATTTTTGTAAAAGCACCTCCTGGCTTGAGGCTATGCCTGGGACTTCTACACAATCAGTATAAAAACTGTAACATATTTCCTCCAAAGAATTTACAGCCCAGATATATGCCACAAATCCTCAGATTTTAAACCATTTTAGAAATGTTACTACATATATTGGTGATGGCAATTGTTAAGATGAAACATTTCAATTGTTAAGATGAAACTTTGAAGATTGATTTTCTTTTCCTCCATCATCTGAATGGTCTGGTTTCATACAGAGTTAAAAAGAAAAAAATACATAATTCAGAGGAGGTAACATTACAACTACGCACAACGAACATATGTACCTTATCAAGAAAATAAATGATAAAACTTCCAAAGTTGTTGAAGCCCTGAAATCAACCAAGGGAAAAGGAATAAATGATCTGTGACTTGAATATTTTACTAACATTTTTACTTTTTGAACAAATGGCATTTTATCATTGAAAGCTTATGCTCCCTTACAGTTAGAAAATATATAATAGCATCATAATTAAAATATGCTTATTGGTTATCAATTTACATATAATGCTACAATAGTCAAGGGCCAAGAAGAACTACTTAGGCAGAGATTCTAACTTCAGGAGTTTAAAATCAGAACTGCTGACATAAACTTGGATAAGTCAGTGTTATCTGACAATAGTTGAAAAGAAGTAGATACTAAAATATGACCACAAATTCATTTAAAGAGAAGTGGCATATAATGGGGGTTCTTAAAAAATTTGGGTAAAGGTGAGAGGAAATATGGGGACAGGAAAGATGTCATTTCTCCTCTGATGGCTACACAAGACTTTCTGGAAGGTGTGGGTGGGACTCGCAAAGGCATCGAATTAGGGAAAAGTGGTGAGATGGAGTTCTCTGTGATCACAGTTATGGGACTGGCTGGAACTGTGCTGGGCAGTGTGAGGCGGGTGACAGAACAGAGGACAGCTGAAAGACTGACTGAGGTTATGGGAAGGCATGTGCTGCATAACAGGCGATAGACTTGAAACAGGGCCAGAGAAATCTGAGCACTTAGAAGCAAAACACAGCTTTCCAGGCCAAGGAGAAATAAATCTCACTCTTAGTTTTGAATCAAGAAACTGAATTGGAAATAATAGAAATAAAAAAACAAATCAGAATTTTTCATTCAGACATTCCCATGTAGAGAGTTTCTATTTCAAAACCACAAAATTCAATGTGGAAAACATATACATAACCATGTTTAATATATGAGTTATGTAGAAATGATTCTAATAACAAAACAGAAAAATGCAAGAGATAAAAAAATGCCAATTTTGTACCCACTATTCAAGACTTCCTCTTGAAAGTGAAGAGCACCAATCAGATTTAATGAAGATAGAAAAACACAAAGCATTTGTTGCTTGGTAGGTGGGTTGTTTATTTATGGTTCTATTATATTCTTCTCTTAAATATTTATTATAAATATCAAACTAAAACAGCATCCAAATCACACAGACTATTCTCCATCAAGTCAAACTGTCCCTTCTGGTTTACCTTACTCTTTTCCACATGTTCAGCTTGCAGTGGACTTCTCAGTGCCCTGACAATTGAGATTTGAAAAATAATCAATCTTCTATTGTATAAAGATTATTAAAAAGGGAAAAGACAGAAAAGCTCAAGTCATATTAGATACATAGAACAGCAAATAAGTTTTCTTAGAACATTAAATAGCTGTAATTCTCTTTCTCTTGATAGCCTTCTCTCATATATGCACATACACAAACATACTAAAACAATGAAAAACCAAGTCAGGTTAGCTTTTCTGAGTTGTAGACCACCCATTTCAAAGGGACACAACTTTTCCCGCTTTAATCTCAAGACAAGAGACCCTAAAGGGGCAATTTTGTTGAGCCTTGAGAAAGCAAAACAACAAAATAGCAAAGAGAGAAAGTGGGAGAGAGGGGAGGAAATGAAGAGACAGAAAGACAGAAGTGTGGGGTTGGCGGAGAGAGAGAGGGAGAGAATTCTGACCACCTGAATTTATTTATGTTCAAATTATGTGCATTATAAAGATGTTTACTTGGGGAACATATTATATATTTACTTTTCTGAGGTTATGAGTAAAAATGTGAATTATAGTTGAGAAACAGTCACTGCTCCACTTAAAGATATTTTTATTTTTTAATTTGAAAACCTAATTGATTGAACACAGTGTCACATTTGAAAGAGACTAAGATTTGTTTGTTTGGTAATAAACAATGAAGTTCAAAGGAAAGGTGGCTCATATGGCCAAGGCAGTGAAACAAGGTGAGCAGTGTTTTGATAACCAGCATTATTATGACTGCCATGATGCTGAATTCAGAAAATATTTCCACTGCCTTTTCCTATTCCTTTTGCTTTTAGTCTTTGATGGATATATAATAATTATACTTTATAAGAATGCCAGTGGTGACGGAAGTGCTTCTCCTAATGCAGAGGCTGTAAAGCTATCAGAAGAGCTTTAAGCAAATGTTATCTGTTTTACAGAAGAAATCAATTACCCGCAGATTGCTTAAACCAGTGACAGGCATGGTAAAGAATAAAATGTGTTAAGTAGAAAAGTTACAGCCATCAACATGTAAGGAATTACATGATATATGAAAGCAATCACTTGTTCAATTTACCTTCAAAACTAAAACAAGTTCTTCTGCATTGGAAATAAACATGAACCTCTCTATGAAAAGGAAACAATTTCCAACTCGATGGAAAAAGTACTATATAAATTTTAGCCAGCAATAGCCCTATTAGGAGCACACCACCAGGTTTTCAGAGATAAAGTATGTGAACTATTAACACACTTATTTCAAAGTAGGCATCAGTTTGTCTTCATCTTCCTGCAATTCAGCATTGTGTAATTTTCCAGATAGGCCTGGAATAAAAGGAGTCTGTACAAAATCCTCCTCACTTTACAGCACTCCCTATATTCATATCAAATTGCAAAGGGTTGGACTCAATTAAAAATACCTTTAGTATATTTAAGTTTAAATATTCATTATTCTCTGTTGGTAACACACATTTTATTGTCTACGTTAGCAAGAAAATATTCAGAAGTGGGCTTTTTTATTTCTTCTTAAAGAAAAAAAAAATAAAGGTTTCAGAGGCTATGACAATTCTTACAGAGGACATTGTGGTTCAAAAAGCTCATCAAAACTGTTAATTACTCAGGTGGAGTTGGCATCTTGCTTGTGAAAAAAGGTCACCATTTTCAGTTCTTTATCCTATCAGTCCTTTAAGAATTTTTGCATTGTACAATTTAATTTTTAAAGAAAATTAATTCAAATCACATGTAACATAAAAAGTGATTTCTTAATATTGCAAAACAGAAATCATTTTACCAGATGTGCCATTAGAGAAATCACAATATAACCATCACGTCTCTGCGAGTGTCATTGTGTGCAGTGACAGCCATGATGAGAGATACCTGCCTAATGAAGAATTTTTTTTTACTCTCTCTTCTTTTTTTTAAACTGGGATGTGTTTGGAAGAATTTGCTCACATGATCTTTTAATAGAATCAGGAGTAATATACCAGCTGGTGCATATCATTCTTTTACAATATTCTGAGGGAGAGTTCTATACTGATTTAATTTTCTTGGGAATAAAATATGTATATTCAGATTTCATGCAAGTCAATTGTCCTTAATGGACAAATGTTAATGATAAATTCCAAGAACTACATTTTTGGAACATTTGTAAGTTAAAATTTTTAAGAAGAGTCGTACTGGTAGTTTTTTATCTACTCTGACACAGAGAACAATATTGTGAAAATTCCCAAATGAAAGAGAACACTGCTAATGCTTTTTTCTCTGCAAAATTATCAGGTTGATATAATGGCAATGTCCTACTGATTATTCACCACAGATCTTCCAGCAGGATAATGCATTCTTAAAATATGAACTTGAAGCTAAAGTATTAAATATGCATTTCCTCCTCCTATAGGACATGTTGAAATGCCACATGCTGTTGGTGAGAATGACCCATAAGTGTTGGATTTTTCTCCCCCTTGCTCTTCCTTTCCAGAAACAGTGAGTGTGGCGTGCAGTGAACCAAATCAACAATGTGATTCAAGCTGTCTCCGTAGCTTCTTGGCAAAAGAAAAGGATAAACTATAAAAACTCCCCTCCTACAGCTTTCAGCTCTTGCTTCCCACACTTTAACATCTTCTGTCACCTCTGGCGCTGTTACTGACCCATGCTAAGCTAAACTAAAGGATGATAAGTTTGCTGCCTTTGCCCTTGTCCTGAGGGGCTGCACATTATCCTATCAAGTATCAGTAGCCATTTCTGTGGGATATTTGTCACCCTACGAAGGCCTTTGGAACAAATGAAATGGGCAGCGAATTACAAAAATGTCATTCTCTAAAGGAAATGGATGAAGGCTTTTGTTCTCTAGTAATAAATAGATGCCACAGGCCTATAACACTATTTTTATATTAAATTTGACAGGGTTACTATTTCTAGTTCATTAAGGGAACAGCTTGAAAACTATTTCTTTCTGTACTTTTAAAAATAATGTTGTTTCTCTCTTTTCTTCCCTGTAATAAATATAAACAATACTTGGCAATGGACCCTAGGAATCACAAATCATGATTTATTTCAAGTTACTTTTGCTAATGATTATTTTAAAAATGTACAAAAACCATTTTAGGGAGGGATATTGAGATTATAAATGGATTATGTAAGAGGTACCTGTGAATGGCATTTAAAAGTCTGATTTATACCTGTTCCTCATTTCTTTCTAAATCACAAATGCATTACTTCCTTTTCTCACTTTTCTCACACATTAGAGTTTTACAGGGCATCATGATAAATATTCCACGGACAAAGGTCAAGCAAAGGATTATAACTCAATTCCTTAAATGAAAGCTTCAAAGTAAATCCTCTGTGTTTAACAACAGTACACAGGGGTCAAGACGACAATGTCCCAGACTAGAGCATAAAATGTGCATTAATACCTTTGAGCCTCAGTACATTTGTTAGATGGGTACACTTGGACCGACGTACTTAGGTGCTTTTGAAGTGGAGCTTGAGCAAGAGATATACCACATAATAATAAATAGCCCCCATCTTTTTAGATAGATTTGAATCATGTGGTTTATCAGGTTGAACTGAGCATTTACATGGTAGTTAACTATTTCTAATACAAGAGGTATAACTCTTTTATAGGTACCTTCCCAGTGATTTTAGAATTGAACTACCTTTGGAGCTACTGATTCCAATTCTTTTCACTGCCTTATCATACAAATAAGCTTATTTTGTTAAACAAGGTAGTTTTGTTAAACATTTGAAAGATAAGGTAGTAAAATTAATTCATGGGAATTTTTATTTTATTAGTGTATTGTTGAAGACTCTTAATAGTTGTGATATACTCTGTTAAAATTATTTAATTGTGAAGCAGATTGTGTTATTCTTCAGATTTTTAAATTCTGTTTCAAATCATAACTCTTGGGTTAATATACTGTGTTGCATACCTTAAGTTTAGTCAATACATGTCAACATTTTGAAAGAATTGATTAGTGAAAACAATATAAACTGGGTAAACCAATCCTAATTTTCTTAGAGGCAAATGGTTAAGAAAAATGCAGCTATATCTTATGCATTGTCAGTGGACACCTGCCTTATTTTGTATTTTTTATTTACTTTTGCCGCTTGGCACGAGGATATATGCCTGACCTTGTGAACTCCCTGATTATAGAGCTTTGTTAGGGCACTATGGGAGTCAAAGGTTCTTCAAAGAATATCTAAATACATCAGTCCACGTCTACCCATTTAACTTATGTGCCGATTCTCAAAGGTATTAATGCACATTTTCATCTCTAGATAGATCACTGTCATCGTGAGCCTCCCAATACCCATCCTCTACTGTCCTTTTTTCTGATGAGTTAGTCTGCATTGTTTGTAACTAAGAACTCTTTACTTTAAACATTTAAATGTCTTGACTAAATCTAGCTAGCTTTTTTGCACATAAGGAAATGAGAAGTGTTTGAAAAACGCACGAGAAGAAAACCATAAGAAATGTTTTTTTCTTTGCAAATGAAAACGATGACTAATATTTCTCAACCCAGCATCATAAATAGAATAGGTTAAACAGAAACATCACACATAAAAAGACTTTCATTGATAGAAAAGTTGTAAAAAAAATACAGTAGGTTACTCAAAGAGTTGAGTAATTTGTTTTTCTGTTGGTCTTTAAAAATAGAACAGATTCCATTTCATTTGATTCTCTTTTGTTCTGTCTCATCCAAAGAAAGTAAAGTGCAGACTCTATGCAATCTTTTCATCACCTAATACTTATTGTATAAGATTTGACTTCTATCTTTACCTGACTTTTCAAATAAAGACATTTCTCAAAGGCCACCATTTTTCTCTTAATTAGCAAATGTAAAGATCATTTTAAAGTAAATTGATTTTTAAATTTCATTCATTTGTATTTTAATTAGTCGACAGATCTAAAACTGAGCTTATTTCCCCCAAATATCTTCCTCTTATATTTCTCATTGTTACACTCTAGGAAGCATTAACTAGAAGCCCGGAATACATCAATTGTATTGTGGGATGGGTCATAGTAAAGAATGCTATACTCTTCCTAAGGAAAAACAAATGGTGATAAGCAAAGAGAAATAAGCTCCCCCACCTACTGGTAAAACTGAAGATTGTTTAGCCTCATTTGAGCCAAGAGCTTCTAAGTAAGAAAACTAAATATATAAAGCTAAAGGTACCAGCAACAACTTGGTAGCCGATGGGCCCTTCAAGGACAAGAAAATTGTATGACTGCTTCAAAGCCATGGTGGCCAATGGAAAGACATTCTATATGCCCATCCACCTTAGTCTAGGCTAGGGATAGTGGGCACTTACAAACATATGATATGACAGAACAAGGTGGGAGTGGGGGGTAGGTGGGCAGGGTTGTGTAATTTTAGCAGTTTGGTAATTTACTGAACTAATAGTTTTGTGAATTACATTAAGCTATTCTAGGGTAAGAGCACCTATTTTCACATGTCCATGTTTTGGAGGAGAGAGGGCAGAAACAGTTACAATATGGCAACCTGGAAATATTTTCTAAGTCACTTAGGAAATTTACCCAAAACATGCCGTATCATTTATATTAGAGGTACTTGTGGCACTTGAACATTTAATTTGACTAAATCTAGCTACTAACTCTTTACTATGAGTAAAGGGGAAATATTTGAAAAGCATATACAAAGAAAACAGCAATAATTTAGAGTTTGAAGCAATAAATTTTCTAGAATAATCAAATCAAGTCTAAGAAAGAAAATACATTTTCTCGCTCTGTTTCTTTTAATAAATGAGAAGCATGGTTGGTAAAAGAAGACTTTCTTTGATAGAAAACTATTAAAAGAATGTAGTAGGTTATTCAAAGTGTTTGAATAATTTTCTTTTGTGTTGATCTTTAAAAATAGAGTAAACTGTTCAATTTAGTCAGTTCTCTTTGGGTTGTTATGCATACCATTGTCTTCAACTGCTGTCCAGTCAGTTACCTAGCACTCTCAATTAGGACTTGTCCAGATTTCTAGCATCCATACATCAGTTTAAATTTTAGTTTCTGTTCTGGTTTGGGCCCTCCTGATCTCTCTCATTTATATTGACTGCTACCAAACAAAAACAAAACAAATTTTTAGAATCAGATTTACGTCCATTCTCCCTACCCCTCTATTGTACTTTATTGTAAATGAGATTTAGTAAATCATTGCCTTGCCCAACTCTAACAAGCCTGGAAGTGGTTAACACAGAATTAATTCACTCTGCTGCATCTCTCACTAGCTTGGTGAATGTGGCCAGATTGCTTTAAGTTTTTAAGACTCAGTTTCCTCATTCAGGAAAGCAGAACTAATAATAGTACCTCCTTCAAACATCTGATATTTTGAAAGCACTTGAATTTTTTGCAGTTTTCTGAAGCTATTTGTCATACCATGTTCCTCTCCAAAACAGAGAGTTTTGGTGAGTGTGTTTCATAACAACATCTAAATAATATGAAATGCAAAATATATTATCATTTGAATTTGCTGCCATTTAGAATATGGACTTAATAATATTTAAAATAGTATTCTATTTCCAAAATGATTTATTTTCTTCATAAAAAATATGGTATACATTAATTTTATCTCTTCATATTTATACACATATATGTATAAGTATTTACAAATGTAGGTGACTTAAAATCATATGTATTGAAATGAATCTATGTGATTTTTTTCCTATCAATCATTTTCTAAAAATATGGGACTAATTTGTATTTATAAAATCTGGGACCCGTTTTGACTAAGATAGTTAAGGGTTAGTAAGATACTCTAAACCCAGCTACTTGAAGTGCCTTTTTTATATCAGCATTAATGTCATTTTTGATAAGAACACAATACCCACCACATTTACTTATTCCTGGGAAATAATCACGAAGGTTGATTTTTATTGTCATCTTAATTTTCAGATGATAAAAGTAGAAAACTTGAGCTGTTAACAACATCTAGTAAAATGAAATGTAATTTAAACCCATAAAGCTCAATTTTAAAAGGAAAGTAAACTGCCTTTAAATGGCTCAGCTTGTATTGACGTAATTTGGCACAAGTGACTAATCTTTTTAAAGTTTACTTTCCAAATTTAACTTTGAGCTGCCACATAGCAACTATCACTGGTTAAAAATTGCTTTGCAAAATCAGCCATAAAATGTGTATTATATATACATTTAATATAAAGAGAATTCTTCAAATCATAATATATTAATTAGCTACACGATATAGCAAGCCACCGATTACTTATTGAACTAATTTAATTTGCACAGTGGCAGCTAATTTAAAGGAAGCATTCTCTTTTCAAGCTTGTTTTTAGAAATTAAGTAGAAAATATCAGTCTGGGACTTGAAAACCATCTTTCTCCCTCCCATTCTTTCAGAGGGATAACTGGTGATACTCCTACCTCTGATGGGTAGAGATAGAAATATATATATAAACAAGACAAGAATAAACTAGATTATAAAAACCCACTGGAAGAAGAAAATAAATTCTAGTTTTCAATAATAGCATCAAATTTTCATTGATTTTTACCCTATCAGGATCCTTTTGAAATCAATGGAAGAGCTATGCATTAGGGGGAATATAGCGTACGCTGCTGAGATACTCTCAGAACAAATGAAAACTGAATCCTATTGCCCACAGGCCTACCTGCTTATTTTTGTGCACATGTATGCTGAAGAAGCAAACATTCTGCTTGTACCTAAGAAGTAGGATATCAGAGAGAACAAATAAGTAAAGGACTTAGATCGAAATAAAGGAAACCTTAAGCAAAGTACTATGCAGAAAGACCTGAAGGAAAAGTCATTTATATGATTACTACTATACTTTGAGACTGATATAAAAATGTTCATGAAGAAGCTCATTGAAAAGAGCAAGTGACCCAACTGGGTTAATGCTAACTGATAAGGAACAAAACTTTGTCACATAGCAGAGCCCCACACTTGTGAAAAATAAAACTATTTCAAAATTGTTGCAGGTATATTTTACAGATCATTCTAAATAAATAATAATATCCATAGTCCAAATATACCAATGGATTCAGTGGAGGACGTAAACAATAAAAAAGATGAAAGGAAATAGGAAACCTTAGCTTTATTAAAATTCAGTTCTGGTATATATAAGGTAAAATATGTCCCAATTCAACTAGCATTATTGTCCGTACCAATCTGTGATCATCTGCTATTAGAATGTGGCTCCCATGTTCTAACTACAAATTACTAAGGGATAAAAAAATGTATTAATCATTAAATAGTCATTTGCCAAATTAGAAGATATTTGTCCATGTGAGATGCACATTGTATAGTTTTCAAATGATGGAAATGGGTGACTGTACAGGCGATACTCTGAAGAAAATTTTTGCGACCGTAGATTTATCAAACATTTATTTTGTGTCAGGCACTATTTAAAGTCCATAAGTAAATTCTATGTGTTTTATACTCTTCTTCAATGAAAAAGTTCACTGAAATTTACATATAAACTCAATTTCTGAAGTACAGGACCTCCAGTAATAACTGTAGCCTAATATAGAAAAACACTGGTAACCCAAACCACATATAACCTTGTAATAGAAGCATTTATGTATTCTTCACAGACATAAATTTAATTTCAATTAATGTATTCAGAAATATTTTGGGGAGTTCCCTGGTGGTAGAGTGGCTAGGCTTCAGTGCTGTCAACGCTGCGGCCTGGGTTCAATTCCCAGCCAGGAAAATAAAAATAAATTTGAAAAATAAATATTTTGTTTTGATTTAAATTTTAATTCTCTTAAGTAAAAGAATGTTGCCTTATTGTCCTCAATTTAATAGAAACTATGTGAACTTCACATATATATATGTTTCCTCACTCCATTTGTGTTTTACACTATAATGGAGATAAACAATATATTTTATAATTAATTAAACAAATAAAAGCATGAAGTTAAAAAATGTAGGTAAAATATTAATGAGTTAGCTGGTGCTTTGTTTTGTTTTGTCTTTTTCTTGCTGGAGTTACTATTTCAAGTTCATTCTTTAATGTTGGGGTATAGAAACTATATTGAAATGAATAAAGTAAAGTAATTAATAATGCAGAATTTGTAAAGTATATTTAAATAAGAAACAGGCTGATTTTCTCATGTGACTAATAAAATAAAATAACTTTATTTAAAATCTCAATAGAGGATATTCTAGAATGTTTTGGAAAGTGCCATTATATAGAAATGCTTATATATCCATGCAAAATGGTGGCTCTCATTTACAAGTTTAAATTTAAGATAGGACATGATTGTTAACCTCACACATATATTTAGAAATTTAATGATTTAAGATGGTGTTGTCTCCATATTCATTTAACAGAACACATCTTATTTTTATCTGTTTTCTCATATGTATTAACAGGTCAATCATATAAGAAGACAATTATTTTTCCCTTCAGTCTTCGTATCTAGAGGAAAATTATACAGTTAAAGCAAGGAAGCAAAATAGGAAGAAAAAAGAAAATGTATATGTTGAGAATAAAAAAAGAAATTGAAACTATAAATAAGATTCTAAATAAGTATTCATAAGTCAAGATCTTGGTTAGCTCACCCACTTCTCATTTTTCTTTCCTTTCATTTCTTTAATGGTTAAAACAATTGTCTACAACCCCTAGTCATTCATACCTCTTACTCTCTATTGTCTGCTTTGGACCAGGCTATTTGACATTGTACATTTATAGAAAAACTTTTACTTTTCATATCTTGCAATTCTCAGGTCTAATACTTCACACACACTTCTATCTGCCCCATTAAGTTGAAACAGAAATAGAAAAATAGAAATAATCACCCTTCCCAAAAGTAATTACTAAAAGGAATGATGCAAGAACTGGATTGATTTCAAATAGTAACCTATGACTGTCTCTCTCAGCCCTTTTGAAAGAAAACTCACAAAGGGTTTTCCATGTTTTCTAGCCTCATGAAGTCATTTAATAAACTAAAAAGGAATCAGCTCATGAATGGCATTGCAAAGAGCACCGTGATTTTGCCAAGAAGACAGCAGTTCCAGGACCTTTCCAAATAGCAACAAGCATAAAAGAACACGAAATAGGCTATTGGTGGTCTTATCTAGGCTCATTTAATACAACTCAGGAGACCTAACATTTAGATACCAAACTGTTTTCATGTGGATACCTGAGATGGCTGAAATGGCCAGCTGACTATGAGTTGTGGCTATTTGAGCAGCGTATTTCATCAATGTGGGCTTTGAATAGTGCCTGACACAAAATAAATGCTCAATAAATCTATGATAACAGAGATTTTGATGTGAGTTTTGCCTGCACAGTCATCAGGACTAGTTCTGTAGCCAAAAATACTTGGCTTGGTGTTGAACATTCAGTCATCACCTCCACCAACCAGAATGAGTCCAGTAATGAAAGCCCTGTACTTCAAGAGGTTTGCTAACAAACTAGAATGTTCAGAATCTTGACAACGCTTGGTTTCTCTTTATTAGACCAGTCTTTTGAATATTAGAAAAGAAAAAGCCTACTTAATACACTTATTCAGGAAAAAATGAAGATAAAAGGAAAGCAAACATAAAGAGAAGGTATGGCATTTTACATGATATATGTTGATACCTTATCTGTCTTCTATATTCATCTTCCTGCCAATTTACATATTTCCCCATTTATACATAAGGTACTGAGGACTTTTAAATGTTTTCCCCCACCCTTAATAAACACAACAAACAATGTTTGAGATTCTAGGAGACAGCTGATTATTCTTTAAGAAAAAATTTTGTTCTCAAAAATCACTATGAATTTAGAATTCCCTTTTGCTTTTCCATAAATAGATCTCCTACTGCTATTTGGTTAGCTTCATGGGAGGAAACTTGCCATTCAAATGCAAACTTCTCTGTTTCCATGTTTTTCCAAGCATGGCCTTCCTGAGGTAGGTAGGAGAGGGACCACAGATGTTAGTACTAAAGTTAATGTTGAAGTACAAACAAGAAACTTTAAATTCTAATATTAATATTTATTAAGAATACTTGAGATTATATACAGTCATCTTTTCTGTCCCCCTCTCTCTCAATCCTAGAATTAGTTGTTGTAAATTCTACTTTTCAAATTCACGACATTTTTTTTCTTTTAAATCTCATTTAGGCCATCAACTATTATATTATAACTATTGTTTTTTCAATATCTGCTAGATTACATAAAATATAAGTAGAGTAAGAAGAAATGCATGTTTTTGTTGTTATTAAGAGTAAAAGAATGTAATAAGAAACTTCTGAAGTAAATGGGTTAGCCTTTGTGCACCTTAAAGGATGAGCAGCTAGCAATTCTGCCCACTAATGAGCTACTTTTGACCTGACTAAAACCATTTCAGGACCCCTCTTGTGTCTACTCATTCACAAAGATCTTCCCCACCCCCACCCAATCTTAATCCAATGGGTTGTATGCCTGGTCTGCATGCAATATTGTCCGCCAGCACGAACCATTTACAATGGGCACTTGATTTCTGTAATTTAAAAGGAAAAAGAGAACGAAACAACTCGTGATGCAAAATATCATTTTTTTGTCCATCTTAATGGATGAGTAATAACCAGGAGATTGCTGAAAAGCTGTCCAGGGTGCCTGTCAGTGCTGGAAAAATTTCTGACCCAGAGAAATATATTCACAAACAGCCCCTGTGATTATGAGTTACAGGCCCTTTGGAGAAAGCTGCTTAGAGAAGCACCAGAGAAATGATAAAACTAGTCTGAATACTTGGCACATAGACATCACCATTCATACATACGTACCAGTTTGCACAGAAGAAAATATATAAAATTATATGTTCTGAATTAAATTTAAAATAACATATGTAGAATATACGTTATACAGAACTCTACAATGACACCCTAGTTCAATAGATGCCAAAGGGCTGGAAATCAGGAAACGAATGTAAATTAGATCCGACTTTGGCACCTTGCAAATCCATATTCCCAACAGCCCCAATCCTTGTGCTCCAATTTAACTTGATTCTGAAGATCCTCTTTGTGGTCTGATTTGGAACCTATTACCTCTCTTTTGAAAGGAGAACAATAAGGGAGGAGAAAAGAAATATGTGAAGAAAGGTAACAATAATTCATTTGAATTAAGGGATCATTTCACTTCATGTTCCCTTTCAGTCCCCCCTTCCCTGGCGTAGATCTTGGCACGGGTTTCTGTTACTGTGCCAGTTCAGTGAAGGCCGTGGGCACGGCGCTGGAGTGGGGAGGCGCAGCATAACATCCCCCAACGGAAACTGTTTGTCAAACAGAAGCCAGCGGAGGAAATTAGGGGTTAAAACAACTGTTAGGATGCAAATCAGACCTTTGTTCTACCCGGGATTTCTCTGAACAAGGGCTGCTGAGCAGCAGGAGGCTCTGGCGGGTCCCTTGGGAAAATTGCAACTTGGGCACAACTTTCCTCGAGGCAGCCTCTCGGAGTGCTGTGCGCTTGGCAGAACGTGAAGAATTTTGTCTTCAATAAGTGAGGAGCTGTGCACTGTCAAGGTGTATGGGATCTACACGAGATTATTTACATGGACTTGAAATAAAAATGATGAATGCAGGCTTTAGCCAATCCCCATACACATAGTAAGTTTCTTGGATAAAAATCAGTTAAAGTGGCAATATGGCATCCTGTGGAAGAAACATCTGGTTGGATTGACTGCAATTTCATTTATGAATCAGCAGTTTTGGCACCATACAGACACAGTTAGAGATTAATTTTATGACGTTATCTGAGTTTATTTGTGCTTCATTTTAAAACTCGGGCAAATGTCCAAGTGTGATGGGGCGAGGGCATGCTAATACAGTAATAACTTTGTCTAGTGAGTAATGGTGTATATACTAATGGGATAAATCCTATAAATATTAACATGTCATATTTACAGTCTGCAAAGTACTTCAATAGGTGGTATATCAGTTGATTCTTGCAATAACCCTGTGAAGTAAGTAAAGGAGATATTTTCAATTTCACAGTTGAAGAAACTGAGGCCAAGGAAGTTAACCTGCTCAAGGTAACATTTAACCAGAACTTTCATTCAGGTCAACTCACTTCAATTCTAGTGCTAATTTTCAGCTCATTGGGCAAGGGAAATATGCTAAAGTTAAGAAAAGTACTCGAAGGGTTGGTCAGGGTTGTTGCTTCGGGTTCAGAGGTGGAAGAGCAAAAGGGAAAGGAACGCGTTCTCACACTTCAGAACCTCCTGTGGACTAATACTGGTGTTAGTGGGGACAGATACAGGAAGTATAGATGTAAGTGTGCACGTTTACACTGTGTGTGTGTGACCATGCCCTGCAGATAATGATCAGTATTCACTGGCTCGTGTGGTTGAAAGGTGTTGGTAAATCTGCTCTTAGTCACTTTTACATGCTTCATAAAAGTAAAGATACTTCTTAGCTACCACCTTCTTGTCCTTTAACAAGCTATAAGGTAGAAAGGAAGACTAGAAAGGTGCTGTTCACAGCAACAAGCAACAGCACCATCATTTTCAGTGTGTCCTGGATGGGACAGTGTCTATTGCATCTGAAACTAAAATGTTTTATGGATTCTTAATTTTCAATTTGCAAAAAGAAGGTAGATCATGTCTTTATTCAATGTGTTTACAAATGCACAATTTTCAGTTTTAAAAAATTCCAAATATTCCCCTTTTTATTAAGATGCAGTATGGTGAACATATGGTGAAACTCAGACAGAGTACAATTTTAGTTTTCTATCACCTAATAACTTTTTCCTAGAAGTTCAACCTAAAATTCAGGAAATTGACTCTCCATGTGTTGTGTGCCCACAAGCACACAAAAAGAAGCAATATCCGTGTATAATGGAGATAAGGAGATAATGGTAAACACGGTTAGTTTCATAGGCTTGGCTTTTAATTCCTGCCATATTTTTTTTCTGCTTCGAAAGTAAAACAAAGCACAAGCTAACAGCAAGAGATTCATGCAAAAAAAGTGGCTCTTCCCCAAACGTTCTGCCTTTTTGTCCCAGTGTTTGGAAATGAATCGAGGTTTCCGAAACTAGCAGTGCTGTTGCAATTTTCTTCATTAGGAAGTGTATTTGTAAAACAAGCTCCAAATGTTTGTCATTCATGATTCCTGGTCACAGGGTGATATTCTTCAGTGACACAGTCTTCAGTGTATATGCACCCAAGGATCATTTCTCATCCAGGGCTCGCGACGTAGTGAGGGCGCAGCTGAACCACCCCTCCCATGCTCTCCACTTCAACAACAGCAGCTCATTATCAGAGGCACGTCGCAAAGGGCGGTGCAAGCACAAAAATCAATCTGATTGCCTGTACGGCTCTGCAAAATCATTCCAGGGGAGAAAAAAGAAACGTCGGAGAGGAAGGGGAAAAAGGGCTGGGAGGGTAGAAAAGACCTGGAATGAGGACAGAAGGCCTCACGGGCCCATAAGGACTGACGTTTAATGGCTGAGTGCTTGTTTTGAACTGTGACCTGAGGTTTGGCTGGGCACTAACAGTGGCATGCCTCATCAGCCACTGTCATAGCCACCCCAGGGTATACCTCCAGCAGGGAGTCGACTCCATATCCTGAATTCTCAACGACCAGCTACCCACTGCCTCCTCCGCACGCACTGCTGAGACCCTGCCGCGAAATCAGCATGCAACCCAAGGAAGCATCCTTTCCTCTGGAATAAAAATTAATATTACTTGTCATATTTCATGTCTGAGCTCTTTTCATGCTTTATCCTCTGGTAATGAGGGCTAAATTACCAATATTAGTAGATTTTCATGGCTAGCACAGAAAGAGCTGTTACCAGAATAAATGTTTGCCTTGCTTCTGTTGGACACAGGCTCTGCTAATGCAGCTTTGCTAATTATTTCTAAATAGGCAATAATCTGCATCCCCTAGTGCTGGATAGTGGATTGGCCACGTACCTGCTATTTCCCTTATTTACATGTTTTACAACTTTATCAACTACACTAATTACACTCTGAGCACTGTTTAAAATTTTCTGTTAATAGAGATACAATGATGCACCAGAGGATGTGTATTTATGCCATAATTACGCCTCTGTTCCTACGATGCAGTCTCCAATTAGCTGTCTACGGTGGCACAAGCAGCTGCCTGATATTCTAAAGCAGTGAAACATCTGCACGGCGGATGATACGCTCACATGGATTTTTTTTTTAAGCCTAGAAATTTACACCCAAGGGAGTGCAGACAAATAGGAGCCTGTCATGTGTAGGGATGATTAGAAATCCTCACCATGGCAACATTGGAGCAGCCATGTCACAGAGTGAGGGGACACATGTCTAGATGAAGGCGCTAAAAACATTTGCCATTTTTTTTACAGCTTCAGGCTTCCAAACTTCCCTCCCTCCCCCTTTCTCTTTCTCATATTCTTCTCTTTGCATCTAAAGCCAACCAAAACAGCAGGTGAAAAGGCCAAAGTCTGCAGCCATGCAAGGCATATGACACACGGGATTTAGTGTTAGGAAAAACAGTGTGCAGTCAGAAATGTTAGACCCAGGAAACGCACAGGGCCAAGAAAGGGTGTGTGGGTGCATGTTTTGTTTGAAAAATAGTGTAATCATTATTATTATTTTTAGTGGTGAGTTGTGTTAAGAGCAAGAGACAAGATAGAAAATAAATATTAGACAGAACACAAGAGTAGAGGTACCTTATTCAAAAGATGACACCTAATTTAAAATTTCCTTTTAACCCTCATTAACAGTTACAATTTCTGCATGAACAGTTGGCTAGCACACATTAGTGAGAGTAGGGGAAGGCACACAAATGTCTTCTAGTCTGATACTGAATATGTTTTTTAATGGCTGCTTCTTTGATAAGCCTGCCTGGATAAAGACAGTGCATGGATGTTTAACTATACTTAAAAAGGGCATTAAACCCTATAGTCAAACACAGAGGAAATAAAACAGAATACATCATCCTCTTTCCTAGAATTGTATTGATTTGCATATTATATTAATTTTACTTTTGTTAGGGATAAATTTATGCTTTGCCTATGATTTGACCACATTGACTTCAAAGATGCATCCCATGGTATTTACTGTTTTGCTTTATTTTATTACCTTTATTCCTGTGTAAGAATCTGAAATTTGTTATTAATTTAAAATTGGTTTTCCAAACAATTATCTTATCAGATGGTCATGGCAACACTTCACAATTAATAACAAAGACATGTTTAAAGGTATTTAATTAGCAGAGATCTGAGAGGTGAAGGGGGCTACTACCAGTGAAATAATTACAGAGAAAATGCTTTAATATGAAGAGTAATTATAGGTAGGAGCAAAAAAGTAACATATGTGCTAAATTATAAGAGTACCACAAGCAATGTGAATTGCATTAAGGATCAAATCTAATCAGTTAAATTCAGTGCTTGCTGTGTGACTGTAGTTCTGGTGGGAAGGTACCAGGTTGTCCATATTTGTGTTGCTCAATATCACTTTGGATTCTACCTTAGAATTTCTAAGATGTGAGGGTAAGGTCCAGATTATCCCATCATAACTGGACATCTCTTGGGAATAAATCCTGAGGACACATTTTAAAAAATTATTTAATTCATTTTCTTAAGAAAGAATACACTATTAGAAAGTGCTTTAGTTATTAAAAGTCAAATATAATACCTTTTGGTTAATGAACTAAATATTTGCATATGTAAATGTATACATACATGCATAAAGACTGGCAATGCTCTCAAAATAACTGCATATAAAAAAATCTCAAACTTGGAATTGCTTGTTTTGGAAGCAGAGTTTTATAATTTCTCAATATGTTTAAAATACTCTATGATATTCTACTCCAAATCTGAAAGAAAAGGTCACTTGAGCTAACAGACTATGTTAGCATTATTTTGAGTTAATGGCAGATAAGTCTCTCAAGCCCAGTTCTTCTAATTTCCCGACATTCTCGTACTATTGGGTACAAGATGATCAATATTTCAGTCAGCCCCTCAGGCTCCTGGCTTTTATCAGACAATGGCACTAAGGCACCTTACAGTGTTTACCAAACATGAAATCTTAAGACGTTATGTTAACAGTGAAAATGTCTTTCCCCTACCTAACACTTGGGCAACATGGGAATTAGTTACTTATTTAATTCCAAAAGAGACTAAGAGTTGGCTTCATTTCCCCATGCCCAGCAAGTGAAGTCTGAGTGTACTTGGCCAGTGGCTCCATTAGTAATTCTTGTCATGATTCTGGGCCGTGGGTCTCATCGTCCCTCAGCATACTACATTTTGTACAAGCCTTATACTGGAGGAGTATGATACTGGGGATCCACCATCCACCACGTCTGTCAGCGTGAGGACAGAGTTTATCTGATAAACAAGTCATTTTTGGAAACTGCAGACGCTCCCACTGTGCAGCATTAAATGTGGCCCCACTTAGATACATAGAATGGGGTTCCGGTCGACTGAACACGGGCTGATAAGCTCTGCACAGCTCAGAATGCTGTTTGCCCACATACTAATGTTAAACAAAAGAACCGCAGACTGCAGAGAAAGGATGCGGGTCAGACCAGTAAATTGCTTAAACCCTTAGGCAGCCTTCTGAAAAGAAAAGGCATGAAAGAAGCTGATATGAGCTTTTATGCAGAATTGTTCTGTTTATTATCCCTGTTAAGGAAATGATGGCAAGTGTCTTGTTAAACTCTATATTCCCACTAAGGCAAGAGGACTGACACCCTCTAAACAAGATGCAATATGCCACTGGTCATCACTTGATAAACTATACATCTCTTCCATATTATTTCTGCATTATGATACCATAAAAAATACAATAATAAAGCAGTACACATGATAACCATAAATGCTGTTAAATTGTATTCTAGTATTATCATACCTGATTTGTCACTGGGCAGTCCAAGCTAATAACAATCTGTCACTAGAGAAATCCATTTTCTATAAAAATTCACAATCTCCCATTAAAACTTTGTTAGTTTAATTGTGATGACTCAATTTCAAATGAATTCCTGAGATGGTTTAATAATAAAATACATCATTGTGGTAACATGCAAACTTAACCTGAGTAGAGCAGGGATATAATGTTATTAGTAAAATTCTCCAGTGGATAACATGACAGTCAATATTGAATCTGCCCCATGTTAGGCGTTTAAGCTGGGGAAGGGAGAGGAAGATTCTTGAGTTTGCTAGACTTTCAATACTTCCCCTCAGGTCTGACCCCATCAGCAACAGCCTCTTTTCTGAAAGCAGATTTTTCTTCCCAGTCTCCTCTTCTCCCTCCCCCCCACAGAGACACTCCCATTCTGATTCGTGTATTGGGACAAAGGAAATGAGGGACGATCTTAAGGCTTAAAGAAAATCTGATGAGAGAACCCTTACAGACAAGCAGTCTATTTCTTCCAGATCACAAAACAAGAAAAAGTTGGGCAAGGGCCACTATGCAGGAGAAAGAAATAAAAGTACATGACGTAAAGTCAGAATAAAGAAAAACGCACACATGCAATTGTACTAGCAGTAAAAAATTTAAAAATACCCGTCGCTGAAAAGTAGTGTAACATGTCATCGAGTACTACTTTGACATTTCCCTGCGGCTTTTCTCAACAGGCAACAACGGAAAACAATCTTGAAACTGTTCTGCTAAAGGCTCAGTGCAGGAGGCCTGTCTATACATTGTCATCAGATAATCTTACCATTATGGCCAGGCTTAAGAGCGTTTACACCTATAGGAGCAACAGGTTTTTAGTAGGAAGTATTCAATTTTGGTCCCAAAATTTAAAAAAAAAAACACGGAAAGTAAAGGGGCACACACACACACACACACACACTCACACACACACAAACACATACTAATACGATTCTTTCATATTACAGTCAAATTTTAGAGAAAATGCAAGTTTAATAGTTCTAACCTTATGAAACATAGAAGCTGAGAAATGTTTTAAAACAGGGTACTGAAGTAGTAACAGTGAGAGCCCCAACCTGTAAAGGCAGAGCGGACGTGGGGCTCCAGGCCTGCCCTAGGACATGTGACTGGGAATTCTATGCACTCTTTATGACCAGTAGAGAGCTCAGCTAGCAACAGACATCAAAGGGAAAGGGAGGTTTATAGAAGTTAAAAAAATTATCTCTAGATTAAAAAAAACAAACAAATAGAAAACAAAACCACCACCACACATACAAGAATCTGACACTGTGACATTGCAACTCTAGTGAATGGTCCGTGGAGGGAGCTGTTGACACAAGTTCCTGTGTGGAGATAAAATGACACCATTACATCCCTCTGAAAAGAACGAAGAGGAAGAGAACTTAACTAAACAACACCTTTGAAATGATCCGGCAGAGATAACTTTCCTTTAAGCGACAAATCTGCTCTCCAAGGGCATCACCTAATGGGGATCCCTCCTAGGCACCTCTACTGGCCCTGTCTGCTTGTGTATCAGAGCCCAGCATCACAGCTTCTGTCTATGTAGAACATACAGAGATATTCTCCAATTCGCACAAATAACCCACCACTCCAACATCAAAGGCTAGGAGAAACTGAGTTAACCCCTGCACCCCCAGCCATGTTAGTATGGTAAATGTTTTACTGTAGGCCACGCAGGAGTAGGTAAATAGGTTGGAGGGGTGCTCTCATCCTGAAGGCTACTTTCAGACCCCTCAGAAGAGGCAGAATGTGTGGGAGGGGCACCTGTTTGCACGATGTCTGTCTCCAAAATGTATAACGGAAACATAACTTCAAATAATTTTCATTTCACACATTGTCCTATAAGGAAGTTTTGCAGAGTAAGACTTCCTATTTCTTCTAATTTCTTGGCAACAGGCACTGACAGGTTTAGAATGATGAAAGTGGAAGATTTTATATGCAAACTGAGGATCTTAGCTGCTCAAGATTTATTCCCAGAGACCGTCACCCACCTAATCTAGGGGATCCTCCTGGGCAAGGAACTCTGCCCTGCCGAACGGATGGTTGTGGCAGAGAGCAGAGTCATTAGAGCCATTGTCTTCGGTGGTGTTCTGCTGCAGCTTATCTAGGAAGACCTAAAGGAAGTAGCACACGGTCACAGAGACTGAGGCGGTAGCAGTAACATTTGCTGACGCTTTTTAAAAAACTGTTGCTAACTTCCCCGCCCTCCCCTTTCGTTCTTTAGACTTCCACGTGTAAGATGGCGAAAAGCTCAGCTCAACAAAGAATATTACATAACTTGGGAAATTTTAATTATTTTGGATTAATTAAGATTTTGGGGAGTTCCCTGGTGGTGTAGTGGCTAAGGCTTCGGCACTGTTAATGCTGCAGCCTGGGTTTGATTCCCAGCCAGGGAGCTACCCACATAAAATAAATAAATAAATTAAAAAAAAAAAAGATTTTGGAAGATACAACTTTTTAACAAATGTATTTCCTTGTAAAAAAACCGAGCACAGAGGCTATTATTTGCCGAGAACTTTTTTGAAAGCACAAATATTGAAATTAGATATTCTTTTCCTCTACAATTTCTGTAAAATTTATACCACTCATATTCAGCTTTTATCACAAAGCATTTCACCCTTAGGTCATAAATACACACACACACTCACACACACACACACACATATACATATATGAGGTATGAAAGATTCTCATGAATAAACATTTGCTAAAAATAAAAAATATAAAATGACAATATTAAAAGTCAGTTTTGGCCCTATGTGTACTTGAAATGGTATTAAGATTCTTGAGTTTGCTTTTAATACTTCCCCTCAGGTCTGACCCCTTAAGAGATAGCTCCATTCTGAAAGCAGACTTTTCTTCTGCTCTGTCTCCTCATTTGTCCTCCCGTTGCCTTTGTTCATTCAGCTCCCTCATAATCCAGAGTCTACTTTGTACAAATAGACCAGCGTAATTCTTTTTCATGGAATCTTAGTAAAATTTCACAAAATGGTGAGGTCCCTACTTGAGTTGTAGAATTAAAATACTTTTTTGACTATAATATCACACACATCCTCATAGTAAACTTACGCTGTGGGACAGAAGTTATTAATACCAAGGTTTTAAATGGAGAAAGCATGGTAAGAAGTCAATAACCATTAATTAATGTTTAATTAATTAATTAATTGGGATGCTTTTTATTCTGCTCGTATTCACTAGGTTCTGCTTTTT